>CM031590.1:15342-337126 GCA_018467065.1 Ephestia elutella
TCGTCATCGCGACCTTAAAAAATATATAGCATTACCTAGAGGTAGGTATATACAGGTATTTTCCTGACATGTTGTATGATAATAATGTCTACGGAACCTTTATGTGCACAATGCGCCGATTTTTATTACACGCCATAAAGTATCTATATCAAATTACAGTTTTCTAGTATAGTCTCTAAGCTAGCCGCACACAAACAGACGGACGTTTGATTACTTTAGAACCCTAAGCGAAAAAATATTGGTCAAAATTCATATAGTTCACCTTCACCAAGGCTTTTGTGCCTACTTATCTAATCTGTACCATGCAGTTTTCTTCTGTGATTTTCATAGAAAATGGCAGTAACAATTTAATATTTTGAATATTAGAAAATAATTCATAAAATAATTATAAAATATAGTTTTCATTGATATTTTGGATATTTTTTTTTTTTTTATATTTACAGATACCTATATATATCATTCCATCATATTTTTCTGCAAAGTCGATTGATTTTTACTGAGTTTTTAAAACGCAACACGTCATTTTCCAATTATTGTCAAGTCACAAAATCGCATGCATTAGTAATGAGCGTTGGCGAGTGACTGAAGGAGTTTCTGACTCGACACTCGAGACATTAACTGATGTCACACACATTTTGTTCACGTTTTCGCTTTATACGTAGTAGTTGTATTTCGATGATGAAAAGCGTGCATTTGGGTCCCCGGATCTGAAACCGTATGGAAATAAACTGACGTGTGCGGTGCGGCCGGCCCGAGAGACCTTAAGCCAAGATGGAGAGTACCAGCTGATACTGTCAATGTCAGTAGTCAGTGTGATGTTGATGTCACTGTCAGCTGTCAGCCTGCGCTCTGAGCGAGCTGCGCAGAGTGCGCAGTCAGTGCTCTGCTTTGTCTGACGCAAATGACGTTTCCTTGTGGGTCAATTTATTTATTTTTGTTGATTTTCCTTTCGTTCGCTTTGCGAATTTCACTTCGGATCGGAACACGCAACCTATACTACAACAATACACAAGGACGCTTCAATAAATTGCTGAAATCTTTGTGTAGTGCATTTGTGCTGTTTTTAAACTTATAACAAATGTGGTGTCTGTGTATTGAATTCTACAAGTAATCAAATTAACTTTTCATTCTATATCAAGGTAAGTCTATCTTTATTCGGTAAATCAACACTAATGACCCGATAACTAGCCTTAAGTACATTTCTAGTTCATTATAATTAAGGGAAACCGTATTCCACCTTAATAAATGGCGGTATTTTGTAAGTGTACCCTCGATTGTTTTGCTATTAGGGTTTGTAAGCCGGTTCAGCCACTTTAGTATTTGTGTATAGTGTACGTAAATAGACTTGTGGAACTGGTTTTCTTGTTATGTGAACCATAAACTGTTCTGAATTTGTGGTGGCATCAAAAATTGATAGTACCAAGTTTTTAATGAATGAAGGTAGGTATGATTGTTGTAATTTTTGTCTGGTTGGTATTTGTATCTAGCCTATTTGTTTATAAATTGTGACCTTATTGTTCCTTTTTGTTTAGAGATTGTTGAAGTTGTTTGTACATGATTTCTCATCCTACTTTGATAACTGTTATTAATATAACAACCAGAAAAATATTGTGTGGAAGTTTTTTTGATAAGACTTCTATTTATATTTAAGTAGTTATGTTCTGTCTCTGTCTGTGGGATAAATATCTGTAAGTAGTTAAAGTATCTGCCGTTGATACAAAAGAAGTAATTAATATATTTTGCTTCCATACAGTAAGTCTTTGAGCGGCACCACGTTTGCCCGACTAAAACCTAATTAACTTAACGCAGTCTGCTACCACCGTAGCTTATGAAGGGAGCTACAGGGCCCTATATAATAACCTAACCTATAAATTAATTACAATTGAAAACTACTTACCAAATTAAATCTTCTTTCTCTTCGGATCCAAACTTGAGTGTCTTCGGGAAGGGGGAATTCCTAATCACCCTACCTAACCCATGAGATCTCAATTCCCCAGGACAACTAAATAGATTTCTTCCCGTAGTTTCACTCGGGAACAGCCAGATGTGAACAGCCAGCCACGTTTCACCTCTCACAAGAAAAAGTCACAATAACAGAGTTTTTCACAAACACAAATTCAATAGTTATTTAACAAACAGGAAATTCACAATTATCACTCAAACTAAACAACAAGCAAAAGACGCGAGACCGCTCCGCGTATTAAAATCAAACCGATATCGCATAGGACAATGGCGACCGTCCACGAGCCCTGTCCACGCGAGCAATGTGAGAACCCCAAACGCCTGGCGGCGATAACAGGAAACGCCTGCGTTTAGTTTTACCCAATATATTACAAACATCCCCCGTCCCGGTCTGAGAAGCAGACCGCTAGCTTACTCTACGGGAAGGCGGGCGAGAGAGGTCACACCTCTCCTTAAAATCGAACCGTCGACCAACACCTCAGCCACACGCGGAGTGCCATCTCCGCCAAGAATCAAACGTAATATGCGAGCTCGTCGCCAAAGCAATGAGGGCAAATTTGCCTCTTTTAACAATACTAAATCACCCTCCCTGGGAGGCTCAGTCCTGTCTGTCCACTTCACTCTTTGCTGCAGCAAATGCAAATATTCAAGCGACCAGCGACGCCAAAAGTCCTGGCTCATTTGCTGCAACATTTGAAAACGCGACAACCGATATACGCGTTCATCCTTCCACGGGTATTCGGGCAGGGCATTCAACGGCCCTCCCACCAAAAAATGACCAGGGGTGAGAGCTTCCAAGTCATTTGGATCTGGAGATAGCGGACAGAGAGGACGAGAGTTGAGGACCGCCTCAACTTTACAAAACACTGTGGCCAGCTCTTCAAAAGTTAGAGCCGTTTCTCCGATAATGCGGCGGAGGTGGGTCTTTGCGGATTTCACAGCCGCTTCAAAAATCCCTCCCCAATGGGGGCAACTTGGGGGACTAAACTTCCAGGTTATTCCCCTTTGGGCAGCAATTTGACTTAAACTAGTACAATTTTTATCAATAAACACAGAAACATCCTTAAGATAATTTACAGTTCCTTATAGTTTGTGCCATTATCAGACCTAATAAGGGAAGGTAGACCTCGACGCGAAACAAAGCGATCCAACGCGGCGACGAAGGCCTCCGTAGTCAGAGCCGATACCACCTCCAAATGGACAGCCTTGGTGGCCAAACAAACAAATACACACAAATAGCCCTTCACAATACGGGCATTACGAAAGGGAGAAGCCTTGATCGAAAAGGGACCGGCAAAATCGGTTCCAACGCCGTCAAACGGTCTCGAAGGTCGGATTCGATCAGCGGGCAAATCACCCATCTGTGGTTGCATCGTGGATGCCTTCAACCTATAACATGCAATACATCGAAACAGGACACTACGGATCGCTCTTCGGGCAGACAAAATCCAAAACTCGCGTTGCAAAATAGCCAACAAAGCATTGCACCCAGCATGGGCGTTACGAATGTGTCGATCAGACACCAAAAGCTGCACCAAGGGTCCGCCCTTGGGCAACAACAGAGGATGGCGAGTCTCATATGGAAGATCCGCCTTCCGGAGCCTGCCTCCAACCCGAAGAAGCCCATCCGAGTCGATGTACGGGTTCAAACGAGCGACCGCGCCCTTCAACTTAGCGCGTCCGTCGCGCAAAATACGAAGCTCTGACCCAAACCGTCCGGTCTGCACGACACGGACCCAATGCAACAATGCGCTCCGGCGCTCTTCTGCACCTGCAATCGGCTCCAACCGCTTTGCCTGTGGGTTTCTTGAAGCAATTATGTATGAAACGCTTAATCCAACTGGTAACACCTCAGAAGCTTATCCAAGCTGCTATACCGAGCAAGTAGCCAATCCGGCTCTGACGTCGTCTCAGCGACTACTGCACGTACACGGAGCCCAGTCAAACTCAAAGAAGTAACACATCTGTCTGACAGACAGGCCAAGATGTTTCTTGATCCCATCAGCCACTCTGGACCCCACCAGAGCGGGTGTGACACCAATTCTGGTGCTGTACAACCTCGGGAAGCACAGTCCGCTGGGTTAAGCTCTCCCGGCACATGTCTCCATGTTATATCAATTCCAATATTTTGAATTTGGGAAACCCTGTTTCCAACAAAAACCTCCAAGGTATGTGGGGCCGCGCGCAACCATGCAAGCACGACCTGGCTATCCGACCAGGCGAAGATGTCCCGTATCTCGACCGTGGCCGCCAGCTCACATGCAACGTGATGCAACAATTTAGAGAGAAGGTGAGCTCCACTCAACTCAAGCTTGGGAATAGTCAGCCTAGTCCTGATGGGGGCGACCTTGCTCTTCCCTAACAAAAGCGAGACATTGACCCGGCCATCGGCGTCAACTGTCCGCATATAGACTGATCGCGGCGTAGCCTCTCTCCGACGCGTCACAAAAAGCCATGCAGGCTGGCTCGATATTTCCCGGGGGCAATATTCGACGAGGCAAGGCAATCCGATTGACTTCCTTAATCGATGAAAACAACTCGAGCCAATCATCCAATGGAGGATCAAACAGCGGCTCGTCCCACGAGACGCCCAAAGTCCAAAGTCTCTGAAGAAGACACTTCGCAGAGAATATTACTGGACTGATCCAACCGCTTGGATCAAACATACGAGCTATTACGGACAACACCGTTCTCTCTTAGTCCAGACCTTTGGTATTTCCAAGTCCACTTGGAATGTAAAAATATCGGTTAGCGGCTGGTACTGCATGCCCAGCAACGTTATCCTGTTGGGATCATCCACATCCTCAAACAGGTGAGGGTTCTGTTGGTGATCCTCCGGGATCCCTTCTAGAACTTTAGGCTCATTAGACAACCACTTACGTAGCTCGTAGCCACCTGTCTTCAATATTTCAATCAATTCATCCCGCAGTAGGAGGGCCTCCTCAATACTTTGGGCTCCGGTGCACACGTCATCAACATACAAGTCACGTGACAGCACGGAAGCCCCACGGGGAAAGCGGATCCGTTCCCGCTCTGCCAATTCAAGCAATGATCTGATGGCGATATAGGGACTAGATTTCAAACCATACGTGTTTGTGTTGAGTCTACAGTACCCCGTCACAGGATCCTCAGGGCCTCACGCCAGAGTATCAACTGGAATCGCCTGTCCTCAGGATGTATGACTGTCTGGCGGAACATCATCCGGATGTCCGCACCAAAAACCACTTGATGTCTTCTAAAGTTCAAGATGATGTCAATTATGTCCCTATGCAATTTGGGACCCGAATGCAAACACAGATTCAACGAAACCTCTGTTCGAAGTGGGGTGCGGACCCATCGAAGACGGTCCTCAATTTGCCTGTTGAGGCCTTCACCACCGCGTGGTGGGGCAAAAAATAATGCTCAGTTGAGCTCCAATCAACTCGAGCCGGAGACATGTGACCCAAGTCCTCGTACTCGCGCATAAATTCAATATATTTATCGCGAAGTACGTGGTCACGCTGCATACGTCGCTCCATGGACAGCAGTCGTTTCTCCGCAAGCGCCCTACTTTGCCCTAGGTAAGGACGAGAGGCAACAAAAGGTAACCCAGTTAAGCAAACCGACCGGAAGGCAACCTCTCCGTGGTTGATCGAAAAAGGGCTTCGCACTCAGCGTGTTCCGGATCCATCCTGGAACTCATAGGTGGCTCCTCCACCTCCCAAAACCTTTGCATGGTCTTGGCCAAGGACGCTGATGCGACGACCGGTGGCTCCTCCACGGTGCTATTATCAAACACAGGGCCCATCAGGGCGAAACCAAAAATCGTAGACACTGCCATCAGTGAAGACGAACCCAGAGCCTTCTGTGTACCCAACAAAATCCAGCCCAATACGTCCGAGCCCAGGAGCAAGTCCACTGGGCCGGGATGAAAGACAAAGGGGTCGGCCAAATCCAGACCCGAAACCAAAGACAACACACCCGGCGGTATGTCTGTCGAGGGGTGCCAACCCGCAATGGTATCCACTACCATAGCCGAAGTCGTGATCCTCATTGTGGAGGACTTCAGCGAAGAAAAGGTGACAAGTGTCTGGCCCGTCAGACACTTCACTTGTATGCCACCAACTCCAAGAAGTGGCACAGGCGAGTCTTCCACGACTAAACCTACCTGGCGTGCCACTCGAGTGGTAACCAAACTGCTTTGAGCCCCTGAGTCCAACAGAGCTCTCAAATTAATGGCTTCCCCCCCACGACCCCATACGCGGACCACCGCGGTAGGGAGCAGAACCGTCCGCGGCTCTGTCCCAGCAAGGGAGCAAGCTAGTTACGGGCTCCCCACTCTCTCCAAACCAGGGGCGCTGGCACTGACCCGGATAATATGTCGGGCGAGTGCACATCCCCATCTGAGGGGGGGCATAACCTGCGGCCCGGCCATACCTATGGTACGGCGGGTGGTACTCCAGCCGTGGGTACTCGTGCAGCGGCGGAGAAAACCGCTGCGGCTGCAGGTGGTGGGTAGTGGTAACCCGCGTGGAGGGGGGTGTCCCCACTCTCACGTCCGATCTAGGGCCCCCGCCCATGGGGGCCCTATCCGGGGCCTGGCCAGCTACATACTGGCCATGACCTTGGGGCGCGTGGTCCCAGTCCGCCAAGACCCGCGCAGGTACGCGACCCTCTCTCCCGAGGGGGGGGTGCGACGAGCGAAGCCGCGTCCTCCGCTGTCCGGTGGTGGAGGGCTTCGCGCAGGAGCGCTCCCGCCCATAGGGGACCCCTGCCTCAACATCCGGTGCCATCCCCGTTGCCGGTTCATGCAAAGCATCGCGTGGTGTTGCCCACGGCATGCACTGCATGGTATGGCGAGCACTGGGACAGTCACGTGCATAGTGACCGCCCAAACAATAAAAGCAAAGTTCATGCCGCTTTGCCATGCGGCGCCTATCTCGTACTGGCAGTCTCTGCCAGTCCCTGCATTGTAGCAGGCTGTGGCCCATCCGGCCACATTGCAGGCAGTCCGCGTCCCTCGCGACTGCTGCCGTAGTATGGCGCAACCCGCACACCAGCTCCACGCGGTGGCGGTTGCCGTCCCTGTTGGGGCCTACGTTCAGGCGCTCTGGATGGCGCTGAGTCCGTCATGGTATTCTCAGCCGCCCGTGCCTCAAACTCCAAAAACTTCACCAAGTCAGTGAATGTTGGTAGGGTGGTGCTATCCCGTTCCGCATTCTCGCGCTCAAACCGCGAGCGGATGTCATTGGGCAATTTGCCCAATACAATGTGCACCAACAAAAAAAGACCATTGGTCCACCGGCAGCCCCAGTGTGCGGAGCGCGTTACAGGCCACTGTAACGGGCGTGAGCAACTGCAGGCGCAACTGTGCCCTGTTGGCCACCTTGGGCAGGGCCATCAACTGTGCGGCGTGCGCATCCGCTAACAAACGTAAGTTTTGGCAGCGGGAGTTCAATAACTCCCAAGCCGTATCGTACTGGTCGTCCTCCACCCGGAGGTGCTGGATGAGCGACCGCGCTTCATCCTCAAGAGTGGAGAGGAGGTAGGCCATCTTCTGGGCCTTCGACAAATCCCCGTCGTGCTACGACCAGGGACTCAAACATATTTTTTTATATGCTACCCACTCCTCCATCCTACCCCCAAAAGTGGGACAGCTGAAGGGTGGGGAGCCGACCAGTAACCGCTGGTCCTTCCTTGTCTAACAGGTGTGCGAGGGGCTGGTCCGCCAGCCTGTCTCGCTCCACATTGCGGTCACCGCCTCCGCGATATCATCGTGCAGACTCAGGATCTGGTCCATGTCCGCCATGTGACCTGCGTAGGCCTCCTGGGTAAGATCGGCTTCGGTAAGCGCCGCCATGGCCGCTTCCGCGCTAATCAATCGTGAGTGGAGGTGATCCGCTCTTAGCAGTATGGTGCCCTCCCTGTCCTTCCGGGACAGGAGTCCTCCGGCCGTCACAAACCATCTCAATTCGTTGGCGAGTGTCGCCCTAGCATTGGAGGCCTTCGCCATCGCGTCAAGTCACAAACAAAAAATAACAAAAGGTAAATAAAAAACAACAAAATTAAGCAACTACACGAAGAACCGCGGTAGGTATGAGAATGGCACAAACCCGGAACGCACGGTACAAACCGCAAACAAATACAAAAAAGGTTACAAATATTCTTATACAAACAAACTAAGAAAAATCTAATAATTTTTACAAACAATTAATTATTTTTTACAAACGAACAAATAGAGGGTAGATAAACTACGCTCTGCTACCAGAAAATGTGCAGAGCAACTACGCTCTGCTGCCAGAAAATGTGCGCAGAGCGAATCCGGACAAACGAAGCGGCGGGAAGAATTCTGTACCGGAACTTCACCGGGAAAAAACCACCGGTAAAACTAAGTACCGGGAAAAAATCTCCACGCGGCACCACGTTTGCCCGACTAAAACCTAACTAACTTAACGCAGTCTGCTACCACCGTAGCTTATGAAGGGAGCTACAGGGCCCTATATAATAACCTAACCTATAAATTAATTACAATTGAAAACTTACCAAACTAAATCTTCTTTCTCTTCGGATCCAAACTTGAGTGTCTTCGGGAAGGGGGAATTCCTAATCACCCTACCTAACCCATGAGATCTCAATTCCCCAGGACAACTAAATAGATTTCTTCCCGTAGTTTCACTCGGGAACAGCCAGATGTGAACAGCCAGCCACGTTTCACCTCTCACAAGAAAAGTCACAAATAACAGAGTTTTTTCACAAACACAAATTCAATAGTTATTTAACAAACAGGAAATTCACAATTAATACTCAAACTAAACAACAAGCAAAAAGACGCGAGACTGCTCCGCGTATTAAAATCAAACCGATATCGCATAGGACAATGGCGTATCCGTCCACGAGCCATGTCACGCGAGCAATGTGAGAACTCCCAAATGCCTGTTTTGCGGCGATAACAGGAAACGCCTGCGTTTAAGGGTTTTTGCTCGTTTGAACCCAATATATTACAAACAGGCCTTATTAATATAACAACCAGAAAAATATTGTGTAAAGTTTTTTGATAAGATCATTTATATTTAAGTAGTTATGTTCTGTCTCTGTCTGTGGGATGTAAATATCTGTAAGTAGTTAAAGTATCTGCCGTTGATACAAAAGAAGTAATGTAATATATTTTGCTTCCATACAGTAAGTCTTTGAGTAGGTAGTTTAAAACTTCAACAAAATAATCATGATGTATAACTTAACCTGTAATAGCCTCAAAAAGTTGGTGGGTTATTTAACTAATTATGATTATAATTTCTTAAGTGATCTGAAAAATTAATAAAATGTTCTATATAGGCCACCATGAGACTATAGAATACTTGCTATAAATATATCATGATCTTATTTTCTTCGCCGATTTTTCGTCTGTGTGATTTGTCCGTATATATTTATTTATTTATTTATTTATTTATATCCATGTATGAAAAATGTGACTTATTTTCTATAGCTTCGTGGCAGGGGTCCTTAAGTTCTGTTCTGTTGTAGCCTTTCACAGGAGCGTCCTATCTGAGGATGATCTAAAGCAACATTACAATTGGAGCATATAATGTTCAAATTCTGCAAAGTAACAGAGTAGATTCAGTGGGTCGCCACCTACGTGGAGTTACCAGGTAACTCAAAAATCCTATACGGGTCTCGGGAATTGGGTGAAACGGTCCCAACGCATAGGTGGACTGATCTCCCGCCTGGTGCTCGCGCTGGCGTCCCCATATAGTAAATAATAATAATAATAAGTTCTTATTTACTAGGCCCACAATGAAATGTTCCTTTATACTTCATTAAGCGTTATTTAAACCATTGGTTACAGTGTGCAAATATTGTAGTTGATAAGCAATTGACATACACCTCACTTGTAAGCTTTGTGGGCGCTCGACTTACATCTGAAGGGCGTAAGGAGCGGACCTACATGTCTCAAGGTTTTTCGATCAATTTAACATTCCATTTCATTTCAAAACTTAAAGAATGAATCCTATTTATTGCACCATAAAAAAAAAATTACTTAACACTACTTAATATTTCAAAATAAATGAGCACAAAGGCGGACTTATTTTGCTAATGAAATTTCTTCCAGCCAACCTTTAGGTAGAAAGAAAAAGAAGTCAAAAAGGTAAACAATAAAAAAGAAAATAAATGTTCTGGATGTCTACTTAGTACTTAGTAGGATAAAAGATTATATATCGGCCATGGTCGTTAAGGGCTATAAAAATAAGGTAATCGTTACAAAATGACGCACTTGTGTTGTTTTCCCTCAAGGTGCGTATCCTGTGGGTTATCAGTTCTGGTGTGACCTGCTGACAAGAAGTAACGAGGCCGGATAAAATGTGTTGGTAGATTTGTTGCTAACTTGCTACTGGCTTTAGCTACTCAGAGGAATAGCTAGAATTGAGATAAAAAAAAAGTTTGTTGCTAACTTGCAACTTTCTGAGTTGGCTTAGCTACAATTAATATAAAATTAAGAATTTGTTACTAAGTTGCAACTAAGTAGGCTCTAGCTAGAATTGAGATTAATCTCCATACAACATCGCACAAATTCTTAATTTTAATGAAAATTTTGTTACTTAAAGCTGAGTTGGCTCTAGCTAGAATGGAAGCAAATTTTTTTTAAAAAGAATCATAATCCAGTCCTGTCTAATCTTATCTACCACCATATCTTCTATCAAACTTCACATAATACTCTTATTTCGTCTGCGGTGCAGTCGGATAAAAATAGAGATTAGGCGCCATATCAAAGTAATTTATATCTAATCTGTGGCCAAATTACCAGTTCCTCTCTAACTTTTGTAATATTAAAACACTGGCCAAGTTCGAGTCAAACTCGACGAGGGTTCACTCCATTCTTTTTACTTATAAGTAAGTTACATTAAAGAAAACATCTCACGTTATTGCTAACTAAAAGACAAACTAAGTAGTTTAAAAAACAAAATTTACTTTGCAATTAGATCCAATAGATTTCTACTGCAATAAGCGCAAATAATAAGTTTGTAATAAAAACGAAATTCACCCTGGTGAAGCCGTGAGCAAACGCTAGAACTTATAAGATATGTACTAAACTGTGCCTGTAATTTTTTTTCAAATAAAAATAAAATAAATAATAAATAACCTATGTGTTTATTAATAGCCTTGGAGTGCATTTCCTATACTCTTCTAAGAATGAGCCAATAATACAAGTTGAAAAGTTTATTTAATAAACAAACCTAATAGCTAGATAAACCAGAAACAAACATTATTTACATAGTTATCTGACTGAGAATACGTTAACCTTTCACCGCTAACGGTGGTGATAACAAACTGTCTGTGGTTCAGTTAACTAGTGTTTGTTTTGCAAGTTTACGAGAAACTGCTTCTGTTCATATTTTAGGCAAATACCAAATACACTTCTTGCCACGTACGACCAATCTGTGGAATCAACTTCCTGCGGCGGTGTTTCCGAACCGATACGACATTGGAACCTTAAAATAATTGCTCAAGTGCGTGTCGGGCCACGCGCAATGTAGGGTTCTGAAGGTACCTATCCTGTAGAAATGCGGACACATGAACTTATATTTACTTCCAGTTTTATGAATTATATTATAATGAAAATAACCTAAGTTTATGCCATCATATAGAATGAAAATTGTTCCTACGAATATTTTTCATACTAAAATCAATTTTGTATGTTTATCGTCTATTACTCATTAATTTGTAAAGTCTACATATCCGTGATAATTTTCCTTTTAAATTCATTATATTTGCTAGTTATTTTAATTTTTTTCACCCTCCACCATTTTCCTGTTCGAGGGGACACTTGACTCTAACAAAATTTATCACTTTAAAGTTAAATATTTCGCACACGGATCCCTAAATCAAAAAATGTTCTTCAGACACTTATAATATTTTTAAAAGACCTATTAAATGATACCCCACATGATGGTATAATGGAGAGAAAAAAAAATCATCCCCACGTTCTGTGTAGGGGAGGCCCCCTAAAAAAAATTTTTTTTCTAAATTTATTCTACAGTTCGCTCCGCGTTATAAATATGTATATCTACCAAATTACAGTTTTCTAGTACTAGTAGTCTCTGAGCTTAGCCGCAGACAGAGGGACGGACGGACGGACAGACATGACGAAACTATAAGGGTTCCTTGTTTACTTCGGAACCCTAAAAACGAGTCTACGTCTTCTTGAAAGGCCGGCACCACTCTTGTAATACCCCTGGTGTTGCAGTAGTCCATGGGCAGCGGTGATCGCTTATCATCAGGTGACCCGCTTGCTCGTTTCCGCCCTATGTTATAAAAACCATAATGAGCCCGTGACGCGTTTAAACCAGAATATAGGTAACTTAATGTTTATGTGACGCCTAACCAGTTTTTCTACGCTCTGGTGACGTTGTGATTGGGAGCGAAGAAAAAGCAAAGAATTTGCCACCTGCCTCTCTTTTTTTTACACGACTGACCAAAAAAGGAGTGTTATGTTTTCAGCGTTCATGTATGTATGTATGTAAGTTTCTTTATTCCACCATAAGTCCTGAACGGCTTAACAGATTTTGATGTAAGAGGTGTTGTTGGATTCCTATTCGCCCGAGTGACATAGGCTATGTGACGTCATCATAAAAACAAAATGGCGGATTATATACGCGATAAACAGCTGACCGAAAAAAATAAATTTGATCAATCTTATCGAGTGTAGTATCAAATTGAAGGGCTTTGAAAGGCAATTTCAAAAATATATATAACTTATATGTTTGTATGTACTTTTAGTTGTATAAATAAAAAAATAGATAGTAATATCAACACCGTTAGATCGTCAATGTACACAAAGAGTCCGGCCTTCGGCCTCGCCCCGCTCTTTGCTCACAAGCCCGAGCTCGGCCTTCGGCCTCTCTTGCGTGGCTGGCAGCCCTGGAGCTGCGTTCAGGCCAGGCCGAAGGCCGAGTCTTTCGTATACATGGATGACCTTATGATTTCATTTCAAACGGCTCTTAACGTCGAGTGGCCGAGGGTCTCCTATAATGGCTCGCCCCCCGTCGATTATACGATTCTAGTTTACGTAGGCAGTACCCCAGATCCACTTTGGCGCGCCTTGCGCCCATAAGGCAACAGTTCAAAGCTTCGTCTAAACTACCACCGGCTGTGGTCGACGCCAGGGTTCTCTATGTCATTCGGTCGAGCACCTCCCCCGCCTATATATTATAGGTACTCTCCGCAGGCAGTACCCCAGGTCTACTTTCAGGTCTATTTCTGGTACCGTTCCCGGTGCTGCTGCATCTGCGTTTAAATTGAAGGATGCTTTCCTTCTCCAGCCGCATCGTCTCGTGAACAAAGTGCAGGACGAGGCCTAAGGCCGAGCCCTTTTGTATACATGGATGACTTTTATATTTCATCTCAAACCTCCAGTAAACCAAGGACCCCCCCACCCCGGCCGCGCAATCAAGGCCACAGCCCGAGCTGCGTCCAGGACAGGCCGAAGGCCGAGTCTTTCGTATACATGGATGACCTTATGATTCAAACGGCTATTAACGTCGGCTATGACTGGCTGTGGTCGTCGCCCAGGGGCCATTGTAAGATTTGGTCGAGCACCCCCGCTCCTTATCTATTATCTATCTTAGTTTCCGCGGGCGGTAATCCCAGCTCAGGTCACTTTGGTTGGTATATTTCGAGCACCTCCCCCGCCTATATATTATAGGTACTCTCCGCAGGCAGTACCCCAGGTCTACTTTCAGGTCTATTTTGGTACCGTTCCCGATGCTGCTGCAGCTGTGTTTAAATCGAAGGCTTAGCTTCCCTTCCCCAGCCGCGCTGCCGTTTCCGAGAATAAAGTGCAAGACGAGGCTTTAGCCTAAAGTCGAGCCCTCTGTATACAAGGACGACTTTTATATTTCATCTCAAACCTCCAGTACACCAGGGGCACACAACCACCCGAGCTGCGTCCAGGCTGGGCCGAAGGCCGTGCCAGAGCATAATCACGAGACGGATCTCGTGAGCATAAAGGGGGGCGAGGCCGTAGGCAGAGTCCTTCGTATACATGGACGATCTTCCGATTTCATCTTAAAGCCCCAATAATCAACCGAGATACTGAGTCCGAAGGCCGATTCGCCTTGGCCCGCGAGGCCGATGGCCGAGTTCCGTGTATGAGAAGCCGAGATGCGTAGCGAGTCCGAAGGCTGGGGCCCGCCTCCAGCCGGTGCAAGCGAGACCGAAGGCAGAGTTGCAGCTTCATAGCAAAGAGCTAAAGCGAAAATAGTCTTTCGGCTCTTCACCTAGTCTAAACCGACAACTCTTCTACGTTGATGACTTTTTACTTACCTCTTAAACTTTTCTTTAACATACTCGAAACTGCAAAAGTAAAATTGTCCTGCACAGCACGCTAGGTGCTTTAGCCTCGCCTCGCCTCTCCCGGCTTTATGTACGCAGCTCACCCATCAGGCCTTCGGCCTCAGCCCCTCTGCTGGTTTGAGATGAAATGAGAAGGTCATTTATGTATACGAAGGGCTAGGCCTTCGGCCTTGTCACTCTCTCTGCTCACGAGATGGAGCTCGACCTTCGGCCAAGCACAAGTTGTCAGTCGTGTTTTTTATTTTTTAATAATTAGCTTTAACAATCAGACTGATTTCCAGACAGCAAACAACGCGTTATTTTTAAAAATATATTTATAGACTTCCTGGTAGAGGATATACATATACATCACATAAGCGAGCATACTATGTATTTTCCTTCGCCGGAAGTACATGTGAACAAGTACCCTGTGCTAGTAAAAACATTTGATGATAAAACTTTAAATTATGCTAACACTTTACGCATTGCACAACAAAATGATGTGTTCACGTCATCGCGAACGGGATGGGTGTATGGTGAATTGTATGAGTGTAAAAGAGATGACAAGATTTCCACTCGGTTGCGCGTGAGTCAGTTAAATTACGATGCTTTGAAGCAATACCTTTAGGTGCAGTTCACACAGATACGAATTAAAAAATATATGGGATGTACTTACTGTTTATTTTGTTTATAAGAGTTTTGAAATTAACAATAATGAGGTCTTAGTGTTTCGCTATGTCATATCCATGCGTCAGAGACCCTATAATTCAATTTCTTCCAGTCCAACCTTCTGGTAGAAAGAGCAACGTGTGCAAGAGCTGGTAAACTAACTATATGTCCTAGTCTATTCTTTTTTGACATATTGTCATATTAATATAAGGCCACCACCGATTCATTAATTAATGAAGCGGTGGTGGCCTAGTGGTAGGGCGCCCTCCTATGTTAATGCATAAGGTCCCAGGTTCGAATCCTGCCCGTGTTCGGGATATAGAACATAAAAACGTTGAATTTGTTAAATTCTTTATTGGAGCTGTTCAACACGGCTGCGACGACATAACGGAAGAGAGAGAGGTGGGAAATGTTGCCACTCTTATAAAATATGATAAATCTTATGTTATTTCTTAACATAAATTGGCGAGGCGCCGTTTAAGACTAAAATAAACAAATTATACAATTTATTCATAGATTGGCAATAAGGCTACCTTGTTTATTGCCCGTCTATGCATACTACTTTGGCCAAATCTGACCTCGACAACTCTAACTTTACCATCTGAACCTGGAAACAAATTTGTAACTCTGGCCAGAGGCCATTGTAAGGAGTGAGCATTTTTCTCCAATTAATAATACCAAATCACCAATTTTTATATTTTGTTTAGCCCTGTACCACCTTGGACGAGACAACAATTGGGATAAATAACTCTTGTGCCACACCTTCCAAAATCTTGTTGAATTTTGGTGCACTTTTTCCAAAATTTAAAAATATTTATATCTTTGTCAGAAGTCAAATCTGGTTCCGGGAATAGCAGTTAATGGGGCTCCACACAAAAAATGAGCCGGAGACAAAAAAGAAAAATCATTAATATCATGTGACATTTGCGTCAAAGGCCTTGAATTTAATATTCCTTCGATTTGAACTACTATAGTGTAAAATTGCTCATATGTAAAGCATATGTCGCCTATAACGCGCTTAAAATGATGCTTAAAAAGCTTTACATACGACTCGTGTAGTCCTCCAAACGTAGGGCTATATGATGGGATGAATTTAAATTCAATGCCCTTTGTTGCACAAAAGCTTAATATATTGTCTTTATGTGACTGAGACTTATTTAAACTATACAATTCTCTTAGCTTATTATTAGCGCCTTTAAAGGTTGATGCATTATCACAGAGAACTGTAGCTGGGATTCCTCGCCTGGAGCAAAATCTTTTAAATGCTGCCAGGAAGCAATCAGTTGTGAGGTCTGAGACCAATTCTAAGTGCATGCATTTAGTTACAAAACAAACTATTACTAGCACATAACCCTTATTTATTATGGATCTACGTAGAGTAGATTGTTTAATTTGAAATGGACCGCAATAATCCATCCCGATCCGATTGAAAAACTCTATCTTGAGTAACACGAGAGTCAGGTAGGGACCCCATTAATTGGCTAGCTCTTTCTGCTCGAAATTTAAAGCATATAGTGCATTTATGCACAACCTTTTTATTTCCCTTACTGCACTTACAATATAATATTTTTGCACTAAGCTAGATAAAGTTAATTTTAATCCTGAATGTAACAAGGCTAAATGATCATTGCGTATAATGAGAGTTGTAAAATGGCATTTATTTGGCAATATTATTGGATACCTTTGGTTATATGGAACATTTGCATTCTCTAGCCTTCCTGCAACTCGCATTATACCATATTTATCAATGAACGGATTCAATGACTTAATATTTGTCTTAATAGGTAGCCCTGTTTTTATACATTTTAATTCATGAGCAAAGTGTAGAAATTGAATATATTTAATTAAATGTGACATAGAATTTCTAATTTCTGCCGCAGTTAAATTCTTTAAATTGCGATTATTCTTGGCAACTTTACAATTATGCAAAAATCTTAGAACATATGCAAACACACGTTGCAATTTAGTTAAAGAAGATATATTTGAAATTGGCAATGATTCTTGCTCAATACTACAATTAACAATTTCAACATTGTCAGACTCAGAATCTGATATAATTTTATTTAAATTTACTTCTCTAGGAACAAAGTTCAAATCATGAAGTTCTTGTGGCCCTTGAAACCAAAGCTTACAGGAAGACAATTGAGTAGGGTTTAGACCCCTTGACAAGCAATCAACAGGATTATTGGATCCATTAGACACTGAAACCATTTACATTCTTGTTTGTTCAATTCATTAATAGTATTGACTCTATTCCAAAATATATTTGTGGTTTATTTAATTAGATTTTAACACCACCAGAGAACTATCTGGACGAGTCAGTAAAAAAGTACTTATGTCTAAACTTAATATTACTTGAAATATTGATAACAATTTGTTATACAACTTGGCGAGCAACACTGCACCATTTAACTCACCAAGCTTTGGTATAGTTAATTTTGTATTAATAGGAGCGATGCGTGACTTGCTGCAAATTAAGGATACATGCACCTGTACCTTCATGTATTGCTCTTATATAAAAAACAACATCCAAATGCAATATTTGATGCATCACAATAACCAATGAGATCTACATAATCTGCATTACAAATTTTTAAATTTATCTATCTAATGTTATATGGTTCCATATTCATTAAATCACTAAAAAATTTATTCCAAGAGAGTAACAATTTGTCAGGGAGCGGAGCATCCCAAGACAATTTTTCTATCCACAATTTTTGCATAAACTCCTTAGCTCTGGTGACAATGGGGCCAGCCAGTCCTAAGGGATCAAAAAATGTCCCAATGCAACTTAAGACAGTTCGTTTCGTCCACTCTTTAGGAAGCTGGCCTACTGGCTTACATATTTTAAATTGATCCTTGCCCACGTCCAAAAATAATCCTAAGGCCTTTAATACATTTTCATTGTTATTAAATTCATGATGTTTACCAAATACTTGCTTGTCTTTTGGGATACCGGACAAGATCTGGTGATTGTTTGAACTCCACTTATGCAGCTCAAAGCTTCCTAATTTTAATAAGTTAATTAATTCATTACATACCTGTTTTAAGTCTTCGATGCTATGGGAACCGAAAGTGAAATCGTCGACATAAGTGTTGTTTCTTATCACCTTGGCCGCTAATGGATACTGTTCTTCATACCTGATTGCCAGCTCAAGCAGACATCGAGTGGCGAGAAAGCTGGAGCTCCTTACGCCATAGGTCACAGTTTGAAGCTGCAAACACAATAAGGAATCATTAATTTTATTTCTCCAAAGTATGTTCTGCAAATGATTTTGTGAGGGATCAGTTCTTATCTGCCTGTACATTTGGCGTATGTCACATAAGACAACAAACTCATATGAACGAAACAACACTAATATTTCGAATAAATCCTTCTGTACAGTAGGCCCATTATGAAGAACATCATTCAGACTTAATTTTAAATCTGTTTTGGCACTCGCATCAAAAACCACCCGGAGTCGGGTTGATTGACTATGCTCTCTTATGACAGGGTGATGGGGCATGAAATAATATTGATCGATAGGCATTTCTGATGAGGCTAAATCGATGACCTTGGCATGACCCAATTTAATATATTCCTGAATAAATTTAGTATAATTTTCCCTTAATTCAGGGTCCTTGTTAAATCTTTTAGTTAAATAATTCAACCGTTGTAATGCTGAGTTAAATGAGTTACCCAATTTTAAATCTTCAATAGGTACTTTGAGTGGCAACCGCACCTGAAATCGATTGTTGATTAACTGTACCGAATTTTTAAATTCGGCTTCACATAGATCGGTCTTTGATGTACCCTCTTTCTCTATTTCAGGAGTATGTTGTTCGTCCCAAAATTTTTGAAGGAGGGAATCCACACTCTCATTTAGTTTAAAATTGTTAATTTGCAAAACAACTGCCTTATTATCAAAATTGAAGAGACAAATATTGTCTTTTTTTACATTGCCAGATAAAACATAGCCAAATTTAGTTGATAATAGACACAAATTTCCTCCATTTAATTCAATTTTGTCTGGTAACATAATCTTAAAAAATATGTCAGAAGAAAGAAGGAATGAGATTTGGCCCGGTTTGCTAAATTCATCATCAGCTAATTTAATATTGTCTGGAAGATTAACATTTTTTAAAGTAAATTTACATTGTGGCAGAAGAGAAGTAATATTGTCTACCACTGAAAACATTGCATTGCAATTGTAATCATTGTGCAATGAATTAAGTATTACATTTGCAGCCTTGGTGATTAATTGCTGTTTTTGACCTAAAGCTGATACATTAACCTCATGTTTGAATGTGGGTAAACCTAATTTACACATTAATTCGGAGGAAATAAAAGAAATTTGCGATCCACTGTCCAAGAGGCCCCTTGCAATAACATGGGAACCATTCTGATCACAAATTTTCACCTTGACAGTAGGCAACAATACCATACTAGTAGTAGATGCACCTATTTTGGCAACATAGTTTTTGATCTTGTTCTTCATGCAATACTGTATGATGAGATTTACTCTTACAAATACCACACTTAAAGAAAAACTTGCATTTATTATTATGGGAATTGAGACACACCTTACACAATTTATTTTGGTCAACAAATTCTAGTTTTTCATTAACACCGAGCAATTGAAACTTCTGGCACATATATAATTTATGATCAGTTGACTGGCAGAACTTGCAAGTAGCAGGGGGGACACTAGCATGATTTGTGACACGATTATTGCTTTTAGAAAACATGGTTGACTTACCTTCAGAATGCTGGCTTTCTTCAAAACTCAAGGCTCGCTTCTCCACAAATTCAAAGAATTCATCCAAGGTCGGCAGCACTGATTGGTCTCTGTCTGTAAAGTAGGCCCTACAGGAATAGGAATCAAGCTTTCTAATAAGTATTGTAACAATCACCATATCCCAATGTTGTGTTTTTTGACCAAGTCCCTTTAAGGCCCCTAGCTGTTGACGTGCAGAAGAAACAAACTGTCTTAAGTTTTGGGCAGTACCTTTTGATATTGCTTGTATATCTAACAATTTATTAATATGATGTGTTATCAATATACATTTGTTGTCATATCTATTGTTTAACAATTGTAATGCTTGCTCATAGGATTCGTTGACTAGGGGCAAGCCCTCAATCAAGGTCAAGGCATCACCTTTTAGATATTTTCTTAAGTAAAACAATTTCTGCACCGGAGCTAAATTTTTATCATCACCAATCACTGCCACAAACATATCACTGAACGCCTTGTACTGGACCACATCCTTCCCGTCATAGTAAGGTATATCTAACTGGGGTAATTTCCTGGTCATAATATGTTCCTGCGACTGCTTTGATGTAGACTCCTTGGGAGATGAAGGTGATGATGTATCATCGGGTTCCTTGGTTGACTTCAATATTTTTTGCAACTCACTGATGACATTTAAGCATGACTCCTCCACATCATCTTGTAGAAAATCATCATCATCCGCACATCCTTCGAGTAATTGCAAGTTCAACCTGTGGTCCCTGTATGTAACTAAGGAATCCTGGAGATTGCTAATTCTTAGCTCAATTGCATCGCAATCTATCAAACACTGTTCCTTCTGTTCGCTTGAGAACTTCGTTGCACGGGTGATCTGGCCCTTAAATTGGCCGATTTGAGCCTTTAATTTGGCTACTTGGATATCTGAGTTGGCCTTTTGCGACATTATTTATGAAAAATATTGATAAAATAAAATACTTGCACAAAAGGCGGGATTCGATCGTCAGTTGTCAATTTGACAGATATCGATGACAGATAAATTGCTCTTCCCTCGATTCGTTGCGCCACGCCGCCGGCTACCAATTTTTGCTTCGTGGCTCGAACAATTCCAAGCCACCACGATTTTGAATTATCTTGAGGTCACTGTATAACAATTTCCCGGGTTTCGGCACCACTTATGTTCGGGATAGAACATAAAAACGTTGAATTTGTTAAATTCTTTATTGGAGCTGTTCAACACGGCTGCGACGACATAACAGAAGAGAGGGGTGGGAAATGTTGCCACTCTTATAAAATATGATAAATCTTATGTTATTTCTTAACAGCCCGTGCTACATGAGTTTGTATACCAATCTGACTCATATATCTATGTTAGTTTCAACGACCACCACTTGCTTCCGTTGAAGGAAAACATCATTGAGGAAACCTGCATTCTGATTGATGATTATCAACTAGTGTGTGAAATGGAGAAGGCAATGGCAAACCACTCCATTAAAATTGCCAAGATAGTCATTGTGTGTGTCATTCCATATAATGACCACGACCCTTAGTCATGAGGAAATACGACTAAAGAGAGAGTCATATTAATAAGAAAGGTAGTTCCAAAGGTCCAGACCCAAAGGATGAGATATAAACTGACGGCACGACGATCACATCTAAAGATACGACGACGACCTAAGTCTCTGAAGCCTTCCTTACCCCAAACTCCTGTGGTCTCAAAAGCTATTGGTATAAACAAATATCCACCTATAAGGAAGGCCAGTGCCCCAGAATATAGAAATTATGTTTTACATCGCGGTATTTGTCGAGCTTTAGTACTAGCCTTTATATTATTGGGTCATTTGGGTTTTCCCCAAGCTGCGATGTGCGATGGAACTACACAGTGCTAAATTGTACGACAATAGTGGTTATTTTTGGCTTCTCTTCTCCTATTAGGGATAACATATAGAAAACATTCGGTGGGTGACAAACAATATATTTTATACAACCTGAGCTATGGGGCTTCGCTCCCGTGGGAATTTCTTGCGTCTGTTATTATTTTCACGGCAAAACCTCGAGACCGATTTCAATGAATTTCATTTAGAAGATGGAGGCTGACCGAATGGTGGTCTGAGCCTATACTATTATAAGCCGCGCCCCGGGGCTTCGCTCCCGTGGGAATTTCGGGATAAAAAGTACTCTATGTGCTATTCCCGGTATTTTTTTTACACGTGTGCGATATTTCATTGAAATCCGTCCAGTAGATTTTGCGTGATTGAGTAACTATTTAATTTAGCCGATATTACACAGGAATTTTCTCAAGATATACAAATGCAGTTCGGAATAGATAAGTGTAAAGTTCTCTCCATAACTAAAGGAAAAATTGAAAAGAATAATTATATGTTTCAAAATGGTGAATCGATTGAGTCTATGGAGGAACAAAGCACATACAAGTATCTAGGCTTTAAGCAATCCAGGCAGATTAATCAAAAAGAGACTAAGGCC
Source organism: Ephestia elutella (assembly GCA_018467065.1). Taxonomy (NCBI): domain Eukaryota; kingdom Metazoa; phylum Arthropoda; class Insecta; order Lepidoptera; family Pyralidae; genus Ephestia; species Ephestia elutella. The sequence continues at coordinate 37,491 of CM031590.1, forward strand.
GAATTAATAAACAAATTTAAATTTCGTCTTAACCTTATCCTTAAAAGTCACCTAAATTCTAAAAATATCGCAAAAGCTATAAATACGTTCGCTATTCCCGTCCTTACTTATTCATTTGGAATTATTCAATGGTCCCAAACAGATTTAAAAAAATTACAACGCATTATCAATACAAATCTAACTAAACATAGGAATCACCACCCGAAAGCTTGCATTCAACGACTTACACTACCACGCCGAGAAGGAGGTCGAGGTTTTATAGATATACAGAATTTGCACAATAAACAGATACATTCGCTCCGACAATACTTCCACAACAAATCCGAACATTCATCCCTTCATAAGCTTATTACCGGTATAGATCACAAGCTCACACCGTTAAACTTGCATAATCCGCACTCACAACCAAATTAACAACTGACAAACCAAGAGCAGAAGATAGCAACATGGGCAGAAAAATCACTGCATGGGAGACACCGATCCTATCTGTGGCAACCACACGTCGACAAAGACAAGTCGAACGAGTGGCTCAGAAAAGGTGAACTGTTTCCTGAAACAGAAGGTTTCATGATTGCAATACAGGACGAAACCATAGCTACCCGGAACTACATTAAATATATAATAAAAGATTTCCATCAACCACTGACCTTTGTAGACACTGCAATAGCACATCTGAAACTATACAGCACATCACAGGAGCTTGTTCAGCGCTTGTTCAAACGGATTATAAACACCGACATGATCAAGTCGCTGCCATAGTTCACCAACATTTAGCGTCCCGATATAATTTCATATCCAAAATGTAGCCGTACTATACATATAAACCTGAGACCGTTCTAGAAAACAACCACCAAAAGATATATTGGGATAGAACTATATTAACTGATAAAACAGTCCATTACAATAGACCGGATATTACAGTTCACGATAAAGAAACAGATACAGTATACCTGATTGATATAGCTATCCCGAATTCGCATAATATTCAAAAATCAGTATCAGAAAAACTAAGTAAACATCAAGATTTAGCCATAGAGATCAAGACCCAGTGGAAAGCAAAAAAAGTACATATTATTCCTATTGTATTGTCATCAACAGGTATCATACCAAAATCACTCATGCAAAGTTTAAATACATTACAAATGCCCCCATATATTTTACATCTGATGCAAAAAGCTACCATATTGAACACTTGTAGAATCACACGAAAATTCTTAACCTCAGCTAGCTTTTCATCTACTTACTTCATTTAATCATTTTTCTTCTTCTATCGCTTGGCCATGGCCCGCTTTAGTTGAAATACTTACCCTCAAGAGAGGAGAAAAAATATAAAAAGAAATAATAATAATATGTATTTATTTCTCATCCACAATCTAAAATTACAATTTATTACAGCTTACATTCAAAAATTTTGCACGAAAAAGTTTTCTGTTCAGAAAATAAAAAGTGCGTGATTGTGGAGAACTGGTGCCCATGCTAGGTATCAAAAGAACCTGTGTTACGGGTCACCAGGACTCACCATACACGCCATAATTAATTCTAAATAAAAAGTAACATAACAAAAATTCACCAAGAGGACTAAAATAATAAGAATTATAAAAATTGTAACTAATTTCAACATATTGATGTCAGTGAATATTTTTGTATATAACAAGAACAATAAATAGGTATAAATAATTTAAATTGAACTTAGTACATAACTTAAGTTCAAATTGGCGCTCTTAGACGCCTTCATAATCTACTGAGTAGATGTATCTTCTTTCGGCCATTATTTTGGCGGGGTATTTGGAGTCTCCCGTTTTGTGGTCATTTGGTTTTTTAAAATATGAGCAAGTTGCACAGTTTGGCGATTCTGCTTTCTTAGGACATTCTTTAACCGCGTGACCCAGTTGATTTATTTATTTACTAATTGTCAGGTCGCATCGCATGAGCCTACCGTCCCACAGGCATGGCGGGCGGGGCCGCGTGGTCGCGTCGCGTGGCCGCGCGCGCGCGCACGCTGCGCGGGCTCGTGCGCGACACGCAGCGCGCATTGCACGATGTCTGCGACATACTCAACTTTGGTAAGTTATGTATTCTGTGGGTACACCTACTTACTTCGATGGCTCGACGACCCAAAGAGGATCTTGGATCAAAAATTATTTTCCAATCCCACTTAAATGATCAACGTATTAAAAAACAAACATTGACTCGTCAGCTTTATCAAAGGTATTAGGATTGATAATTAATATTTTATTAGTATTTTATTGTATTTGTGCCAATCTAGATAATTATTATCATCACATATATTGTTTTCGTATCTAAATAATGGGACAAATCACACAGACAGCTATCTACACACAGCTATCTATAGACAAATAGCTTCAGTGTTAACAAATCCTCCGAGTGAGACATATAAAAGCTCCAAAAAAAACCCTCAAATATTTAAAACCTAACAAAAACAAAACTATCGCCATTACATTTCCTCTCATAGTTTTCGCTAGTACTAAACTATACTAACTACCCTAACTCAAAATGTGTTGCGGACCCTGCCGTGCAGCAAGGGGGGGAGGGGGGGCTTGCTGTCCCCCCCTTGCTGCGGGCCTTGCTGATCCACCATCACCATCTACACATGCTGCACTAAGATCTGACAGTTCGCGGCCGCCTTGGTACGCGCATGCGAACTCGGCTCTTCGTTGTCGTTAAACTAGTGCCGTGTTTGTGAATAAACAGCTAATTCTATTTGTTTCTATTAATTTGTTTTATTAATTTGAGAGGTGGTCTGAAGAATTGTCGGCCTTAGATAGGCGGTGACAGCAGCTTACGAGTGATAGAGGTAGTTGGAGAAATAAGGGGGGGCGTTATTCCAGCAGTGGGACCAATTAGCTATTTAAACAAGCTAATTATTAAAAAATAATAAATACGACTGACAACTCACAAGCCTATGTCACTCGGGGGAATGCAAGGAATCTAATAATACCTCTCACATCAAAATTTGTTAAGTGTTCAGGACTTATGGTGGAATAAAGAAACTTACATATATACATGACCTTGAAAACATAACACTCCTTTTTTGGTCAGTCGTGTAAACAAATATCTATCTCTCCAGACCCAGAAATCCCAGTGACGGTGCAAGACATCGGCAGCCTATGCAACCGTCCCACAGCCATAGTGGTGCTGGGCTCCAGTGCCTCGGCGAGAGCCAGGCTGCTGCATTGTCTTCTTGGGAGGCAGCTGTTGCCGGAGCCGATGCCCAGGGGATGCAGATGGGTGAGGGCTTACACTGAACTTAACTACAAAAATTAAGTAAAAAATTAAATAGTTTTGTTTCAGGCAGTACCCATAGTGTTAGTAAAGACAACTAAATGTGCTATACTTGTGGAATAATGTTAAGATAGTCGTTGTGTGTTTCATTCCATGTAATGACCACGACCCTCAGTCAGTGAGGAATACGGCTAAAGGAGGAGGTGGAACAATGTGTTAAATATAGTGTTCAACTTCAAACTGGTCATTGTGGAAATAAAAGGGGGAGGTCTATATATCTTTTGGTCTTCTTCTTGTCGAGTCGGACTGGCTATTTCAGTGATTTTGAACCAGTATGTGGCCACGACAATACAATAGCCCTGTCGTTGACCTCGTTTAAGCTCGTTTATTGTGGGTGCAAGGTCAACTGTCTTGAGGAAGGTCAACTGAAGATGTTCAGAATTTAGTATCTCACAATGTCTTTTGGACAGTGACCAGTAGGTAAACCAGCTGCCAGCTGTTCAGATGACATTGTTTAGATAGCGGGAAAGCGATAGATGAGATTGGCACAGGGCCGCAAAAAAGGGAGGCCTATACCCAGCAGTGGGTTGATGTGGGCTGAATATGATGATGGAGCACTACTATTGATTCACGCAATTTTCAGTTGAGAATCCAGTACGGCAGCAGTACTCAAGTGCACTTAACGCTCGGGAACTCTGAGTTCGAGCTCGTGGAGGAGCTCGGAGTGCAACAAGAGACCCTGGGAGACATTGCCTTTGGAGGTAAATCTAACCTTTTTATACGCCTTATGTATCTGTGAACACGTTTACTGCGGGAAAATAAGCCTAGTGTGTACCGGGCCGAAACTGTCAAACTCAATTATAGACTAGACCGTAACAAACCATTCGATACACGGAGTTCTTTTTGTGTATCGTCCGTGGTTTTAATTGGATATAGCTTTTACTGGAATATATTATATTGCATAATAATCAAATTAACATTAACTTGTGTTTAGAATTCAATAGATTTAAGGCTTCTAATAAACATTATTAAACAAAGATTCATAGTGCAGTCTCACATACATAATACGCCCAAAAGGGCGTGATGAAGTATGTATGTGTGTATGTATGTTCTGTGAAACTGGGCAGAGACTATGAATGTCCACTTGCTACGATCATTAGAGATCTCTCGCTTCCTCTACACCCATAACTCTCTTTATATAAGCTCATCGGTTATAGGTACTCGAGTATCTTTGTATATAATATCCTTGTGAAGCGTTTAAAGAATTAATTTCCTTTTTCAGGATCTTCTACGCCAGGACCATAACGACCAGTCAACAATGTTGGAAGTGGAACTGAACAATACATTCCTCAAAGATGGCCTCCGCATCGTCGTCCCACCAGACATAGACTGCGACCCTGGTCCTACGACCTACCTAACCTTAAAACAAACCCATTTAGATTTGTACAATAAACGTGAAATGATTCTAAGGAACTATAATCCAGTGTATTTGTACGCGTTAGATAGAATTGGTAGGAACATTTTTAGTGACAATATAGGGAATAGCATGGTGACGTCGCGAAGTGAAGAAGACTTTTGGAATTCGTTCAGCTTGTATAGCACCCCGCGAGCGAGTGAAGTGAGTGAGAGTGTTAAAAAGGAAGTGTTTGTTGAAAAAGCTATTAAGGAAAGTGAAACTGGAGAGCCGGCGGTGTTTACAGGGGAGGTGAGATCTTTGACTGTTTTTTTGAGTTCTAGATAGATATAGGTGCATACGTAAGAGGCCTTTGCCCAGCAAGATATAACACAGGCTAGAAAAATAACAACTATTAATATAATTGATAGTTAATGTAAAGACGCAATTGACAATATTTTGTTTTGTCAAGCTAATCTCTAGAACTACCAGTCTAAAAAAATAATGTTATATGACACTAGCTTTCGTCCGCGTGAATTTCCCACGGGAACAGTGCTTTTTCCCGGGATGAAAGGTACCCTATGTCCTTCTCCGTACTTCCAGCTATGTGTATGTGAAATTTCAGGAAGATTGGTTCAGTAGATAAAGCGTGAAAAGGTAACAAACAAACAAACTCACTTTCGCATTTATAATATTAGTTAGGATTAGGATAGTAGCTGTTTATGCTATCATGAACACAAATATACATTACAAACTTAATGACCTACTCTGTCCATGGTTGAAAACCACATGAAAATTCGTTCAGTAATTTTGATTTTATCGCGTACAGATAGACACAGCGAAGGACTTTTTTCTCTTTTGTCGTATTTCCTCATGACTGAGGGTCGTGGTTATTATATGGAATTAAACGCACACAACGATTCTCTTGACAATTTTAATGGAGTGGTTTGCCATTGCCTTCTCAATTTCACACACTAGCTAATCATTTACCAGATTGCAGGTTTCCTCACGATGTTTTCCTATACTGGAAGCAAGTGGTGGTCGATGAAAACTAACATAGGTACATGAGTCAGATTGATATACAAACTCATGTAGCACGGGTCGGATTCGAACCTGGGACCTTTGCAGCCACAGGCGGGCGCCCTACCACTCGGTCACCACCGCTTGCTTTTTACATACAATCACGCTTTTTTCCGTGTTTTTTAATTCCAGAATTGCCTGGATCTCCACCAAATAAAGGAGATCAACCCTCACAGCCAGCTTCTCTTCGTCCTATTCTCTGACAGCGTAGACCTGTCTAATAGAGAGAGAGAGAAGACTAACGAAGCTACGGAGTCCGCTGAAGATATGTACAGGGTTGAGGACTTGCCGGAGTCTGATCAGGGCCTTATGGAGCCTGTCTTGAGGTACCTTTTTACTCAAATCCATCCATTTTCTGATGAACAATAATTTGAAGTCAAAGTCAATTGTTTTTTATTTAAATTGGCTTAAAAATAGCACTTTTTAAAACGTCATATACTGATAAACTATAAGGTTAGTTAGTTGACGTCAGAAAATTACTTAAAACTAAGTTTACCACCGCCTCCAAAGCGCAAGTGGAGAAGAGGCGGCGCAACAAACTCCACTGCTGCATTTTCTAACTACTTTTGGAACTACTGATCCGATTTGGATAAATATTTCTATGTATGAATAGCTACATTTACACGCTAGGCGTGTTTCTGTTTGTTAACGGCTTGTTTATCATTATTTACAGAGGTAAACAAGAATCTCCTAGTAATAGTAAGAAATCTACTGCCAATAGAAGACTGAGGGAAGAACAAATAGGTTTTATGAATGAATTACTCGACCAGTGGGAGTTGATGTGTGAGTTTTCTTATTATTTAATTCAATGCATTGTTTTTTTTTTTTACACTTTTAACAATATAATTGCAATAAAATCTTACCTTTTTTTTAACTAACCGGACCCATGTCTTTGCTCCCGTGGAATTTTCGGGATAAAAATTACATTGTGCTATTCCTAATATTTTTCTACCCATGTACCAAATTTCATTGAAATCCGTTCTGTAGATTTTACGTGATTGAGTAACAAACATTTAAACGCACAAACACCTAAGCTTTGGCAATTATAATATTGGTCCCTACATCCCTATCCCTACTAATATTGTAAATGAGAAAGTGACTTCGTTTGTTAGATTGTTACCTCTTCACGCTTTATCTTCTGAACCAATCTTCCTGAAATTTAGCATACACATAGTTAGAAGTACTGAGAAGGACATACAGTACCTTTCATCCCGATTAAAAGCACTGTTCCCGAAAAATACACGCGTGCGAAGCCGCGGGAAAAAGCTAGTAGGATATAACTAAAGCCCCTAATCCTTATTCCAGGCAGCCCACCCCCGAAACACCACGCGAAAAGCCAATGGCTGATAGCAAATGACGTCGAAATCCTGCGATCACTCGAACACGCGACTCTCGCGCCGCACCTCAGCGCCGCCGCGCGCGGGGAAAACTTTGGACGCGGGGAAACTCGACAGCGCCATTCACACAAGAGCGGCGTTTTTGAGTACTACTGTTAAATTTGCCGCGGAGTGTGCGCAGAGTGGGTTGTTGGAGTGTAGTACGCAACTTAGTGAGGTATGTATGAATGAATGAATGAAAATTTATTTGAATAAGCTAAGCACACACATGCTTACATGTATGTGACGAATTAATTCCTATTTTTGGCATTTAAATGTAGAAAATCACACCTAGCGTATTACACTTTATTGCGAGAAACACGCCTAGCGTGTTAGCGATTAAGTATTTGGTAAACAATCACTTAGCTTTTTGGGTGACTATTAAAATACAGATTTTTATCACATCGATTATCAAGTCCCAGAAAACTATTCCACGTTTTTGTTACCCATAGGTCGCCGGCTCGCTTCGCTCGCCACCTCCCCCCCTCGCTTCGCTTCGGCCTCGTGCCCTCATTTTCTCAGGACCTCATTCGCGAGCTTCTGGTTCCGCGCGAAGGAATAACACTCTAGTATATGACAAAGTTGAGCCACGTGGAGTCGGGGTGCTCTCAGTCGAATTTGTGATCCATTTATAATTAGTGGACTAGCTATAAATTTACTGTTGATAAATACAATCTACCAGATTAACTATCTATATAGGGTAACAAAATAATGTAATATTTGATGTTTCAAATATATTGCAAACTGAAACTTACATGGAAATTAAATTATGGGTAACAAAACTTCGATGTTTCATTATTTCGATGAAATACATAAAATATGAAAAGAAATAACGATAAAGTGTGTTTGTACCTAATGATTAATCGTGTAAATGAAATTTCGATGTAAACAGATTTAAGAATTTGTTACATATTGTATTAAAATATCTGCGAATGGTTTTATAGGACATGAAAATCGTTGAAGTAAATTGCGATAAAGTGATGGGTTCCCTAGCTTTTTATATTAGAACTAGATTTTTCTCGCGGCTTTGTTCGCGTGATAATTGCCGATTTACCTTGCAGGTCTTCTACTACGGTATACATTATAGACAAATCTTTTTACTCACAATAATATGGGACATAATTGTTAGTAATTCTCATGATACATTTGCTTGCAGGTCCACGTGAAGTTGTTGCAGCAGTTCATCCTGGCTTCGTTCGACCTGGCGCGGGAGTTGCAGGTCGTGCCCAAGAAGATACAGTACGTGGCCACTCAGGAACAACAGTTGTATGAGGTGAGTTTCTCATTCTGCTTAAACGAGAAATGGTAAAACCTACTTAATTTGAGGCGTTAGTAATATGCATACAAACAGAACAATATAGATTGACATAATATATAATACAAACAGCAAAAATTGTGATTTGTTCATGTTCAAATTTCAGTTGTGATTAATATTTTGCTTGCACAGTTCGTCATTACACAATTTTTTTCGGGTAGGGTCCAAACGGAACCTTATTAATATGGCCCACTTTCTGTTTGCCTGTGTAATAGGTAGACATTTTAAATTTACACAGAGTGTCCAACTTACGCTTGACCGGATTTATTTAATTTAATATTTTTTTTTGTTTTCTCAGACGATCAACAACAAATTCAGCGAGGGCGACAAGAAACAAGAACTAGTCGCCATAATGCAGGAAGTCCTTCAAGAAATGCAGTCAGAAGTAAACAATATGGACTGGAGCGTCGATGGTAAGATCTTCTCTCTTTTTAACACAAATGCCCAAAAAAGGAAGTAATAAAAAAACGGAAAATCTGAAGCTGTAGAAATTGAAATTGTTCCAGATTTGCCGTGCCACCAAGACCGTCGCTTCATGATCTCCAATTCCATCTTCTACTCGTCCCGCTCGTCCCCTCCCCTCCCCTCCCCCAGCATCCGCCCCCGCACCCCCTCCCCCCGCCCCGCGAGCCCACCTCTGATGGCGAGGAGGCTCTGTCCTATGATAGTTATAACTTTGATGATTATGAAATCATCAATGAGAGGGATGAGAGTCTGAGTCTTAGTTATATGAAGGTCAGTCCTGATTCTAGTTATGTTGTTAGATATTTAATTCCTGGCATCAAATGAATTTTCTGTTTTTATTATCCTAAAAATTTAAGAATTTTTTTTTAATTACGTAAAGATCGTATGTACCACCCGGAAAAGCTGGAATAGTACATTTTTGGTCACCCATCCCGTTAAGGAACATAAATAAAGTTACCTAACCGTCACTATTGTAAGCAGAACGTGCGAACCACAGCGCTACTGAGGTCCCATCATTTGCTCAATAAAGTACAGGGTTACATTTTGGGCCAGTAGGTATTGTAAAATGTATGGAACAGCTGATTTTTTTTTGAGATTTCAGAGTCGGTCCCATACAAAAAGATGTTTATATTTATGAGTACTTTCACCCCTAGGAAGGTTGTTAGTTAATTAAAAATAACCCTGTATATTTTCTGTACAGTCGAACTCAGAAGACGCATCAGTAGTAATTTCCCAAGCGGGTCGCATCCGAGTAGAGAACGAAGAGACATTCTCTCTCTCCCACGCGGTGAGCTGGGCCAACGCCACAGTTTGTACCAACGCTGGCAATGTGTCGGTCAAGGAGGCCTCGCTGGATGTCCAACAGACTGGTAAGTTTATGAGATTAACCGCAACCACACACACATAGCTGTTTCTCGGTTGCATTCAAGTAAAGAAGATCATTCTCTCTCCCACGCGGTGAGCTGTGCCAACGCCATAGTTTGTTCTAACGCTGGCAATGTGTCGGTCAAGGAGGCCTCGCTGGATGTCCAACAGACTGGTATGTTTAGGCAACTACACACGCATAGCTGTTTCTCGCTGTTTCTCGGTCGCATTCGAGTAGAGAAGAGACATTCTCTCCCACGCAGTGAGCTGGGCCAACGCCACAGTTTGTACAAACGCTGGCTGGATGTTTAACAGACTGGTAAGTTTATGAGATGAACTGAAACACACGTAGCTGTTTTTCGCAGGTTTCTCATAGATTTCTTGTGTAATACTACTGTATAATTCTTGTGTTTTAAAAGTAAAAATGTATACTTGAAACACTGTTTTCCCACACTATTCACATATTGTTTTTAGACGACTTATGAAGAGTTATGTTTTCAGGGTAATGTATGTGTATAATTATGTACATATGTGATGTTGTTTATATCACGATGATTCCTAAATGCCTTGCTAAGTATAGATGTGTAAAATATCCTTATATTCCTTACGTTGTCTCAGGTATCTGGGTATGTTACGTCTAGGACTGCAGTTGTTCTTTAGTTTTTAAATTACTTATTAATTTGTGTTAATCTTGTTTTTCGCCAAATTGATACATTTTACATTGGATATCATCGTAGAATCATTAAATATACAACCACACACGCATATACACACAACCTGACTCTCTTTAAAACGAGAGTGAATAGGCTGCTTTTGGGTAAGCTCGCTACACCATAGACTCATCTCTGTTCTCGGGCAAGATTGTGGTCAAGAGTAAACCCATCTTCTATATAAAAAAATATCTATTGTTTCAGTGCTTTCAAATCTTAGCCGCAAGATCAGTCTAAAACTAGTCAATTTTGTTGACTGTCTTCGAGAGACTTACTTTGGAACGTTGCAAAGGTATGCATAGTCGTATCACTCATAATCTGAAAGAATAAAATTCTACTAGCGTGTTTACATTTTTCAGGTTTTCAATTATTATATTATTATGCACATTTTCAGCATTATTTTGCGCATTTTCACATTTTCAAAAGTCCGTAATAGCATATATCTAGCTTTTATATTTCACCCACAAAAACTACTTCTAATCCATACTTCCATACTAATATCACAGCCTACCTATATGGTCCATACTACTTTCATTTTCGATTTAGTATGGCAGTGCGGTACTAATTTAAGGGTTGTATATTTTGAAAAAACTTGTGCGGGGCGACCGACGCCGATTAGGCAGAGTCCCTCCAATCCAACAATGCTATTTATATGACATATTCATATCTTCCGTATCATTTTTGACCCGACTCGGAACCGACTAGGTACTTACTTTTACTTTTTATTTTTGGATCCAAGATGGCCGACATTTTTTTTTACAATATATAGGTATATTTTTATAGTTTTTTGGGACGCGGATGACGAAAATAACATTTATTTTGAGATCCAAGATGGCGCACAATTTTTTTAAATATAACATATGGGTATCGTTTTATAGGTTTTTGGGGACGCTGATGGCGAAAATAACATTTATTTTGAGATCCAAGATGGCGCATAATTTTTTTAAAAATATAACATTAGGGTATCGTTTTATAGGTTTTTAGGGACGCTGATTACGAAAATTACATTTATTTTGAGATCCAAGATGACGGAAAATTTTATTTTCTGGCACTTTTGTTTGGCACAAAATATGTCTTATAATTAAATGACTTTGTATGTGGACGAATATACATTGAATATGAAATGTCAAATTTATAAATTAATAAAATGTCACTAAAAAAGTAAAAGTACACAATGTACCTAGAGAGTAATATGACACTCTTAGGAGGTCACTCTACCAGGCTCGGTATAACGAAATAATACGAATAAACTAAGGAACGGCAACGCGCCGCGAAACCTTAATCAAGCGAAGACGCAAGGGACAGTTCCCTTAGCTGGCGCGTTTTCGTTTTTATTTATACGGCATCGTTAATAGTAGGTAAAAACGTAAATATCATACAAAAAGCAAATATTGTCCATCCGTGCGAAGACGTGTTGGCCGTTTCTTTTTTTTTATCGAGTGTGTTATTACTGACACTGGTGTCAGATTTTATTCAAGTCGCCTAAAGGCATTTGACATGACTTTTACGACTACCGCCATCTAGTGGCAGTAGCCCTATACACACTAGTTAACTAAATAGTCAGCCAATGTGCAGGTTTCCTCACGATGTTTTCCTTCACCAGAAACAGGTGGTGTTCTATGAGAAAACTACCATACATGAGTCAGATAGGTCTACAAACTCATGTGACACAGGTAGAATTTGAACCGGAGTCCTGCCCGACCTCAGGCGGGTGTCATTACCACTTGGCCACCACCGGGCCGCTAGTAAACTATAATGACATCAATGTAATGTTAACTGGTGACTGGCAGGTGCCTGGAATCTCTAGAGATGTCGTGCCGGCAAGAACTGGGCGGTCGTCCGGCCAGCGAGGCCATGCGGCGGCTGCTGTGTGTGGCGCGCCAGGTCACGCTGCAGCCCGCCGGCTCCTTCTCCTTGCTGAGGTCGCTGCTGGACTCCTTCAGGAGGTTGTTGCACAGGTAATGTAGCTGGTGACTGGCAGTGCAGTCCCTAGAGAGGTCGTGCCGCCAAGAGAGGCCATGCTGTGCGTGGCGCGCCAGGTCACGCTGCAGCCCGCCGGCTCCTTCTCCTTGCTGAGGTCGCTGCTGGACTCCTTCAGGAGGTTGTTGCACAGGTAATGTAGCTGGTGACTGGCAGTGCAGTCCCTAGAGAGGTCGTGCCGCCAAGAGAGGCCATGCTGTGCGTGGCGCGCCAGGTCACGCTGCAGCCCGCCGGCTCCTTCTCCTTGCTGAGGTCGCTGCTGGACTCCTTCAGGAGGTTGTTGCACAGGTAATGTAGCTGGTGACTGGCAGTGCAGTCCCTAGAGAGGTCGTGCCGCCAAGAGAGGCCATGCTGTGCGTGGCGCGCCAGGTCACGCTGCAGCCCGCCGGCTCCTTCTCCTTGCTGAGGTCGCTGCTGGACTCCTTCAGGAGGTTGTTGCACAGGTAATGTAGCTGGTGACTGGCAGTGCAGTCCCTAGAGAGGTCGTGCCGCCAAGAGAGGCCATGCTGTGCGTGGCGCGCCAGGTCACGCTGCAGCCCGCCGGCTCCTTCTCCTTGCTGAGGTCGCTGCTGGACTCCTTCAGGAGGTTGTTGCACAGGTAATGTAGCTGGTGACTGGCAGTGCAGTCCCTAGAGAGGTCGTGCCGCCAAGAGAGGCCATGCTGTGCGTGGCGCGCCAGGTCACGCTGCAGCCCGCCGGCTCCTTCTCCTTGCTGAGGTCGCTGCTGGACTCCTTCAGGAGGTTGTTGCACAGGTAATGTAGCTGGTGACTGGCAGTGCAGTCCCTAGAGAGGTCGTGCCGCCAAGAGAGGCCATGCTGTGCGTGGCGCGCCAGGTCACGCTGCAGCCCGCCGGCTCCTTCTCCTTGCTGAGGTCGCTGCTGGACTCCTTCAGGAGGTTGTTGCACAGGTAATGTAGCTGGTGACTGGCAGTGCAGTCCCTAGAGAGGTCGTGCCGCCAAGAGAGGCCATGCTGTGCGTGGCGCGCCAGGTCACGCTGCAGCCCGCCGGCTCCTTCTCCTTGCTGAGGTCGCTGCTGGACTCCTTCAGGAGGTTGTTGCACAGGTAATGTAGCTGGTGACTGGCAGTGCAGTCCCTAGAGAGGTCGTGCCGCCAAGAGAGGCCATGCTGTGCGTGGCGCGCCAGGTCACGCTGCAGCCCGCCGGCTCCTTCTCCTTGCTGAGGTCGCTGCTGGACTCCTTCAGGAGGTTGTTGCACAGGTAATGTAGCTGGTGACTGGCAGTGCAGTCCCTAGAGAGGTCGTGCCGCCAAGAGAGGCCATGCTGTGCGTGGCGCGCCAGGTCACGCTGCAGCCCGCCGGCTCCTTCTCCTTGCTGAGGTCGCTGCTGGACTCCTTCAGGAGGTTGTTGCACAGGTAATGTAGCTGGTGACTGGCAGTGCAGTCCCTAGAGAGGTCGTGCCGCCAAGAGAGGCCATGCTGTGCGTGGCGCGCCAGGTCACGCTGCAGCCCGCCGGCTCCTTCTCCTTGCTGAGGTCGCTGCTGGACTCCTTCAGGAGGTTGTTGCACAGGTAATGTAGCTGGTGACTGGCAGTGCAGTCCCTAGAGAGGTCGTGCCGCCAAGAGAGGCCATGCTGTGCGTGGCGCGCCAGGTCACGCTGCAGCCCGCCGGCTCCTTCTCCTTGCTGAGGTCGCTGCTGGACTCCTTCAGGAGGTTGTTGCACAGGTAATGTAGCTGGTGACTGGCAGTGCAGTCCCTAGAGAGGTCGTGCCGCCAAGAGAGGCCATGCTGTGCGTGGCGCGCCAGGTCACGCTGCAGGCCAGGTCACGCTGCAGCCCGCCGGCTCCTTCTCCTTGCTGAGGTCGCTGCTGGACTCCTTCAGGAGGTTGTTGCACAGGTAATGTAGCTGGTGACTGGCAGTGCAGTCCCTAGAGAGGTCGTGCCGCCAAGAGAGGCCATGCTGTGCGTGGCGCGCCAGGTCACGCTGCAGCCCGCCGGCTCCTTCTCCTTGCTGAGGTCGCTGCTGGACTCCTTCAGGAGGTTGTTGCACAGGTAATGTAGCTGGTGACTGGCAGTGCAGTCCCTAGAGAGGTCGTGCCGCCAAGAGAGGCCATGCTGTGCGTGGCGCGCCAGGTCACGCTGCAGCCCGCCGGCTCCTTCTCCTTGCTGAGGTCGCTGCTGGACTCCTTCAGGAGGTTGTTGCACAGGTAATGTAGCTGGTGACTGGCAGTGCAGTCCCTAGAGAGGTCGTGCCGCCAAGAGAGGCCATGCTGTGCGTGGCGCGCCAGGTCACGCTGCAGCCCGCCGGCTCCTTCTCCTTGCTGAGGTCGCTGCTGGACTCCTTCAGGAGGTTGTTGCACAGGTAATGTAGCTGGTGACTGGCAGTGCAGTCCCTAGAGAGGTCGTGCCGCCAAGAGAGGCCATGCTGTGCGTGGCGCGCCAGGTCACGCTGCAGCCCGCCGGCTCCTTCTCCTTGCTGAGGTCGCTGCTGGACTCCTTCAGGAGGTTGTTGCACAGGTAATGTAGCTGGTGACTGGCAGTGCAGTCCCTAGAGAGGTCGTGCCGCCAAGAGAGGCCATGCTGTGCGTGGCGCGCCAGGTCACGCTGCAGCCCGCCGGCTCCTTCTCCTTGCTGAGGTCGCTGCTGGACTCCTTCAGGAGGTTGTTGCACAGGTAATGTAGCTGGTGACTGGCAGTGCAGTCCCTAGAGAGGTCGTGCCGCCAAGAGAGGCCATGCTGTGCGTGGCGCGCCAGGTCACGCTGCAGCCCGCCGGCTCCTTCTCCTTGCTGAGGTCGCTGCTGGACTCCTTCAGGAGGTTGTTGCACAGGTAATGTAGCTGGTGACTGGCAGTGCAGTCCCTAGAGAGGTCGTGCCGCCAAGAGAGGCCATGCTGTGCGTGGCGCGCCAGGTCACGCTGCAGCCCGCCGGCTCCTTCTCCTTGCTGAGGTCGCTGCTGGACTCCTTCAGGAGGTTGTTGCACAGGTAATGTAGCTGGTGACTGGCAGTGCAGTCCCTAGAGAGGTCGTGCCGCCAAGAGAGGCCATGCTGTGCGTGGCGCGCCAGGTCACGCTGCAGCCCGCCGGCTCCTTCTCCTTGCTGAGGTCGCTGCTGGACTCCTTCAGGAGGTTGTTGCACAGGTAATGTAGCTGGTGACTGGCAGTGCAGTCCCTAGAGAGGTCGTGCCGCCAAGAGAGGCCATGCTGTGCGTGGCGCGCCAGGTCACGCTGCAGCCCGCCGGCTCCTTCTCCTTGCTGAGGTCGCTGCTGGACTCCTTCAGGAGGTTGTTGCACAGGTAATGTAGCTGGTGACTGGCAGTGCAGTCCCTAGAGAGGTCGTGCCGCCAAGAGAGGCCATGCTGTGCGTGGCGCGCCAGGTCACGCTGCAGCCCGCCGGCTCCTTCTCCTTGCTGAGGTCGCTGCTGGACTCCTTCAGGAGGTTGTTGCACAGGTAATGTAGCTGGTGACTGGCAGTGCAGTCCCTAGAGAGGTCGTGCCGCCAAGAGAGGCCATGCTGTGCGTGGCGCGCCAGGTCACGCTGCAGCCCGCCGGCTCCTTCTCCTTGCTGAGGTCGCTGCTGGACTCCTTCAGGAGGTTGTTGCACAGGTAATGTAGCTGGTGACTGGCAGTGCAGTCCCTAGAGAGGTCGTGCCGCCAAGAGAGGCCATGCTGTGCGTGGCGCGCCAGGTCACGCTGCAGCCCGCCGGCTCCTTCTCCTTGCTGAGGTCGCTGCTGGACTCCTTCAGGAGGTTGTTGCACAGGTAATGTAGCTGGTGACTGGCAGTGCAGTCCCTAGAGAGGTCGTGCCGCCAAGAGAGGCCATGCTGTGCGTGGCGCGCCAGGTCACGCTGCAGCCCGCCGGCTCCTTCTCCTTGCTGAGGTCGCTGCTGGACTCCTTCAGGAGGTTGTTGCACAGGTAATGTAGCTGGTGACTGGCAGTGCAGTCCCTAGAGAGGTCGTGCCGCCAAGAGAGGCCATGCTGTGCGTGGCGCGCCAGGTCACGCTGCAGCCCGCCGGCTCCTTCTCCTTGCTGAGGTCGCTGCTGGACTCCTTCAGGAGGTTGTTGCACAGGTAATGTAGCTGGTGACTGGCAGTGCAGTCCCTAGAGAGGTCGTGCCGCCAAGAGAGGCCATGCTGTGCGTGGCGCGCCAGGTCACGCTGCAGCCCGCCGGCTCCTTCTCCTTGCTGAGGTCGCTGCTGGACTCCTTCAGGAGGTTGTTGCACAGGTAATGTAGCTGGTGACTGGCAGTGCAGTCCCTAGAGAGGTCGTGCCGCCAAGAGAGGCCATGCTGTGCGTGGCGCGCCAGGTCACGCTGCAGCCCGCCGGCTCCTTCTCCTTGCTGAGGTCGCTGCTGGACTCCTTCAGGAGGTTGTTGCACAGGTAATGTAGCTGGTGACTGGCAGTGCAGTCCCTAGAGAGGTCGTGCCGCCAAGAGAGGCCATGCTGTGCGTGGCGCGCCAGGTCACGCTGCAGCCGCGCCGGCTCCTTCTCCTTGCTGAGGTCGCTGCTGGACTCCTTCAGGAGGTTGTTGCACAGGTAATGTAGCTGGTGACTGGCAGTGCAGTCCCTAGAGAGGTCGTGCCGCCAAGAGAGGCCATGCTGTGCGTGGCGCGCCAGGTCACGCTGCAGCCCGCCGGCTCCTTCTCCTTGCTGAGGTCGCTGCTGGACTCCTTCAGGAGGTTGTTGCACAGGTAATGTAGCTGGTGACTGGCAGTGCAGTCCCTAGAGAGGTCGTGCCGCCAAGAGAGGCCATGCTGTGCGTGGCGCGCCAGGTCACGCTGCAGCCCGCCGGCTCCTTCTCCTTGCTGAGGTCGCTGCTGGACTCCTTCAGGAGGTTGTTGCACAGGTAATGTAGCTGGTGACTGGCAGTGCAGTCCCTAGAGAGGTCGTGCCGCCAAGAGAGGCCATGCTGTGCGTGGCGCGCCAGGTCACGCTGCAGCCCGCCGGCTCCTTCTCCTTGCTGAGGTCGCTGCTGGACTCCTTCAGGAGGTTGTTGCACAGGTAATGTAGCTGGTGACTGGCAGTGCAGTCCCTAGAGAGGTCGTGCCGCCAAGAGAGGCCATGCTGTGCGTGGCGCGCCAGGTCACGCTGCAGCCCGCCGGCTCCTTCTCCTTGCTGAGGTCGCTGCTGGACTCCTTCAGGAGGTTGTTGCACAGGTAATGTAGCTGGTGACTGGCAGTGCAGTCCCTAGAGAGGTCGTGCCGCCAAGAGAGGCCATGCTGTGCGTGGCGCGCCAGGTCACGCTGCAGCCCGCCGGCTCCTTCTCCTTGCTGAGGTCGCTGCTGGACTCCTTCAGGAGGTTGTTGCACAGGTAATGTAGCTGGTGACTGGCAGTGCAGTCCCTAGAGAGGTCGTGCCGCCAAGAGAGGCCATGCTGTGCGTGGCGCGCCAGGTCACGCTGCAGCCCGCCGGCTCCTTCTCCTTGCTGAGGTCGCTGCTGGACTCCTTCAGGAGGTTGTTGCACAGGTAATGTAGCTGGTGACTGGCAGTGCAGTCCCTAGAGAGGTCGTGCCGCCAAGAGAGGCCATGCTGTGCGTGGCGCGCCAGGTCACGCTGCAGCCCGCCGGCTCCTTCTCCTTGCTGAGGTCGCTGCTGGACTCCTTCAGGAGGTTGTTGCACAGGTAATGTAGCTGGTGACTGGCAGTGCAGTCCCTAGAGAGGTCGTGCCGCCAAGAGAGGCCATGCTGTGCGTGGCGCGCCAGGTCACGCTGCAGCCCGCCGGCTCCTTCTCCTTGCTGAGGTCGCTGCTGGACTCCTTCAGGAGGTTGTTGCACAGGTAATGTAGCTGGTGACTGGCAGTGCAGTCCCTAGAGAGGTCGTGCCGCCAAGAGAGGCCATGCTGTGCGTGGCGCGCCAGAGTCACGCTGCAGCCCGCCGGCTCCTTCTCCTTGCTGAGGTCGCTGCTGGACTCCTTCAGGAGGTTGTTGCACAGGTAATGTAGCTGGTGACTGGCAGTGCAGTCCCTAGAGAGGTCGTGCCGCCAAGAGAGGCCATGCTGTGCGTGGCGCGCCAGGTCACGCTGCAGCCCGCCGGCTCCTTCTCCTTGCTGAGGTCGCTGCTGGACTCCTTCAGGAGGTTGTTGCACAGGTAATGTAGCTGGTGACTGGCAGTGCAGTCCCTAGAGAGGTCGTGCCGCCAAGAGAGGCCATGCTGTGCGTGGCGCGCCAGGTCACGCTGCAGCCCGCCGGCTCCTTCTCCTTGCTGAGGTCGCTGCTGGACTCCTTCAGGAGGTTGTTGCACAGGTAATGTAGCTGGTGACTGGCAGTGCAGTCCCTAGAGAGGTCGTGCCGCCAAGAGAGGCCATGCTGTGCGTGGCGCGCCAGGTCACGCTGCAGCCCGCCGGCTCCTTCTCCTTGCTGAGGTCGCTGCTGGACTCCTTCAGGAGGTTGTTGCACAGGTAATGTAGCTGGTGACTGGCAGTGCAGTCCCTAGAGAGGTCGTGCCGCCAAGAGAGGCCATGCTGTGCGTGGCGCGCCAGGTCACGCTGCAGCCCGCCGGCTCCTTCTCCTTGCTGAGGTCGCTGCTGGACTCCTTCAGGAGGTTGTTGCACAGGTAATGTAGCTGGTGACTGGCAGTGCAGTCCCTAGAGAGGTCGTGCCGCCAAGAGAGGCCATGCTGTGCGTGGCGCGCCAGGTCACGCTGCAGCCCGCCGGCTCCTTCTCCTTGCTGAGGTCGCTGCTGGACTCCTTCAGGAGGTTGTTGCACAGGTAATGTAGCTGGTGACTGGCAGTGCAGTCCCTAGAGAGGTCGTGCCGCCAAGAGAGGCCATGCTGTGCGTGGCGCGCCAGGTCACGCTGCAGCCCGCCGGCTCCTTCTCCTTGCTGAGGTCGCTGCTGGACTCCTTCAGGAGGTTGTTGCACAGGTAATGTAGCTGGTGACTGGCAGTGCAGTCCCTAGAGAGGTCGTGCCGCCAAGAGAGGCCATGCTGTGCGTGGCGCGCCAGGTCACGCTGCAGCCGTGTTATTGTTATGTTTTTTTAAGTGTGTTACGGTGTCACGTCAGTTCTATGGACCAAATAAATAATAAAAAGATTAGCTTTCGCAATAAACGATACGATATAAAATAGTTGCCCTTGTTTTTCGCAGGCTCCGCCTGGCCGGAGAAGAATCAGAAACAGCGTGTTGCGCGCTCAGCCCCGTGTGGAGAAGAAGGGTGGCGCTCCATACACTACACTCTTTAACGCCCACTCGGCTGGCTAGGATCATATCTGCACAGGTAATTAATTAAACACCAGTGTTAGTAATAACACACTCGATAAGAAAGAATTGTCTCATTATTTTTATCTTAATGGCCAGCTCTCTCTCCCTCTCTCTTTCTAGCCTTGTTCCCATTTTATGTGGCTGGCTCTGCTAGTTACTCTTCTCCAGTCTCGATAGTCTTAACGGCCGGTTTTTTATAGGTTTCTCGCGGGAAAATCCGCCAAGCGTGTTGTAACCATGCGAGTCTAAATTATTTTGTGTGTTTGTAATATATTGGGTAAAACTAAACGCAGGCGTTTCGCATTGCTGCCGCCAGAGGGCGTTCGGGGTTTTCACACTGCTCGTGCGAATGGCTCGCGGACGGTCGCGATTGCTATGCGATATCGGTTTGATTTTTAATACGCGAGAGGGCCCGCGTTCTTTGATTGCTAATTAACTTGAGTTGTATTTGTGAATTTCCTGTTTGTTAAATAACTATTGAACTTTGTGTTTGTGTACCCGTCATTGTGACTTTCTCCTGTGGGATGTGACGCGTGGCTGCTCGCTCACATCTACCTGTTGCCGAGCCGATTTCGGGAAGAAATCTATTTATTTGTCCTGGGGAATTGAGATCTCAAGGGTTAGGTAGGGTGATTAGGAATTCCCCCCTCCCGAAGATACTCAAGTTTGGATCCGAAGAGAAAGAAGATTTAGCTTGGTAAGTGTTTTTTAAGTGTAATTAATTTATAGGTTAGGTTATCATATAGGGCCCTGTAGCTCCCTTCATAAGCTACGGTGGTAGCAGACTGCGTTAAGTTATTTAGGTTTTAGTCGGGCAAACGTGGTGCCGCGTGGAGATTTCTTCCCGGTACTTATTTTTTACCGGTGGTTTTTTCCCGGTGAAGTTCCGGTACAGGATTCTTCCCGCCGCTTCGTTTGTCCGGATTCGCTCTGCGCACATTTTCTGGCAGCAGAGCGTAGTCTCTCTGCCACATTTTCTGGCAGCAGAGCGTAGTTGCTCTGCACATTTTCTGGTAGCAGAGCGTAGTTTATCTACCCTCTATTTGTTCGTTTGTAAAAAATAATTAATTGTTTGTAAAAATTATTAGATTTTTCTTAGTTTGTTTGTATAAGAATATTTGTAACCTTTTTTGTATTTGTTTGCGGTTTGTACCGTGCGTTCCGGGTTTGTGCCATTCTCATACCTACCGCGGTTCTTCGTGTAGTTGCTTGATTTTGTTGTTTTTTATTTACCTTTTGTTATTTTTTGTTTGTGACTTGACGCGATGGCGAAGGCCTCCAATGCTAGGGCGACACTCGCCAACGAATTGAGATGGTTTGTGACGGCCGGAGGACTCCTGTCCCGGAAGGACAGGGAGGGCGCCATACTGCTAAGAGCGGATCACCTCCACTCACGATTGATTAGCGCGGAAGCGGCCATGGCGGCGCTTACCGAAGCCGATCTTACCCCGGAGGCCTACGCAGGTCACATGGCGGACATGGACCAGATCCTGAGTCTGCACGATGATATCGCGGAGGCGGTGACCGCAATAAGGGCGAGACAGGCTGGCGGACCAGCCCCTCGCACACCTGTTAGACAGGAAGGACCAGCGGTTACTGGTCGGCTCCCCACCCTTCAGCTGTCCCACTTTGGGGGTAGGATGGAGGAGTGGGTAGCATATAAAAATATGTTTGAGTCCCTGGTCGTAGCACGACGGATTTGTCGAAGGCCCAGAAGATGGCCTACCTCCTCTCCACTCTGGAGGATGAAGCGCGGTCGCTCATCCAGCACCTCCGGGTGGAGGACGACCAGTACGATACGGCTTGGGAGTTATTGAACTCCCGCTACCAAAATTTACGTTTGTTAGCGGATGCGCACGCCGCACAGTTGATGGCCCTGCCCAAGGTGGCCAACAGGGCACAGTTGCGCCTGCAGTTGCTCACGCCCGTTACAGTGGCCTGTAACGCGCTCCGCACACTGGGGCTGCCGGTGGACCAATGGTCTTTTTTGTTGGTGCACATTGTATTGGGCAAATTGCCCAATGACATCCGCTCGCGGTTTGAGCACGAAAATGCGGAGCGGGATAGCACCACCCTACCAACATTCACTGACTTGGTGAAGTTTTTGGAGTTTGAGGCACGGGCTGCTGAGAATACCATGACGGACTCAGCGCCATCCAGAGCGCCTGAACGTAGGCCCTTGGAACCCTCATGGCGAGGGAGGCCCCAACAGGGACGGCAACCGCCACCGCGTGGAGCTGGTGCGCGGGTTGCACACACGGCAGCAGTCGCGAGGGACGCGGACTGCCTGCAATGTGGTCGGATGGGCCACAGCCTGCTGCAATGCAGGGACTGGCAGGGACTGCCAGTACAAGATCGGCGCCGCATGGCAAAGCGGCATGAACTTTGCTTTTATTGTTTGGGCGGTCACTATGCACGTGACTGTCCCAGTGCCATACCATGCAGTGCATGCCGTGGGCGGCACCACGCGATGCTTTGCATGAACCGCAACGGGGATGGCACCCGGATGTTGAGGCAGGGGTCCCCTATGGGCGGGGGCGCTCCTGCGCGAAGCCCTCCACCACCGGACGGAGGACGCGGCTTCGCTCGTCGCACCCCCCTCGGGAGGGGGTCGCGTACCTGCGCGGGTCTTGGCGGACCGGGACCACGCGCCCCAAGGTCATGGCCAGTATGTAGCTGGCCAGGCCCCGGATAGGGCCCCCATGGGCGGGGGCCCTAGATCGGACGTGAGAGTGGGGACACCCCCTCCACGCGGGTTACCAATACCCAACACATGCAGCCGCAGCGGTTTTCTCCGCCGCTGCACGAGTACCCACGGCTGGAGTACCACCCGCCGTACCATATGTATGGCCGGGCCGCGGGTTCTGCCCCCTCAGATGGGGATGTGCACTCGCCCGCCATATTATCCGGGTCAGTGGCGCGCCCCTGGTTTGGAGAGAGTGGGGAGCCCGTAACTAGCTTGCTCCCTTGCTGGGACAGAGCCGCGGACGGTTCTGCTCCCTACCGCGGTGGTCCGCGTATGGGGTCGTAGGGGAAGCCATTAATTTGAGAGCTCTGTTGGACTCAGGGGCTCAAAGCAGTTTGGTTACCACTCGAGTGGCACGCCAGTTAGGTTTAGTCGTGGAAGACTCGCCTGTGCCACTTCTTGGAGTTGGTGGCATACAGGTGAAGTGTCTGACGGGCCAGACACTTGTCACCTTTTCTTCGCTGAAGTCCTCCACAATGAGGATCACGACTTCGGCTATGGTAATGGATACCATTGCGGGTTGGCACCCTCGACAGACATACCGCCGGGTGTGTTGTCTTTGGTTTCGGGTCTGGATTTGGCCGACCCCTTTGTCTTTCATCCCGGCCCAGTGGACTTGCTCCTGGGCTCGGACGTATTGGGTTGGATTTTGTTGGGTACACAGAAGGCTCTGGGTTCGTCTTCACTGATGGCAGTGTCTACGATTTTTGGTTTTGCCCTGATGGGCCCTGTGTTTGATAATGGCACCGCGGAGGAGCCACCGGTTGTCGCATCTGCGTCCTTGGCCAAGACCATGCAAAGGTTTTGGGAGGTGGAGGAGCCACCTATGAGTTCCAGGATGGATCCGGAACACGCTGAGTGCGAAGCCCTTTTTCGATCGACCACGGAGAGGTTGCCCTCCGGTCGGTTTGTAACTAGGTTACCCTTTGTTGCCTCTCGTCCTAGCCTAGGGCAAAGTAGGGCGCTTGCGGAGAAACGACTGCTGTCCATGGAGCGACGTATGCAGCGTGACCACGTACTTCGCGATAAATATATTGAATTTATGCGCGAGTACGAGGATTTGGGTCACATGTCTCCGGCTCGAGTTGATTGGAGCTCAACTGAGCATTATTTTTTGCCCCACCACGCGGTGGTGAAGGCCTCAACGGGCAAGTTGCGGACTGTCTTTGATGGGTCCGCACCCACTTCGAACGGAGTTTCGTTGAATCTATGTTTGCATTCAGGTCCCAAATTGCATAGGGACATAATTGACATCATCTTGAACTTTAGAAGACATCAAGTGGTTTTTGGCGCGGACATCCGGATGATGTTCCGCCAGACAGTCATACATCCTGAGGACAGGCGATTCCAGTTGATACTCTGGCGTGAGCGCCCTGAGGATCCTGTGACGGTGTATGAACTCAATACAAACACCTATGGTTTGAAATCTAGTCCCTATATCGCCATCAGATCATTGCTTGAATTGGCAGAGCGGGAACGGATCCGCTTTCCCCGTGGGGCTTCCGTGCTGTCACGTGACTTGTATGTTGATGACGTGTGCACCGGAGCCCAAAGTATTGAGGAGGCCCTCCTACTGCGGGATGAATTGATCGAAATATTGAAGACAGGTGGCTACGAGCTACGTAAGTGGTTGTCCAATGAGCCTAGAGTTCTAGAAGGGATCCCGGAGGATCACCAACAGAACCCTCACCTGTTTGAGGATGTGGATGATCCCAACAGGATAGCGGTGCTGGGCATGCAGTACCAGCCGCTAACCGATATTTTCACATTCCAAGTGGACTTGGAAGTACCAAAAGTCTGGACTAAGAGAACAGTGTTGTCCGTAATAGCCCGTATGTTTGATCCAAGCGGTTGGATCAGTCCAGTGATATTCTCTGCGAAGTGTCTTTGTTTGTCAGGACCAGTACGATACGGCTTGGGAGTTATTGAACTCCCGCTACCAAAACTTACGTTTGTTAGCGGATGCGCACGCCGCACAGTTGATGGCCCTGCCCAAGGTGGCCAACAGGGCACAGTTGCGCCTGCAGTTGCTCACGCCCGTTACAGTGGCCTGTAACGCGCTCCGCACACTGGGGCTGCCGGTGGACCAATGGTCTTTTTTGTTGGTGCACATTGTATTGGGCAAATTGCCCAATGACATCCGCTCGCGATTTGAGCGCGAGAATGCGGAACGGGATAGCACCACCCTACCAACATTCACTGACTTGGTGAAGTTTTTGGAGTTTGAGGCACGGGCGGCTGAGAATACCATGACGGACTCAGCGCCATCCAGAGCGCCTGAACGTAGGCCCCAACAGGGACGGCAACCGCCACCGCGTGGAGCTGGTGTGCGGGTTGCGCACACGGCAGCAGTCGCGAGGGACGCGGACTGCCTGCAATGTGGCCGGATGGGCCACAGCCTGCTACAATGCAGGGACTGGCAGGGACTGCCAGTACAAGATCGGCGCCGCATGGCAAGGCGGCATGAACTATGCTTTTACTGTTTGGGCAGTCACTATGCACGTGACTGTCCCAGGGCCATACCATGCAGTGCATGCCGTGGGCTGCACCACGTGATGCTCTGCATGAACCGGAACGGGGATGGCCCCCGGTTGTTGAGGCAGGGGTCCCCTATGGGCGGGGGCGCTCCTGCGCGAAGCCCTCCACCATCGGACGGAGGACGCGGCTTCGCTCGTCGCACCCCCCCTCGGGAGGGGGGTCGCGTACCGGCGCGGGTCTTGGCGGACCGGGACCACGCGCCCCAAGGACATGGCCAGTATGTGGCTGGCCAGGCCCCGGATGGGGCCCCCATGGGCGGGGGCCCTAGATCGGACGTGAGAGTGGGGACACCCCCCTCCACGCGGGTTACCAATACCCAACACATGCAGCCGCAGCGGTTTTCTCCGCCGCTGCACGAGTACCCACGGCTGGAGTACCACCCGCCGTACCATATGTATGGCCGGGCCGCGGGTTATGCCCCCCTCAGATGGGGATGTGCACTCGCCCGCCATATTATCCGGGTCAGTGGCGCGCCCCTGGTTTGGAGAGAGTGGGGAGCCCGTAACTAGCTTGCTCCCTTGCTGGGACAGAGCCGCGGACGGTTCTGCTCACTACCGCGGTGGTCCGCGTATGGGGTCGTAGGGGGGAAGCCATTAATTTGAGAGCTCTGTTGGACTCAGGGGCTCAAAGCAGTTTGGTTACCACTCGAGTGGCACGCCAGTTAGGTTTAGTCGTGGAAGACTCGCCCGTGCCACTTCTTGGAGTTGGTGGCATACAAGTGAAGTGTCTGACGGGCCAGACACTTGTCACCTTTTCTTCGCTGAAGTCCTCCACAATGAGGATCACGACTTCGGCTATGGTAATGGATACCATTGCGGGTTGGCACCCCTCGACAGACATACCGCCGGGTGTGTTGTCTTTGGTTTCGGGTCTGGATTTGGCCGACCCCTTTGTCTTTCATCCCGGCCCAGTGGACTTACTCCTGGGCTCGGACGTATTGGGTTGGATTTTGTTGGGTACACAGAAGGCTCTGGGTTCGTCTTCACTGATGGCAGTGTCTACGATTTTTGGTTTCGCCCTGATGGGCCCTGTGTTTGATAATGGCACCGCGGAGGAGCCACCGGTTGTCGCATCTGCGTCCTTGGCCAAGACCATGCAAAGGTTTTGGGAGGTGGAGGAGCCACCTATGAGTTCCAGGATGGATCCGGAACACGCTGAGTGCGAAGCCCTTTTTCGATCGACCACGGAGAGGTTGCCCTCCGGTCGGTTTGTAACTAGGTTACCCTTTGTTGCCTCTCGTCCTAGCCTAGGGCAAAGTAGGGCGCTTGCGGAGAAACGACTGCTGTCCATGGAGCGACGCATGCAGCGTGACCACGTACTTCGCGATAAATATATTGAATTTATGCGCGAGTACGAGGATTTGGGTCACATGTCTCCGGCTCGAGTTGATTGGAGCTCAACTGAGCATTATTTTTTGCCCCACCACGCGGTGGTGAAGGCCTCAACAGGCAAATTGAGGACCGTCTTCGATGGGTCCGCACCCACTTCGAACGGGGTTTCGTTGAATCTGTGTTTGCATTCGGGTCCCAAATTGCATAGGGACATAATTGACATCATCTTGAACTTTAGAAGACATCAAGTGGTTTTTGGCGCGGACATCCGGATGATGTTCCGCCAGACAGTCATACATCCTGAGGACAGGCGATTCCAGTTAATACTCTGGCGTGAGCGCCCTGAGGATCCTGTGACGGTGTATGAACTCAATACAAACACGTATGGTTTGAAATCTAGTCCCTATATCGCCATCAGATCATTGCTTGAATTGGCAGAGCGGGAACGGATCCGCTTTCCCCGTGGGGCTTCCGTGCTGTCACGTGACTTGTATGTCGATGACGTGTGCACCGGAGCCCAAAGTATTGAGGAGGCCCTCCTACTGCGGGATGAATTGATTGAAATATTAAAGACAGGTGGCTACGAGCTACGTAAGTGGTTGTCTAATGAGCCTAAAGTTCTAGAAGGGATCCCGGAGGATCACCAACAGAACCCTCACCTGTTTGAGGATGTGGATGATCCCAACAGGATAGCGGTGCTGGGCATGCAGTACCAGCCGCTAACCGATATTTTTACATTCCAAGTGGACTTGGAAATACCAAAGGTCTGGACTAAGAGAACGGTGTTGTCCGTAATAGCCCGTATGTTTGATCCAAGCGGTTGGATCAGTCCAGTGATATTCTCTGCAAAGTGTCTTCTTCAGAGACTTTGGACTTTGGGCGTCTCGTGGGACGAGCCGCTGTTTGGTTCTCCATTGGATGATTGGCTCGAGTTGTTTTCATCGATTAAGGAAGTCAATCGGATTGCCTTGCCTCGTCGAATATTGCCCCCCGGGAAATATCGAGCCAGCCTGCATGGCTTTTGTGACGCGTCGGAGCGAGGCTACGCCGCGTCAGTCTATATGCGGACAGTTGACGCCGAGGGCCGGGTCAATGTCTCGCTTTTGTTAGGGAAGAGCAAGGTCGCCCCCATCAGGACTAGGCTGACTATTCCCAAGCTTGAGTTGAGTGGAGCTCACCTTCTCTCTAAATTGTTGCATCACGTTGCCTGTGAGCTGGCGGCCACGGTCGAGATACGAGACATCTTCGCCTGGTCGGATAGCCAGGTCGCGCTTGCATGGTTGCGCGCGGCCCCACATACCTTGGAGGTTTTTGTGGGAAATCGGGTTTCCCAAATCCAGAATATCGGAATTGATATAACATGGAGACATGTGCCGGGAGAGCTTAACCCAGCGGACTGTGCCTCCCGAGGTTGTACGGCACCAGAATTGGTGTCACACCCGCTCTGGTGGGGTCCAGAGTGGCTGATGGGATCAGAAACTTCTTGGCCTGTCTGTCAGACAGATGTTACTTCTTTGAGTTTGACTGGGCTCCGTGTACATGCTGTGGTCGCTGAGACGACGTCGGAGCCGGATTGGCTACTTGCTCGGTATAGCAGCTTGGATAAGCTTCTGGGTGTTACCAGTTGGATTAAGCGTTTCATACATAATTGTAGAAACCCACAGGCAAAGCGGTTGGAGCCGATTGCAGGTGCAGAAGAGCGCCGGAGCGCATTGTTGCATTGGGTCCGTGTCGTGCAGACCGGACGGTTTGAGTCAGAGCTTCGTATTTTGCGCGACGGACGCGCTAAGTTGAAGGGCGCGGTCGCTCGTTTGAACCCGTACATCGACTCGGATGGGCTTCTTCGGGTTGGAGGCAGGCTCCGGAAGGCGGATCTTCCATATGAGACTCGCCATCCTCTGTTGTTGCCCAAGGGCGGACCCTTGGTGCAGCTTTTGGTGTCTGATCGACACATTCGTAACGCCCATGCTGGGTGCAATGCTTTGTTGGCTATTTTGCAACGCGAATTTTGGATATTGTCTGCCCGAAGAGCAATCCGTAGTGTTCTGTTTCGATGTATTGCATGTTATAGGTTGAAGGCATCCACGATGCAACCACAGATGGGTGATTTGCCCGCTGATCGAATCCGACCTTCGAGACCGTTTGACGGCGTTGGAACCGATTTTGCCGGTCCTTTTTCGATCAAGGCTTCTCCCTTTCGTAATGCCCGTATTGTGAAGGGCTATTTGTGTGTATTTGTTTGTTTGGCCACCAAGGCTGTCCATTTGGAGGTGGTATCGGCTCTGACTACGGAGGCCTTCGTCGCCGCGTTGGATCGCTTTGTTTCGCGTCGAGGTCTACCTTCCCTTATTAGGTCTGACAATGGCACAAACTATAAGGGAACTGTAAATTATCTTAAGGATGTTTCTGTGTTTATTGATAAAAATTGTACTAGTTTAAGTCAAATTGCTGCCCAAAGGGGAATAACCTGGAAGTTTAGTCCCCCAAGTTGCCCCCATTGGGGAGGGATTTTTGAAGCGGCTGTGAAATCCGCAAAGACCCACCTCCGCCGCATTATCGGAGAAGCGGCTCTAGCTTTTGAGGAGCTGGCCACGGTGTTTTGTGGGGTTGAGGCGGTCCTCAACTCTCGTCCTCTCTGTCCGCTGTCTCCGGATCCAAGTGACTTGGAGGCTCTCACCCCTGGTCATTTTTTGGTGGGAGGGCCGTTGAATGCCCTGCCCGAATACCCGTGGAAGGATGAACGCGTATATCGGTTGTCGCGTTTTCAAATGTTGCAGCAAATGAGCCAGGACTTTTGGCGTCGCTGGTCGCTTGAATATTTGCATTTGCTGCAGCAAAGAGTGAAGTGGACAGACAGGACTGAGCCTCCCAGGGAGGGTGATTTAGTATTGTTAAAAGAGGCAAATTTGCCCTCATTGCTTTGGCGACGAGCTCGCATATTACGTTTGATTCTTGGCGGAGATGGCACTCCGCGTGTGGCTGAGGTGTTGGTCGACGGTTCGATTTTAAGGAGAGGTGTGACCTCTCTCGCCCGCCTTCCCGTAGAGTAGGCTAGCGGTCTGCTTCTCAGACCGGGACGGGGGGATGTTTGTAATATATTGGGTAAAACTAAACGCAGGCGTTTCGCATTGCTGCCGCCAGAGGGCGTTCGGGGTTTTCACACTGCTAGCGTGGATGGCGTCGCGCGGACGTCCGCCATTGCATTGCTATGCGATATCGGTTTGATTTTTAATACGCGAGAGGGCCCGCGTTCTTTGATTGCTAATTAACTTGAGTTGTATTTGTGAATTTCCTGTTTGTTAAATAACTATTGAACTTTGTGTTTGTGTACCCGTCATTGTGACTTTCTCCTGTGGGATGTGACGCGTGGCTGCTCGCTCACATCTACCTGTTGCCGAGCCGATTTCGGGAAGAAATCTATTTATTTGTCCTGGGGAATTGAGATCTCAAGGGTTAGGTAGGGTGATTAGGAATTCCCCCTTCCCGAAGATACTCAAGTTTGGATCCGAAGAGAAAGAAGATTTAGCTTGGTAAGTGTTTTTTAAGTGTAATTAATTTATAGGTTAGGTTATCATATAGGGCCCTGTAGCTCCCTTCATAAGCTACGGTGGTAGCAGACTGCGTTAAGTTATTTAGGTTTTAGTCGGGCAAACGTGGTGCCGCGTGGAGATTTCTTCCCGGTACTTATTTTTTACCGGTGGTTTTTTCCCGGTGAAGTTCCGGTACAGGATTCTTCCCGCCGCTTCGTTTGTCCGGATTCGCTCTGCGCACATTTTCTGGCAGCAGAGCGTAGTTGCTCTGCACAGTCTTCTTCAGAGACTTTGGACTTTGGGCGTCTCGTGGGACGAGCCGCTGTTTGGTCCTCCATTGGATGATTGGCTCGAGTTGTTTTCATCGATTAAGGAAGTCAGTCGGATTGCCATGCCTCGTCGAATATTGCCCCCCGGGAAATATCGAGCCAGCCTGCATGGCTTTTGTGACGCGTCGGAGCGAGGCTACGCCGCGTCAGTCTATATGCGGACAGTTGACGCCGATGGCCGGGTCAATGTCTCGCTTTTGTTAGGGAAGAGCAAGGTCGCCCCCATCAGGACTAGGCTGACTATTCCCAAGCTTGAGTTGAGTGGAGCTCACCTTCTCTCTAAATTGTTGCATCACGTTGCCAGTGAGCTGGCGGCCACGGTCGAGATACGAGACATCTTCGCCTGGTCGGATAGCCAGGTCGCGCTTGCATGGTTGCGCGCGGCCCCACATACCTTGGAGGTTTTTGTGGGAAATCGGGTTTCCCAAATCCAGAATATCGGAATTGATATAACATGGAGACATGTGCCGGGAGAGCTTAACCCAGCGGACTGTGCTTCCCGAGGTTGTACGGCACCAGAATTGGTGTCACACCCGCTCTGGTGGGGTCCAGAGTGGCTGATGGGATCAGAAACTTCTTGGCCTGTCTGTCAGACAGATGTTCCTTCTTTGAATTTGACTGGGCTCCGTGTACATGCTGTAGTCGCTGAGACGACGTCGGAGCCGGATTGGCTACTTGCTCGGTATAGCAGCTTGGATAAGCTTCTGGGTGTTACCAGTTGGATTAAGCGTTTCATACATAATTGTAGAAACCCACAGGCAAAGCGGTTGGAGCCGATTGCAGGTGCAGAAGAGCGCCGGAGCGCATTGTTGCATTGGGTCCGTGTCGTGCAGACCGGACGGTTTGAGTCAGAGCTTCGTATCTTGCGCGACGGACGCGCTAAGTTGAAGGGCGCGGTCGCTCGTTTGAACCCGTACATCGACTCGGATGGGCTTCTTCGGGTTGGAGGCAGGCTCCGGAAGGCGGATCTTCCATATGAGACTCGCCATCCTCTGTTGTTGCCCAAGGGCGGACCCTTGGTGCAGCTTTTGGTGTCTGATCGACACATTCGTAACGCCCATGCTGGGTGCAATGCTTTGTTGGCTATCTTGCAACGCGAGTTTTGGATTTTGTCAGCCCGAAGAGCAATCCGTAGTGTTCTGTTTCGATGTATTGCATGTTATAGGTTGAAGGCATCCACGATGCAACCACAGATGGGTGATTTGCCCGCTGATCGAATCCGACCTTCGAGACCGTTTGACGGCGTTGGAACCGATTTTGCCGGTCCCTTTTCGATCAAGGCTTCTCCCTTTCGTAATGCCCGTATTGTGAAGGGCTATTTGTGTGTATTTGTTTGTTTGGCCACCAAGGCTGTCCATTTGGAGGTGGTATCGGCTCTGACTACGGAGGCCTTCGTCGCCGCGTTGGATCGCTTTGTTTCGCGTCGAGGTCTACCTTCCCTTATTAGGTCTGACAATGGCACAAACTATAAAGGAACTGTAAATTATCTTAAGGATGTTTCTGTGTTTATTGATAAAAATTGTACTAGTTTAAGTCAAATTGCTGCCCAAAGGGGAATAACCTGGAAGTTTAGTCCCCCAAGTTGCCCCCATTGGGGAGGGATTTTTGAAGCGGCTGTGAAATCCGCAAAGACCCACCTCCGCCGCATTATCGGAGAAACGGCTCTAACTTTTGAAGAGCTGGCCACAGTGTTTTGTAAAGTTGAGGCGGTCCTCAACTCTCGTCCTCTCTGTCCGCTATCTCCAGATCCAAATGACTTGGAAGCTCTCACCCCTGGTCATTTTTTGGTGGGAGGGCCGTTGAATGCCCTGCCCGAATACCCGTGGAAGGATGAACGCGTATATCGGTTGTCGCGTTTTCAAATGTTGCAGCAAATGAGCCAGGACTTTTGGCGTCGCTGGTCGCTTGAATATTTGCATTTGCTGCAGCAAAGAGTGAAGTGGACAGACAGGACTGAGCCTCCCAGGGAGGGTGATTTAGTATTGTTAAAAGAGGCAAATTTGCCCTCATTGCTTTGGCGACGAGCTCGCATATTACGTTTGATTCTTGGCGGAGATGGCACTCCGCGTGTGGCTGAGGTGTTGGTCGACGGTTCGATTTTAAGGAGAGGTGTGACCTCTCTCGCCCGCCTTCCCGTAGAGTAAGCTAGCGGTCTGCTTCTCAGACCGGGACGGGGGGATGTTTGTAATATATTGGGTAAAACTAAACGCAGGCGTTTCGCATTGCTGCCGCCAGAGGGCGTTCGGGGTTTTCACACTGCTCGTGCGAATGGCTCGCGGACGGTCGCGATTGCTATGCGATATCGGTTTGATTTTTAATACGCGAGAGGGCCCGCGTTCTTTGATTGCTAATTAACTTGAGTTGTATTTGTGAATTTCCTGTTTGTTAAATAACTATTGAACTTTGTGTTTGTGTACCCGTCATTGTGACTTTCTCCTGTGGGATGTGACGCGTGGCTGCTCGCTCACATCTACCTGTTGCCGAGCCGATTTCGGGAAGAAATCTATTTATTTGTCCTGGGGAATTGAGATCTCAAGGGTTAGGTAGGGTGATTAGGAATTCCCCCTTCCCGAAGACACTCAAGTTTGGATCCGAAGAGAAAGAAGATTTAATTTGGTAAGTGTTCAATTGTATTTAATTTATAGGTTAGGTTATCATATAGGGCCCTGTAGCTCCCTTCATAAGCTACGGTGGTAGCAGACTGCGTTAAGTTATTTAGGTTTTAGTCGGGCAAACGTGGTGCCGCGTGGAGATTTCTTCCCGGTACTTATTTTTTACCGGTGGTTTTTTCCCGGTGAAGTTCCGGTACAGGATTCTTCCCGCCGCTTCGTTTGTCCGGATTCGCTCTGCGCACATTTTCTGGCAGCAGAGCGTAGTCTCTCTGCCACATTTTCTGGCAGCAGAGCGTAGTTGCTCTGCACATTGTGTGTGTCATAAATTCCAAACAAATTTCGTTTCAGATATTGTGGTTTATTTATAGGTATGAAGGTATTATACTACATCTTTATTGATCCAGATATTAGAGAAATTGCTCGAGGCCCACGAGAAGTACCAATCGTCGCTGGTGTCGCTGGAGGCCGCGCTGGAGGGCCGGCTGCACCACTCCGAGGCTGTGAAGCTGGCCATTCGCAAGAAGTGAGTTTCATTCCACTTGCTGCCTCTTATCTAGTACTCGCTGTTACCTATCGGC
The DNA here is from genome assembly GCA_018467065.1 of Ephestia elutella. NCBI lineage: Eukaryota > Metazoa > Arthropoda > Insecta > Lepidoptera > Pyralidae > Ephestia > Ephestia elutella. The sequence continues at coordinate 70,735 of CM031590.1, forward strand.
TCCACCCATGGGTGTTTCATACAAAATTTGCCTTCCCATTTCAGTCCCTTAGGGGTTTCTGAAAAAAAGTAGCCTATGTTCTTTAACTTTATCTATACCAAATTTCATATTAATCGGTCCAGCGGTTTAGCCGTGAAAGCGTAACGGAGAGACAGACTTTCACATTTAAATAATATAAGGATCGATGTTACGCTGTTGTTAGATTGGTGTTTTTTATAACTTCTATTCGATTTTACTCTATTTTCAGATACGCACCGGCATTCGCTCGTCTATGTCTTGAAAGTACCTCAATGTGTGACCTCCTTATGTACGGAACGCCAGAATTGGGAAGAGAGATAGGTAAAAATGTTTGAATAGTATCTATTAGTTATTAGTATGAATCTATACTGTGCTTCCATGGGAACTAAGAAACTGGGAACGAAGAAAAAGCTTCCTCTTAACATAAAGCAAAGGAAAGTGAAGTGAAGTAGCAAAGCGAAGGAGCCATCCTTCACTTTGCTCCTTCAAATCTCAACTCAAAAGTTTCTATAAAGATTCTTTAGACATTTGAGTGTGTATGTATTTATGTATATGTATTTTTTTTGTATATATTTATGTATATGTATTTTTTTTGTATGTATTTATGTAGGTACACCCTCATATTACAAATTATTATTTAAAAAACAATCATTTTATAAACAACGCTTGTAAAACTATACATTTGAAAAACATATGCTTTGTCAAACTCATTCTTTTAAAAATGGATCATTTTACAAACTAATTACTAGACAAATATTGTGTTTCTTCAAATTATCATTTTACAAACAAATTATTTTACTAAATTTTCAATTGGTAAAACAACGTTAGACAAAATATCTTATGACAAATACATCGTTTGATAAATATTATTTACCAAAACTAGAAGATATGAAGTTTCAAGTTTAAACTCACTGATCCCAAGATTTTCATCGTAGGGTTAGAAAAAGAAGTCATTACTCGTCTTTTATTTGTAAATTAACTCACAAATCATATTGTGACATGATTTCAACATGCTTATACCTTTTATTGTGTCATACCGGGTCCCCACCTGGTAACCTGCAACACAGGATCTTTGATACCTAGCGCGGGCACCAGATCTCCACAACGATACTGTCCTTTAAGGTATTAAATTTAATTTATGTTTATCACATACCTATGTAATGTAGTCCAAGGTCATTTTTTGTGGAGTAAATAAACAATTTTTAGTTTCTTAATAAAAAAAAAGAAAGTTTGTCTCCAAACGATCAGAGCTGTAAGTTAGGTTCAGGTTATTTTTTTTATGACCGAAAGACTTGAGGGCAGAAAATAAGTTGGGTTCAGGTTATTTTTTTTATGACCACCCGGAAAGACTTTGAGGGCGGAAAAGAAGTTAGGTTCAGGTTATTTTTTTTTATGACCACCCGGAAAGACTTTGAGGGTGGAGAAAAAGTTAGGTTTAGGTTATTTTTTTATGACCACCCGGAAATACTTTGACGGCGGAAAATAGTTAGGTTCAGGTTATTTTTTTTATGACCAACCAGAAAGACTTTGAGGGCGGAAAAGAAGTTAGGTTCAGGTTATTTTTTTATGACCACCCGGAAAGACATGAGGGCAGAAAATAAGTTGGGTTTAGGTTATTTTTTTATGACCACCCGGAAAGACTTGGAGAGCGGAGAAGAAGTTAGGTTTAGGTTATTTTTTTTATGACCAGCCGGAAAGACTTTAAAGGCGTAAAAAAAGTTAGGTTCAGGTTATTTTTTTATGACCACCCGGAAAGACATGAGGGCAGAAAATAAGTTGGGTTTAGGTTATTTTTTTTATGACCACCCGGAAAGACTTGGAGAGCGGAGAAGAAGTTAGGTTTAGGTTATTTTTTTTATGACCACCCGGAAAGACATGAGGGCAGAAAATAAGTTGGGTTTAGGTTATTTTTTTGTAACCACCCGGAAAGACTTGAAAAGCGGAGAAGAAGTTAGGTTTAGGTTATTTTTTTTATGACCACCCGGAAAGAATTTAAAGGCGGAAAAAAGTTAGGTTCAGGTTATTTTTTATGACCACCCAGAAAGACTCGAGGGCGGAAAAGAAGTTAGGTTCAGTTTTTTTATGACCACCCGGAAAGACTTTGAGGGTGGAGAAGAAGTTAGGTTTAGGTTAGTTTTTTATAACCACCCGGAAAGACTTTGTGCAGAGCAACTACGCTCTGCTGCCAGAAAATGTGGCAGAGCGAATCCGGACAAACGAAGCGGCGGGAAGAATTCGGTACCGGAACTTCACCGGGAAAAGACCACCGGTAAAAAATAAGTACCGGGAAAAAATCTCCACGCGGCACCACGTTTGCCCGACTAAAACCTAACTAACTTAACGCAGTCTGCTACCACCGTAGCTTATGAAGGGAGCTACAGGGCCCTATATAATAACTTAACCTATAAATTAACTACAATGGAAAATCACTTACCAAACTAAATCTTCTTTTTCTTCGGATCCAAACTTGAGTGTCTTCGGGAAGGGGGAATTCCTAATCACCCTACCTAACCCATGAGATCTCAATTCCCCAGAACAAATAAATAGATTTCTTCCCGAAATCGGCTCGGCAACAGGTAGATGTGAGCGAGCAGCCACGCGTCACATCCCACAGGAGAAAGTCACAATGACGGGTACACAAACACAAAGTTCAATAGTTATTTAACAAACAGGAAATTCACAAATACAAATCAAGCCAATTAGCCATCAAAGAACGCGGGACCTCTCGCGTATTAAAAAATCAAACCGATATCGCATAGGACAATGGCGACCGTCCGCGAGCCATCTTACACGCGCAATGTGAGAACCCCAAAACGCCTGGCGGCGATAACAGGAAACGCCTGCGTTTAGTTTTACCCAATATATTACAAACAGACTTTGACGGCGGAAAATAGTTAGGTTCAGGCTATTTTTTTTTATGACCACCCAGAAAGACTTTGAGGGCGGAAAAGAAGTTAGGTTCAGGTTATTTTTTTTTATGACCACTCGGAAAAACTTTTAGGGCGTAAAAGAAGTTAGGTTCAGGTTATTTTTTTATGACCACCCGGAAAGTCTTTTAGTGCGTAAAAGAAGTTAGGTTCAGGTTTTTTTTTTTATGACCACTCGGAAAAACTTTGAGGGCGTAAAAGAAGTTAGGTTCAGATTATTTTTTTATGACTACCCGGAAAGACATGAGGGCAGAAAATAAGTTGGGTTTAGGTTATTTTTTTTGTGACCACCCGGAAAGACTTGGAGAGCGGAGAAGAAGTTAGGTTTAGGTTATTTTTTTTATGACCACCCGGAAAGAATTTAAAGGCGGAAAAAAGTTAGGTTCAGGTTATTTTTTTTATGACCACCCATAAAGACTCGAGGGCGGAAAAGAAGTTCGTTTCAGGTTATTTTTTTTATGACCACCCGGACAGACTTTGAGGGCGAAGAAGTTAGGTTTAGGTAGTCTTTTTATAACCACCTGAAAAGACTTTGAGGGCGGAAAAGAAGTTAGGTTCAGGTTATTTTTTTATAACCACCCGGAAAGTTTGAGGGCGGAGAAAAAGTTAGGTTTAGGTTAGGTTAGGTTAGGTTAGGTTAGCTTTGGCCAAAGAAGCTGCCAGCCCTTGATTAATAACCTATAGTAGGTTTGTAAAATGATGTTTTTGTCAAGAGAGTTATTCGATGAAATAAAACTTTATAAAATAAAAGTTTTATACTCGATACATTTGTAGAGTAAAACATTTATATAAAAAAAAGTTTGTAAAATGAAACGTTTTTAAAATAACGAGTTTGTAAAATGAAACATTTTTAAAAGGTATAGTTTTTTAAGTGATAGTTTATAAAGTGATGGTTTGTGAAAGGTTGTTTGGTGAAACATTAGTGAACCATTTATGTATACTTTGGTGTATGTATTTTCGTGTTCTTCTATTCTCTTTCTGATTTTTGCCTTACTCTTCCCTTCTTATTTCATTCAAAATTCCTTTCAAACACTTGGTTGACTGGAAGAAATCCCTTTTTGGGATAAGTCCGCCATTGTACGCCTCTCTTTTTGTTTCACTATGTTTTGTATTTTTCTTGTGTGTATGTGCAATAAAGAGTTTACAAACAAACAAACAAAAAGCTTAAAATTAGCCAGTTTGTAAAAGTTAATCAAGGATTAAATCACATGCATAAAAGTGCCTAAATATAGTTAAAAAAAAAACAACTTGACGGTTCTATGTGCCGCTGTGATTTAAATTAATGATGGTAATAACTCAGTGGTTAAATTGCCTCTATTGGAGCAAACACTGATTTTCAGTCATCACCATAACAATTATACAGGTCGAGGTCAATACGGCGTGGTATACTCAGTTCGTGGAGGCTGGGCGGGGCACAGTCCTGCCGCAGTCAAGTCAGTGCTACCGGCCGACGACAGACACTACCATGAGCTGGCTATGGAGTTCTTCTATACTAGGTCAGTTTGTTTTTAAATCCCGCTTAGCGTGTTTTAAGTTTTAGAAATTGCGCTTGACGTTATATTACTGCGAGAATCAGGCCTGGTGTGTTACAGCGAGAAATCACGCCTGGTGTGTTACTGCGAGAAATTACGCCTGGTGTGTTAGTGAAAAATCAGGCCTGGTGTGTTGAAGTGAGAAATCACGTCTGGTGTGTTACAGTGAGAAATCGCGTCTGGTGTCTTAGTGAGAAATCACGCCTGGTGTGTTACAGTGAGAAATCACGTCTGGTGTCTTAATGAGAAATCACGCCTAGTGTGTTACAGTGAGAAATCACGTCTGGTATGTTACAGCGAGATATATAGCAAAAAATCTGAGAATAGGATTCATTCATCAAATTTTCAAGTATTCATCTGATTTTTTTTCTTTGTATCTCTTTAAAATTTAACTTTCTTTCCTCAGTGTATAATGTACTATTACTTCCAGGAGTATCCCGGCGCACCCTCGTATAGTCCGTCTCCTGGGCTCCATCGTCCAAAGATCTGGAGGCGGAGCCTGCCCCGGGGTCTTATTGGTCTCTGAGAGGAAGCTGAGAGACCTGCACGCGGCCGTGCGGGCTGGCCTCACTGCGGCCAGGAGTCTCAGGGTGGCTACTGACATTGTTGAAGGCAGGTTATATCATAGTCCTGCAGGTCTCCGAGAGGAAGCTGAGAGACCTGCACGCGGCCGTGCGGGCTGGCCTCACTGCGGCCAGGAGTCTCAGGGTGGCTACTGACATTGTTGAAGGCAGGTTATATCATAGTCCTGCAGGTCTCCGAGAGGAAGCTGAGAGACCTGCACGCGGCCGTGCGGGCTGGCCTCACTGCGGCCAGGAGTCTCAGGGTGGCTACTGACATTGTTGAAGGCAGGTTATATCATAGTCCTGCAGGTCTCCGAGAGGAAGCTGAGAGACCTGCACGCGGCCGTGCGGGCTGGCCTCACTGCGGCCAGGAGTCTCAGGGTGGCTACTGACATTGTTGAAGGCAGGTTATATCATAGTCCTGCAGGTCTCCGAGAGGAAGCTGAGAGACCTGCACGCGGCCGTGCGGGCTGGCCTCACTGCGGCCAGGAGTCTCAGGGTGGCTACTGACATTGTTGAAGGCAGGTTATATCATAGTCCTGCAGGTCTCCGAGAGGAAGCTCAGATCGAGACCTGCACGCTGCCGTGAGAAACTTACATAAGTTTCTCGGAGATTTCTCGAATAATTTCTGCTCTAACCTTACTTTTGGATGTCTGTGCAGAGCAACTACGCTCTGCTGCCAGAAAATGTGGCAGAGAGAATCCGGACAAACGAAGCGGCGGGAAGAATTCTGTACCGGAACTTTACCGGGAAAAAATCTACCGGTAAAATTAAGTACCGGGAAAAAATCTCCACGCGACACCACGCTTGTCCGACTAGAATCTAACTTAAGCTATACGCAGTCTGCTACCACCGTAGCTTATGAAGGGAGCTACAGGGCCCTATATGATAACCTAACCTATAAATTAAATACAATTGAACACTTACCAAATTAAATCTTCTTTCTCTTCGGATCCAAACTTGAGTGTCTTCGGGAAGGGGGAATTCCTAATCACCCTACCTAACCCTTGAGATCTCAATTCCCCATAACAACTAAATAGATTTCTTCCCGTAGTTTCCCTCGGGAACAGCCAGATGTGAACAGCCAGCCACGTTTCACCTCTCACAAGAAAAAGTCACAATAACAGAGTTTTTCACAAACACAAATTCAATAGTTATTTGACAAACAGGAAATTCACAATTATCACTCAAACTAAACAACAAGCAAAAGACGCGAGACCGCTCCGCGTATTAAAATCAAACCGATATCGCCCTGGACAATGCAATGGCGGACGCCATTCACGCTAGCAGTGTGAAAACCCCGAACGCCCTCTGGCGGCAGCAATGCGAAACGCCTGCGTTTAGTTCTACCCAATATATTACAAACATCCCCCCGTCCCGGTCTGAGAAGCAGACCGCTAGCTTACTCTACGGGAAGGCGGGCGAGAGAGGTCACACCTCTCCTTAAAATCGAACCGTCGACCAACACCTCAGCCACACGCGGAGTGCCATCTCCGCCAAGAATCAAACGTAATATGCGAGCTCGTCGCCAAAGCAATGAGGGCAAATTTGCCTCTTTTAACAATACTAAATCACCCTCCCTGGGAGGCTCAGTCCTGTCTGTCCACTTCACTCTTTGCTGCAGCAAATGCAAATATTCAAGCGACCAGCGACGCCAAAAGTCCTGGCTCATTTGCTGCAACATTTGAAAACGCGACAACCGATATACGCGTTCATCCTTCCACGGGTATTCGGGCAGGGCATTCAACGGCCCTCCCACCAAAAAATGACCAGGGGTGAGAGCTTCCAAGTCATTTGGATCTGGAGATAGCGGACAGAGAGGACGAGAGTTGAGGACCGCCTCAACTTTACAAAACACTGTGGCCAGCTCTTCAAAAGTTAGAGCCGTTTCTCCGATAATGCGGCGGAGGTGGGTCTTTGCGGATTTCACAGCCGCTTCAAAATCCCTCCCCAATGGGGGCAACTTGGGGGACTAAACTTCCAGGTTATTCCCCTTTGGGCAGCAATTTGACTTAAACTAGTACAATTTTTATCAATAAACACAGAAACATCCTTAAGATAATTTACAGTTCCTTTATAGTTTGTGCCATTGTCAGACCTAATAAGGGAAGGTAGACCTCGACGCGAAACAAAGCGATCCAACGCGGCGACGAAGGCCTCCGTAGTCAGAGCCGATACCACCTCCAAATGGACAGCCTTGGTGGCCAAACAAACAAATACACACAAATAGCCCTTCACAATACGGGCATTACGAAAGGGAGAAGCCTTGATCGAAAAGGGACCGGCAAAATCGGTTCCAACGCCGTCAAACGGTCTCGAAGGTCGGATTCGATCAGCGGGCAAATCACCCATCTGTGGTTGCATCGTGGATGCCTTCAACCTATAACATGCAATACATCGAAACAGAACACTACGGATTGCTCTTCGGGCTGACAAAATCCAAAACTCGCGTTGCAAGATAGCCAACAAAGCATTGCACCCAGCATGGGCGTTACGAATGTGTCGATCAGACACCAAAAGCTGCACCAAGGGTCCGCCCTTGGGCAACAACAGAGGATGGCGAGTCTCATATGGAAGATCCGCCTTCCGGAGCCTGCCTCCAACCCGAAGAAGCCCATCCGAGTCGATGTACGGGTTCAAACGAGCGACCGCGCCCTTCAACTTAGCGCGTCCGTCGCGCAAGATACGAAGCTCTGACTCAAACCGTCCGGTCTGCACGACACGGACCCAATGCAACAATGCGCTCCGGCGCTCTTCTGCACCTGCAATCGGCTCCAACCGCTTTGCCTGTGGGTTTCTACAATTATGTATGAAACGCTTAATCCAACTGGTAACACCCAGAAGCTTATCCAAGCTGCTATACCGAGCAAGTAGCCAATCCGGCTCCGACGTCGTCTCAGCGACTACAGCATGTACACGGAGCCCAGTCAAATTCAAAGAAGGAACATCTGTCTGACAGACAGGCCAAGAAGTTTCTGATCCCATCAGCCACTCTGGACCCCACCAGAGCGGGTGTGACACCAATTCTGGTGCCGTACAACCTCGGGAAGCACAGTCCGCTGGGTTAAGCTCTCCCGGCACATGTCTCCATGTTATATCAATTCCGATATTCTGGATTTGGGAAACCCGATTTCCCACAAAAACCTCCAAGGTATGTGGGGCCGCGCGCAACCATGCAAGCGCGACCTGGCTATCCGACCAGGCGAAGATGTCTCGTATCTCGACCGTGGCCGCCAGCTCACTGGCAACGTGATGCAACAATTTAGAGAGAAGGTGAGCTCCACTCAACTCAAGCTTGGGGATAGTCAGCCTAGTCCTGATGGGGGCGACCTTGCTCTTCCCTAACAAAAGCGAGACATTGACCCGGCCATCGGCGTCAACTGTCCGCATATAGACTGACGCGGCATAGCCTCGCTCCGACGCGTCACAAAAGCCATGCAGGCTGGCTCGATATTTCCCGGGGGGCAATATTCGACGAGGCAAGGCAATCCGATTGACTTCCTTAATCGATGAAAACAACTCGAGCCAATCATCCAATGGAGAGCCAAACAGCGGCTCGTCCCACGAGACGCCCAAAGTCCAAAGTCTCTGAAGAAGACACTTTGCAGAGAATATCACTGGACTGATCCAACCGCTTGGATCAAACATACGGGCTATTACGGACAACACCGTTCTCTTAGTCCAGACCTTTGGTATTTCCAAGTCCACTTGGAATGTAAAAATATCGGTTAGCGGCTGGTACTGCATGCCCAGCACCGCTATCCTGTTAGGATCATCTACATCCTCAAACAGGTGAGGGTTCCGTTGGTGATCCTCCGGGATCCCTTCTAGAACTCTAGGCTCATTAGACAACCACTTACGTAGCTCGTAGCCACCTGTCTTCAATATTTCGATCAATTCATCCCGCAGTAGGAGGGCCTCCTCAATACTTTGGGCTCCGGTGCACACGTCATCAACATACAAGTCACGTGACAGCACGGAAGCCCCACGGGGAAAGCGGATCCGTTCCCGCTCTGCCAATTCAAGCAATGATCTGATGGCGATATAGGGACTAGATTTCAAACCATACGTGTTTGTGTTGAGTTCATACACCGTCACAGGATCCTCAGGGCGCTCACGCCAGAGTATCAACTGGAATCGCCTGTCCTCAGGATGTATGACTGTCTGGCGGAACATCATCCGGATGTCCGCACCAAAAACCACTTGATGTCTTCTAAAGTTCAAGATGATGTCAATTATGTCCCTATGCAATTTGGGACCCGAATGCAAACACAGATTCAACGAAACCCCGTTCGAAGTGGGTGCGGACCCATCAAAGACAGTCCGCAACTTGCCCGTTGAGGCCTTCACCACCGCGTGGTGGGGCAAAAAATAATGCTCAGTTGAGCTCCAATCAACTCGAGCCGGAGACATGTGACCCAAATCCTCGTACTCGCGCATAAATTCAATATATTTATCGCGAAGTACGTGGTCACGCTGCATACGTCGCTCCATGGACAGCAGTCGTTTCTCCGCAAGCGCCCTACTTTGCCCTAGGCTAGGACGAGAGGCAACAAAGGGTAACCTAGTTACAAACCGACCGGAGGGCAACCTCTCCGTGGTCGATCGAAAAAGGGCTTCGCACTCAGCGTGTTCCGGATCCATCCTGGAACTCATAGGTGGCTCCTCCACCTCCCAAAACCTTTGCATGGTCTTGGCCAAGGACGCAGATGCGACAACCGGTGGCTCCTCCGCGGTGCCATTATCAAACACAGGGCCCATCAGGGCAAAACCAAAAATCGTAGACACTGCCATCAGTGAAGACGAACCCAGAGCCTTCTGTGTACCCAACAAAATCCAACCCAATACGTCCGAGCCCAGGAGCAAGTCCACTGGGCCGGGATGAAAGACAAAGGGGTCGGCCAAATCCAGACCCGAAACCAAAGACAACACACCCGGCGGTATGTCTGTCGAGGGGTGCCAACCCGCAATGGTATCCATTACCATAGCCGAAGTCGTGATCCTCATTGTGGAGGACTTCAGCGAAGAAAAGGTGACAAGTGTCTGGCCCGTCAGACACTTCACTTGTATGCCACCAACTCCAAGAAGTGGCACAGGCGAGTCTTCCACGACTAAACCTAACTGGCGTGCCACTCGAGTGGTAACCAAACTGCTTTGAGCCCCTGAGTCCAACAGAGCTCTCAAATTAATGGCTTCCCCCCCACGACCCCATACGCGGACCACCGCGGTAGGGAGCAGAACCGTCCGCGGCTCTGTCCCAGCAAGGGAGCAAGCTAGTTACGGGCTCCCCACTCTCTCCAAACCAGGGGCGCGCCACTGACCCGGATAATATGGCGGGCTAGTGCACATCCCCATCTGAGGGGGCCATAACCCGCGGCCCGGCCATACATATGGTACGGTGGGTGGTACTCCAGCCGTGGGTACTCGTGCAGCGGCGGAGAAAACCGCTGCGGCTGCATGTGTTGGGTATTGGTAACCCGCGTGGAGGGGGGTGTCCCCACTCTCACGTCCGATCTAGGGCCCCCGCCCATGGGGGCCCTATCTGGGGCCTGGCCAGCCACATACTGGCCATGACCTTGGGGCGCGTGGTCCCGGTCCGCCAAGACCCGCGCCGGTACGCGACCCCCCTCCCGAGGGGGGGTGCGACGAGCGAAGCCGCGTCCTCCGTCCGGTGGTGGAGGGCTTCGCGCAGGAGCGCCCGGGGCCCATAGGGGACCCCTGCCTCAACATCCGGGTGCCATCCCCGTTGCGGTTCATGCAAAGCATCGCGTGGTGCCGCCCACGGCATGCACTGCATGGTATGGCACTGGGACAGTCACGTGCATAGTGACTGCCCAAACAATAAAAGCAAAGTTCATGCCGCTTTGCCATGCGGCGCCGATCTTGTACTGGCAGTCTCTGCCAGTCCCTGCATTGCAGCAGGCTGTGGCCCATCCGGCCACATTGCAGGCAGTCCGCGTCCCCCGCGACTGCTGCCGTGTGTGCAACCCGCACACCAGCTCCACGCGGTGGCGGTTGCCGTCCCTGTTGGGGCCTACGTTCAGGCGCTCTGGATGGCGCTGAGTCCGTCATGGTATTCTCAGCCGCCCGTGCCTCAAACTCCAAAAACTTCACCAAGTCAGTGAATGTTGGTAGGGTGGTGCTATCCCGTTCCGCATTCTCGCGCTCAAACCGCGAGCGGATGTCATTGGGCAATTTGCCCAATACAATGTGCACCAACAAAAAAGACCATTGGTCCACCGGCAGCCCCAGTGTGCGGAGCGCGTTACAGGCCACTGTAACGGGCGTGAGCAACTGCAGGCGCAACTGTGCCCTGTTGGCCACCTTGGGCAGGGCCATCAACTGTGCGGCGTGCGCATCCGCTAACAAACGTAAGTTTTGGTAGCGGGAGTTCAATAACTCCCAAGCCGTATCGTACTGGTCGTCCTCCACCCGGAGGTGCTGGATGAGCGACCGCGCTTCATCCTCAAGAGTGGAGAGGAGGTAGGCCATCTTCTGGGCCTTCGACAAATCCTGTCGTGCTACGACCAGGGACTCAAACATATTTTTATATGCTACCCACTCCTCCATCCTACCCCCAAAGTGGGACAGCTGAAGGGTGGGGAGCCGACCAGTAACCGCTGGTCCTTCCTGTCTAACAGGTGTGCGAGGGGCTGGTCCGCCAGCCTGTCTCTCCCTTATTGCGGTCACCGCCTCCGCGATATCATCGTGCAGACTCAGGATCTGGTCCATGTCCGCCATGTGACCTGCGTAGGCCTCCGGGGTAAGATCGGCTTCGGTAAGCGCCGCCATGGCCGCTTCCGCGCTAATCAATCGTGAGTGGAGGTGATCCGCTCTTAGCAGTATGGCGCCCTCCCTGTCCTTCCGGGACAGGAGTCCTCCGGCCGTCACAAACCATCTCAATTCGTTGGCGAGTGTCGCCCTAGCATTGGAGGCCTTCGCCATCGCGTCAAGTCACAAACAAAAAATAACAAAAGGTAAATAAAAAACAACAAAATCAAGCAACTACACGAAGAACCGCGGTAGGTATGAGAATGGCACAAACCCGGAACGCACGGTACAAACCGCAAACAAATACAAAAAAGGTTACAAATATTCTTATACAAACAAACTAAGAAAAATCTAATAATTTTTACAAACAATTAATTATTTTTTACAAACGAACAAATAGAGGGTAGATAAACTACGCTCTGCTACCAGAAAATGTGCAGAGCAACTACGCTCTGCTGCCAGAAAATGTGGCAGAGAGAATCCGGACAAACGAAGCGGCGGGAAGAATTCTGTACCGGAACTTTACCGGGAAAAAATCTACCGGTAAAATTAAGTACCGGGAAAAAATCTCCACGCGACACCACGCTTGTCCGACTAGAATCTAACTTAAGCTATACGCAGTCTGCTACCACCGTAGCTTATGAAGGGAGCTACAGGGCCCTATATGATAACCTAACCTATAAATTAAATACAATTGAACACTTACCAAATTAAATCTTCTTTCTCTTCGGATCCAAACTTGAGTGTCTTCGGGAAGGGGGAATTCCTAATCACCCTACCTAACCCTTGAGATCTCAATTCCCCATAACAACTAAATAGATTTCTTCCCGTAGTTTCCCTCGGGAACAGCCAGATGTGAACAGCCAGCCACGTTTCACCTCTCACAAGAAAAAGTCACAATAACAGAGTTTTTCACAAACACAAATTCAATAGTTATTTGACAAACAGGAAATTCACAATTATCACTCAAACTAAACAACAAGCAAAAGACGCGAGACCGCTCCGCGTATTAAAATCAAACCGATATCGCCCTGGACAATGCAATGGCGGACGCCATTCACGCTAGCAGTGTGAAAACCCCGAACGCCCTCTGGCGGCAGCAATGCGAAACGCCTGCGTTTAGTTCTACCCAATATATTACAAACAATGTCAATATAATTTTCCTTCCGCTTTCGACATTTAGCTGTGTAACGACGTGAGAAAATGGACCAATCATAGTGCTGAAAATACACAATGAACAATATGATTGGTAAATTTTTACACATCACTGGATAGCGCCACGCAACTCAGATTCTGAGGAAATGCAGCTTAAAACTATTGTAAACATACTTAAATCAACCCCCAATTGTGTGTAAATATACTTAAATCAACCCCCAAGTGTCTGAAACATGGGAGGGGGGGGGGGGGGGGGGGTAAAATTTGTACAAAATACAGGTACACCCTCATATTACAAATTATTATTTAAAAAACAATCATTTTATAAACAACGCTTGCAAAACTATACATTTGAAAAACATATACTTTGACAAACTCATCCTTTTAAAAATGGATCATTTTACAAACTAATTACTAGACAAATTTTGGTTTTTTCAAATTATCATTTTACAAACAAATAATTTGACAAAATTTTCAATTGGTAAAACAACGTTAGACAAAATATCTTATGGCAAATGCATCGTTTGATAAATATTATTTACCAAAACTAAAAGATATGAAGTTTCAAGTACAAAAAAATTTAAACTCCTGATCCCAAGATTTTCATCGTAGGGTTAGGTACAGAAGTTATTACTCGTCTTTTATTTGTAAATTAACTCACAAATCGTATTGTGACATGATATCTACATGTTTTTGTCCACCTTTTATTGTGTCACACCGGGTGGGGGACCTGGTGACCTGCAACACAGGATCTTTGATACCTAGCGCGGGCACCAGATCTCCACAACTATACTGTCCTTTATTGTATTTTTTTATGACCACGCGGAAAGACTTGAGGGCAGAAAATAAGTTGGGGTCAGGTTATTTTTTTTTATGACAACCCGGAAAGACTTTGAGGGCGGAACAAAAGTTAGGTTCAGGTTATTTTTTTTATAACCACCCAGAAAGACTTTGAGGGCGAAAAAAAGTTAGGTTCAGGTTATTTTTTTTATGATCACCCGGAAAGACTGAGGGCGGAAAAAAGTTAGGTTCAGGTTATTTTTTTTATGACCACCCGGAAAGACTTTGAGGGCGGAAAAGAAGTTAGGTTCAGGTTATTTTTTTTATGACCACCCGGAAAGACTTTGAGGGCGGAAAATAAGTTAGGTTCAGGTTATTTTTTTTATGACCACCCGGAAAGACTTTGAGGGCGGAAAAAAGTTAGGTTCAGGTTATTTTTTTTATGACTACCCGGAAAGACTTTGAGGGCGGAAAAAAGTTAGGTTCAGGTTATTTTTTTTATGACTACCCGGAAAGACTTTGAGGGCGGAAAAGAAGTTAGGTTCAGGTTATTTTTTTTATAACCACCCGGAAAGACTTTGAGGGCGGAAAAGAAGTTAGGTTAGGTTATTTTTTTTATGACCACTTGGAAAGACTTGAGGGCGGAAAAGAAGTTAGGTTCAGGTTATTTTTTTTATGACCACCCGGAAAGACTTTGAGGGCGGAAAAGAAGTTAGGTTCAGGTTATTTTTTTTATGACTACCCGGAAAGACTTTGAGGGCGGAAAAAAGTTAGGTTCAGGTTATTTTTTTTATGACTACCCGGAAAGACTTTGAGGGCGGAAAAGAAGTTAGGTTCAGGTTATTTTTTTTATAACCACCCGGAAAGACTTTGAGGGCGGAAAAGAAGTTAGGTTAGGTTATTTTTTTTATGACCACTTGGAAAGACTTGAGGGCGGAAAAGAAGTTAGGTTCAGGTTATTTTTTTTATGACTACCCGGAAAGACTTTGAGGGCGGAAAAAAGTTAGGTTCAGGTTATTTTTTTTATGACTACCCGGAAAGACTTTGAGGGCGGAAAAGAAGTTAGGTTCAGGTTATTTTTTTTATAACCACCCGGAAAGACTTTGAGGGCGGAAAAGAAGTTAGGTTAGGTTATTTTTTTTTATGACCACTTGGAAAGACTTGAGGGCGGAAAAGAAGTTAGGTTCAGGTTATTTTTTTTATGACCACCCGGAAAGACTTGAGGGCGGAAAAGAAGTTAGGTTCAGGTTATTTTTTTTATGACCACCCGGAAAGACTTTGAGGGCGGAAAAAAGTTAGGTTCAGGTTATTTTTTTCATGACTACCCAGAAAGACTTTGAGGGCGGAAAAGAAGTTAGGTTCAGGTTATTTTTTTTATAACCACCCGGAAAGACTTTGAGGGCGGAAAAGAAGTTAGGTTAGGTTATTTTTTTTTATGACCACTTGGAAAGACTTGAGGGCGGAAAAGAAGTTAGGTTCAGGTTATTTTTTTTATGACTACCCGGAAAGACTTGAGGGCGGAAAATAGTTAGTGTGCAGAGCAACTACGCTCTGCTGCCAGAAAATGTGCGCAGAGCGAATCCGGACAAACGAAGCGGCGGGAAGAATTCTGTACCGGAACTTCACCGGGAAAAAACCACCGGTAAAAAATAAGTACCGGGAAGAAATCTCCACGCGGCACCACGTTTGCCCGACTAAAACCTAAATAACTTAACGCAGTCTGCTACCACCGTAGCTTATGAAGGGAGCTACAGGGCCCTATATGATAACCTAACCTATAAATTAATTACACTTAAAAAACACTTACCAAGCTAAATCTTCTTTCTCTTCGGATCCAAACTTGAGTATCTTCGGGAAGGGGGAATTCCTAATCACCCTACCTAACCCTTGAGATCTCAATTCCCCAGGACAAATAAATAGATTTCTTCCCGTAGTTTCACTCGGGAACAGCCAGATGTGAACCGCCAGCCACGTTTCACCTCTCACAAGAAAAAGTCACCATGACGGGTACACAAACACAAAGTTCAATAGTTATTTAACAAACAGGAAATTCACAAACACAACTCAAGCTAATTAGCAATCAAAGAACGCGGAACCTCTCGCGTATTAAAAATCAAACCGATATCGCATAGGGCAATGCAATGGCGGCCGTCCGCGCGACGCCATCCACCCTAGCAGTGTGAAAACCCCGAACGCCCTCTGGCGGCAGCAACAGGAAACGCCTGCGTTTAGTTTTACCCAATATATTACAAACATCCCCCCGTCCCGGTCTGAGAAGCAGACCGCTAGCTTACTCTACGGGAAGGCGGGCGAGAGAGGTCACACCTCTCCTTAAAATCGAACCGTCGACCAACACCTCAGCCACACGCGGAGTGCCATCTCCGCCAAGAATCAAACGTAATATGCGAGCTCGTCGCCAAAGCAATGAGGGCAAATTTGCCTCTTTTAACAATACTAAATCACCCTCCCTGGGAGGCTCAGTCCTGTCTGTCCACTTCACTCTTTGCTGCAGCAAATGCAAATATTCAAGCGACCAGCGACGCCAAAAGTCCTGGCTCATTTGCTGCAACATTTGAAAACGCGACAACCGATATACGCGTTCATCCTTCCACGGGTATTCGGGCAGGGCATTCAACGGCCCTCCCACCAAAAAATGACCAGGGGTGAGAGCTTCCAAGTCATTTGGATCTGGAGATAGCGGACAGAGAGGACGAGAGTTGAGGACCGCCTCAACTTTACAAAACACTGTGGCCAGCTCTTCAAAAGTTAGAGCCGTTTCTCCGATAATGCGGCGGAGGTGGGTCTTTGCGGATTTCACAGCCGCTTCAAAAATCCCTCCCCAATGGGGGCAACTTGGGGGACTAAACTTCCAGGTTATTCCCCTTTGGGCAGCAATTTGACTTAAACTAGTACAATTTTTATCAATAAACACAGAAACATCCTTAAGATAATTTACAGTTCCCTTATAGTTTGTGCCATTGTCAGACCTAATAAGGGAAGGTAGACCTCGACGCGAAACAAAGCGATCCAACGCGGCGACGAAGGCCTCCGTAGTCAGAGCCGATACCACCTCCAAATGGACAGCCTTGGTGGCCAAACAAACAAATACACACAAATAGCCCTTTACAATACGGGCATTACGAAAGGGAGAAGCCTTGATCGAAAAGGGACCGGCAAAATCGGTTCCAACGCCGTCAAACGGCCTCGAAGGTCGGATTCGATCAGCGGGCAAATCACCCATCTGTGGTTGCATCGTGGATGCCTTCAACCTGTAACATGCAATACATCGAAACAGGACACTACGGATTGCTCTTCGGGCAGACAAAATCCAAAATTCGCGTTGCAAAATAGCCAACAAAGCATTGCACCCAGCATGGGCGTTACGAATGTGTCGATCAGACACCAAAAGCTGCACCAAGGGTCCGCCCTTGGGCAACAACAGAGGATGGCGAGTCTCATATGGAAGATCCGCCTTCCGGAGCCTGCCTCCAACCCGAAGAAGCCCATCCGAGTCGATGTACGGGTTCAAACGAGCGACCGCGCCCTTCAACTTAGCGCGTCCGTCGCGCAAAGTACGAAGCTCTGACTCAAACCGTCCGGTCTGCACGACACGGACCCAATGCAACAATGCGCTCCGGCGCTCTTCTGCATCTGCAATCGGCTCCAACCGCTTTGCCTGTGGGTTTCTACAATTATGTATGAAACGCTTAATCCAACTGGTAACACCCAGAAGCTTATCCAAGCTGCTATACCGAGCAAGTAGCCAATCCGGCTCCGACGTCGTCTCAGCGACTACAGCATGTACACGAAGCCCAGTCAAATTCAAAGAAGGAACATCTGTCTGACAGACAGGCCAAGAAGTTTCTGATCCCATCAGCCACTCTGGACCCCACCAGAGCGGGTGTGACACCAATTCTGGTGCCGTACAACCTCGGGAGGCACAGTCCGCTGGGTTAAGCTCTCCCGGCACATGTCTCCATGTTATATCAATTCCGATATTCTGGATTTGGGAAACCCTGTTTCCAACAAAAACCTCCAAGGTATGTGGGGCCGCGCGCAACCATGCAAGCGCGACCTGGCTATCCGACCAGGCGAAGATGTCCCGTATCTCGACCGTGGCCGCCAGCTCACATGCAACGTGATGCAACAATTTAGAGAGAAGGTGAGCTCCACTCAACTCAAGCTTGGGAATAGTCAGCCTAGTCCTGATGGGGGCGACCTTGCTCTTCCCTAACAAAAGCGAGACATTGACCCGGCCATCGGCGTCAACTGTCCGCATATAGACTGACGCGGCGTAGCCTCGCTCCGACGCGTCACAAAAGCCATGCAGGCTGGCTCGATATTTCCCGGGTGGCAATATTCGACGAGGCAAGGCAATCCGATTGACTTCCTTAATCGATGAAAACAACTCGAGCCAATCATCCAATGGAGAGCCAAACAGCGGCTCGTCCCACGAGACGCCCAAAGTCCAAAGTCTCTGAAGAAGACACTTCGCAGAGAATATCACTGGACTGATCCAACCGCTTGGATCAAACATACGAGCTATTACGGACAACACCGTTCTCTTAGTCCAGACTTTTGGTATTTCCAAGTCCACTTGGAATGTGAAAATATCGGTTAGCGGCTGGTACTGCATGCCCAGCACCGCTATCCTGTTGGGATCATCCACATCCTCAAACAGGTGAGGGTTCTGTTGGTGATCCTCCGGGATCCCTTCTAGAACTCTAGGCTCATTGGACAACCACTTACGTAGCTCGTAGCCACCTGTCTTCAATATTTCGATCAATTCATCCCGCAGTAGGAGGGCCTCCTCAATACTTTGGGCTCCGGTGCACACGTCATCAACATACAAGTCACGTGACAGCACGGAAGCCCCACGGGGAAAGCGGATCCGTTCCCGCTCTGCCAATTCAAGCAATGATCTGATGGCGATATAGGGACTAGATTTCAAACCATACGTGTTTGTATTGAGTTCATACACCGTCACAGGATCCTCAGGGCGCTCACGCCAGAGTATCAACTGGAATCGCCTGTCCTCAGGATGTATGACTGTCTGGCGGAACATCATCCGGATGTCCGCACCAAAAACCACTTGATGTCTTCTAAAGTTCAAGATGATGTCAATTATGTCCCTATGCAATTTGGGACCCGACTGCAAACACAGATTCAACGAAACCCCGTTCGAAGTGGGTGCGGACCCATCGAAGACGGTCCTCAATTTGCCTGTTGAGGCCTTCACCACCGCGTGGTGGGGCAAAAAATAATGCTCAGTTGAGCTCCAATCAACTCGAGCCGGAGACATGTGACCCAAATCCTCGTACTCGCGCATAAATTCAATATATTTATCGCGAAGTACGTGGTCACGCTGCATGCGTCGCTCCATGGACAGCAGTCGTTTCTCCGCAAGCGCCCTACTTTGCCCTAGGCTAGGACGAGAGGCAACAAAGGGTAACCTAGTTACAAACCGACCGGAGGGCAACCTCTCCGTGGTTGATCGAAAGAAGGCTTCGCACTCAGCGTGTTCCGGATCCATCCTGGAACTCATAGGTGGCTCCTCCACCTCCCAAAACCTTTGCATGGTCTTGGCCAAGGACGCTGATGCGACGACCGGTGGCTCCTCCACGGTGCTATTATCAAACACAGGGCCCATCAGGGCGAAACCAAAGATAGTAGACACTGCCATCAGTGAAGACGAACCCAGAGCTTTCTGAGTACCCAACAAAATCCAACCCAATACGTCCGAGCCCAGGAGCAAGTCCACTGGGCCGGGATGAAAGACAAAGGGGTCGGCCAAATCCAGACCCGAAACCAAAGACAACACACCCGGCGGTATGTCTGTCGAGGGGTGCCAACCCGCAATGGTATCCATTACCATAGCCGAAGTCGTGATCCTCATTGTGGAGGACTTCAGCGAAGAAAAGGTGACAAGTGTCTGGCCCGTCAGACACTTCACTTGTATGCCACCAACTCCAAGAAGTGGCACAGGCGAGTCTTCCACGACTAAACCTAACTGGCGTGCCACTCGAGTGGTAACCAAACTGCTTTGAGCCCCTGAGTCCAACAGAGCTCTCAAATTAATGGCTTCCCCCTACGACCCCATACGCGGACCACCGCGGTAGGGAGCAGAACCGTCCGCGGCTCTGTCCCAGCAAGGGAGCAAGCTAGTTACGGGCTCCCCACTCTCTCCAAACCAGGGGCGCGCCACTGACCCGGATAATATGTCGGGCGAGTGCACATCCCCATCTGAGGGGGGGCATAACCCGCGGCCCGGCCATACCTATGGTACGGCGGGTGGTACTCCAGCCGTGGGTACTCGTGCAGCGGCGGAGAAAACCGCTGCGGCTGCATGTGTTGGGTATTGGTAACCCGCGTGGAGGGGGTGTCCCCACTCTCACGTCCGATCTAGGGCCCCCGCCCATGGGGGCCCCATCCGGGGCCTGGCCAGCCACATACTGGCCATGACCTTGGGGCGCGTGGTCCCGGTCCGCCAAGACCCGCGCCGGTACGCGACCCCCTCCCGAGGGGGTGCGACGAGCGAAGCCGCGTCCTCCGTCCGATGGTGGAGGGCTTCGCGCAGGAGCGCCCCCGCCCATAGGGGACCCCTGCCTCAACAACCGGGGGCCATCCCCGTTCCGGTTCATGCAGAGCATCACGTGGTGCAGCCCACGGCATGCACTGCATGGTATGGCCCTGGGACAGTCACGTGCATAGTGACTGCCCAAACAGTAAAAGCATAGTTCATGCCGCCTTGCCATGCGGCGCCGATCTTGTACTGGCAGTCTCTGCCAGTCCCTGCATTGCAGCAGGCTGTGGCCCATCCGGCCACATTGCAGGCAGTCCGCGTCCCCCGCGACTGCTGCCGTGTGTGCAACCCGCACACCAGCTCCACGCGGTGGCGGTTGCCGTCCCTGTGGGGGCTTCCCTCGCCATGAGGGTTCCAAGGGCCTACGTTCAGGCGCTCTGGATGGCGCTGAGTCCGTCATGGTATTCTCAGCAGCCCGTGCCTCAAACTCCAAAAACTTCACCAAGTCAGTGAATGTTGGTAGGGTGGTGCTATCCCGCTCCGCATTTTCGCGCTCAAACCGCGAGCGGATGTCATTGGGCAATTTGCCCAATACAATGTGCACCAACAAAAAAGACCATTGGTCCACCGGCAGCCCCAGTGTGCGGAGCGCGTTACAGGCCACTGTAACGGGCGTGAGCAACTGCAGGCGCAACTGTGCCCTGTTGGCCACCTTGGGCAGGGCCATCAACTGTGCGGCGTGCGCATCCGCTAACAAACGTAAGTTTTGGTAGCGGGAGTTCAATAACTCCCAAGCCGTATCGTACTGGTCGTCCTCCACCCGGAGGTGCTGGATGAGCGACCGCGCTTCATCCTCAAGAGTGGAGAGGAGGTAGGCCATCTTCTGGGCCTTCGACAAATCCTGTCGTGCTACGACCAGGGACTCAAACATATTTTTATATGCTACCCACTCCTCCATCCTACCCCCAAAGTGGGACAGCTGAAGGGTGGGGAGCCGACCAGTAACCGCTGGTCCTTCCTGTCTAACAGGTGTGCGAGGCTGGTCCGCCAGCCTGTCTCGCCCTTATTGCGGTCACCGCCTCCGCGATATCATCGTGCAGACTCAGGATCTGGTCCATGTCCGCCATGTGACCTGCGTAGGCCTCCGGGGTAAGATCGGCTTCGGTAAGCGCCGCCATGGCCGCTTCCGCGCTAATCAATCGTGAGTGGAGGTGATCCGCTCTTAGCAGTATGGCGCCCTCCCTGTCCTTCCGGGACAGGAGTCCTCCGGCCGTCACAAACCATCTCAATTCGTTGGCGAGTGTCGCCCTAGCATTGGAGGCCTTCGCCATCGCGTCAAGTCACAAACAAAAAAATAACAAAAGGTAAATAAAAAACAACAAAATCAAGCAACTACACGAAGAACCGCGGTAGGTATGAGAATGGCACAAACCCGGAACGCACGGTACAAACCGCAAACAAATACAAAAAAGGTTACAAATATTCTTATACAAACAAACTAAGAAAAATCTAATAATTTTTACAAACAATTAATTATTTTTTACAAACGAACAAATAGAGGGTAGATAAACTACGCTCTGCTACCAGAAATGTGCAGAGCAACTACGCTCTGCTGCCAGAAAATGTGCGCAGAGCGAATCCGGACAAACGAAGCGGCGGGAAGAATTCTGTACCGGAACTTCACCGGGAAAAAACCACCGGTAAAAAATAAGTACCGGGAAGAAATCTCCACGCGGCACCACGTTTGCCCGACTAAAACCTAAATAACTTAACGCAGTCTGCTACCACCGTAGCTTATGAAGGGAGCTACAGGGCCCTATATGATAACCTAACCTATAAATTAATTACACTTAAAAAACACTTACCAAGCTAAATCTTCTTTCTCTTCGGATCCAAACTTGAGTATCTTCGGGAAGGGGGAATTCCTAATCACCCTACCTAACCCTTGAGATCTCAATTCCCCAGGACAAATAAATAGATTTCTTCCCGTAGTTTCACTCGGGAACAGCCAGATGTGAACCGCCAGCCACGTTTCACCTCTCACAAGAAAAAGTCACCATGACGGGTACACAAACACAAAGTTCAATAGTTATTTAACAAACAGGAAATTCACAAACACAACTCAAGCTAATTAGCAATCAAAGAACGCGGAACCTCTCGCGTATTAAAAATCAAACCGATATCGCATAGGGCAATGCAATGGCGGCCGTCCGCGCGACGCCATCCACCCTAGCAGTGTGAAAACCCCGAACGCCCTCTGGCGGCAGCAACAGGAAACGCCTGCGTTTAGTTTTACCCAATATATTACAAACAGTTAGGTACAGGTTATTTTTTTTATGACCACCCGGAAAGACTTTGAGGGCGGAAAAGAAGTTAGGTTCAGGTTATTTTTTTTATGACCGCCCGGAAAGACTTTGAGGGCGGAAAAAAGTTAGGTTCAGGTTATTTTTTTTATGACCACCCGGAAAGACTTTGAGGGCGGAAAAGAAGTTAGGTTCAGGTTATTTTTTTTATGACCACCCGGAAAGACTTTGAGGGCGGAAAAAAGTTAGGTTCAGGTTATTTTTTTTATGACCACCCGGAAAGTGAGTTTAAGAAACGCTAGTTTAAAAAAAATTATGAATTGTGAAAGATTTTGCGGTTAACAAAGGCAGACTTATCCCATGAAGGGATCTCTTCCAGTCAACCAGCGATAGATTGGATTTATTTCACCACTATACCCACTTATACTTCTAAGTAAACAATGTTACTTAAAATTAAACGTTGACGGCAACTTAGGGCAGATCCTCTTGGCAGATCGTCACCAAAGTAGGTACCTGTATCTTGTCACTCACTGTCAGAGAGGAACCACACCACTTTGCGTCTATGTCATGTACAGTTAATAAGTAGGTAACTTCAACCAATTATTTAGTAACTGTTATTTTAAATTGTAGTCTACCCATGAATTATTTCAGTTTTTTATCCCAAATTTCGTTGAAATCCGTCCAGTAGATTTTACACACACATAGACACCGTTTCATAATGTATAGTAATTTATAGTGAAACTAGCTGTTCATCAAATTCGGTCCAGTGGTTTAGCCGTGAAAGCGTTACTGACAGACAGAAAATAAAAATAAATAAAAAGCAAAACTTAGTAATCAAAACTTTGTATTATTTAAAAAAATAATCATTATAGGTATAAATGTGTGGTTTTTTGTCCGTATATAATTGTATATATTTATTATAATCAACATTTAACATATATTTTAACGAACTATTTTACAATTTTAAATTACTTGCTATAGAATTTAATAGCATGACTTCAGAATATTTTTCTTTGTGAGATAGTATTCGGTCGATGCGTTCGTCAAAAATTTTTAGTGAGAAATGATACTTAGACCTTATATTGACGATAAAATATAAGTATAAATAAGAATAACCTAAGCTAGTAAAAAATGGTTGCTATTATTATTCTTGCAGGCGTTGTCTTTTATACGTTTCTACTCGGAAGTACCAACCGATAATTTGATAGCTATTACAACTCGACAAGAAGAAGAAAAAGGTTTGTAAAATGATGTTTTTGTCAAGAGAGTTATTTGATGAAATAAAACTTTATAAAATAAAAATTTTATACTCGATACATTTGCAGAGTAAAACATTTATAAAAAAAAAATTGTAAAATGAAACGTTTTTAAAATAACAAGTTTGTAAAATGAAACATTTATAAAAGGTATAGTTTTTTAAGTGATAGTTTATAAAGTGATGGTTTGTCAAAGATTGTTTGGTGAAACATTAGTGAACCCAAAATACAAGATATATTTTTTGCCGCGGGTGGAGCCGCGGCTCAATTTTCGTGAGAAACTTGAGTACACAAGATTCCTCAATTTTTGAAAGCTAGTATTTATCATAAATTGTTTTTCACCCAGGCATCCGCTACCTCCACTCCCTGGGCCTGGTCCACCGCGACATCAAGATGAAGAACGTCCTCCTCGACTGCAACGACCGCGCGGCCCTCTCCGACTTAGGGTTCTGTGCTGCTGAAGCCCTGATCTCTGGTTCCGTAGTCGGAACCCCGGTCCATATGGCGCCGGAGTTACTGGCTGGAGAGTACGACGCGGCCGTTGATGTGTACGCCTTCGGGATTTTATTTTGGTGAGTTTTTGTTCGGTGCCGCTAGGTGGCGCTCGTCAAGGTGGTGGCGGTCGATGATGTTAGGTGGGGTTTGAAATAGAATGGTTCGCTAGCTTTCTAAGTTTTTAGTAGGTACCTGTGCCGTTAGATGGCGGTAGTCGTCAAGGTGGCGGCAGATGTTTGATTTCGGAATCTCAGTCAGTTGTGACACACGCTCAAAGTGGGAAAGACGATTTTTCGCTCTTCTGTAAAATTTGTCCCATGTTCCTTGCTAGGTTTTAAAATTGGACAGTCAAAATACTAATATCAATAAATATATTTTTTTAGGTATTTATGTGCTGGGAACGTCAAACTACCGGACGCCTTTGAAATGTTCGTGAATAAAGAGCAGTTGTGGAGTGGAGTCAAGCGAGGTAAATATAAAATGTTATTATATTATTAGACCTTTGCTCAGCAATGGGACGAAACTCTTTTCTTTAAAAAAGTATACTAGTTATATATAATATTATAAATGCGAAAGTGAGTTTGTTTGTTTGTTTGTTACCACTTCACTTTCTTCTGGAATTTCGCATACACATAGCTGGAAGTACGGAGAAGGACATAGCACAATAAACAGATAAAGCAGTAGAGCAACTCCATACAAATGGCCCGATTTGACGCACGCACACAGACAAGCGCGTTTACACGGCCGCTAAGTGGTCATCGGTACCTAAGACGCAGGAGCGTCACGACACGATGTGCGCCGCTCAGTCTGGTCGCGGACGCGGATCGAGACGCCTCTCGCGCTGTGTCTGCTCGTTGTGTACCTACGTTTCATTCGTGACGTAGTTTAATAGCGCTCTGTATTATTACATATTACTTACAGTTAATTATTATAATGGACGCGTCACGATCACGCATGTATTGCTGTGTTTACGGATGCCTTAATTCAACTGTTATTAAACTCCATTTATTCTTACCAGTCCTATCATGTAAACAATCTTACAATGTCTTTTTATGATTTTACAACAATATAAATTAAAATAGACTTTTCAGGAAATTACTTTCGTGGTTAATAAATGTTTTACTTTAGAATGTTTAGGTTTGAACTAATATTTGATTTATTTTCAACAAAATTCAACAAAAAGTACTGTAAAGATCGTTTACATGATAGGACTGGTAAGAATAAATGGAGTTTACACCATGTCATTTTATAAACTTCCTGCTGATGCTGAAAGGTAAAATTATTATTTTACCTTGCTACCTAAGCGTTGTTATGGAACTGCAAATGTTTAGTGGGATGTGCTGTTTGCCATACATAAAATAAGTAGGTACCTACCACACGTAACTTATATAAAGGCAGGTTCTATCAAACGGCAATTGTAAAAAAATATCTATAGCTGATCGAGTGAGTACTTAGGTAGGTACATCAACCACTGAAACGATTTAGACAAAATGTTGTATGGAGATAATTTAAGTACCGAGAATGGACATATGCTATAGTTTGCCCGCAACTTCGCTCACGTAAAATATATAACGCCAACGAAATGCGCCTACACACATACTATACAAACTACGCGCCTGCTTTACGTTTTGTAGGCGCCAACCCTAGCGCTCCGCCTAGCCGTAGGTATAATATAAACTTCAAGGACACGACTCAGTTGCTCTACTGCTTTATCTCTGTCTATTGTGACATAGCACCTTTCATCCCAGGAAAAAGCACTGTCCCGTGAAAATTTCACGCGGGCAAAAGCTAGTAGATTAAAATCTATTATCCTCTTTAATTTAGGCACGTATTTTATTTATTTTACAATGATGTAATGATGTATTCTCTAGGCGTCCGCCCCGAGCGACTGCCACACTTCACGGACTCGTGCTGGGACATCATGACGTCATGCTGGGCCTCCGAGCCCTCGCAGCGCGCCTTGCTGGGGGACATACAGCCCAGGCTCGAGGGGATCCTGGCTCAGGCCCAGGCTCAGGACCAGGGGATAGTGACACCAGGTCTGACATCAACTAATGTAGCTTATCTCGTCCCGAGCGACTGCCACACTTCACGGACTCGTGCTGGGACATCATGACGTCATGCTGGGCCTCCGAGCCCTCGCAGCGCGCCTTGCTGGGGGACATACAGCCCAGGCTCGAGGGGATCCTGGCTCAGGCCCAGGCTCAGGACCAGGGGGATAGTGACACCAGGTCTGACATCAACTAATGTAGCTTCTCTAGGCGTCCGCCCCGAGCGACTGCCACACTTCACGGACTCGTGCTGGGACATCATGACGTCATGCTGGGCCTCCGAGCCCTCGCAGCGCGCCTTGCTGGGGGACATACAGCCCAGGCTCGAGGGGATCCTGGCTCAGGCCCAGGCTCAGGACCAGGGGGATAGTGACACCAGGTCTGACATCAACTAATGTAGCTTATCTCGTCCCGAGCGACTGCCACACTTCACGGACTCGTGCTGGGACATCATGACGTCATGCTGGGCCTCCGAGCCCTCGCAGCGCGCCTTGCTGGGGGACATACAGCCCAGGCTCGAGGGGATCCTGGCTCAGGCCCAGGCTCAGGACCAGGGGGATAGTGACACCAGGTCTGACATCAACTAATGTAGCTTATCTCGTCCCGAGCGACTGCCACACTTCACGGACTCGTGCTGGGACATCATGACGTCATGCTGGGCCTCCGAGCCCTCGCAGCGCGCCTTGCTGGGGGACATACAGCCCAGGCTCGAGGGGATCCTGGCTCAGGCCCAGGCTCAGGACCAGGGGGATAGTGACACCAGGTCTGACATCAACTAATGTAGCTTATCTCGTCCCGAGCGACTGCCACACTTCACGGACTCGTGCTGGGACATCATGACGTCATGCTGGGCCTCCGAGCCCTCGCAGCGCGCCTTGCTGGGGGACATACAGCCCAGGCTCGAGGGGATCCTGGCTCAGGCCCAGGCTCAGGACCAGGGGGATAGTGACACCAGGTCTGACATCAACTAATGTAGCTTATCTCGTCCCGAGCGACTGCCACACTTCACGGACTCGTGCTGGGACATCATGACGTCATGCTGGGCCTCCGAGCCCTCGCAGCGCGCCTTGCTGGGGGACATACAGCCCAGGCTCGAGGGGATCCTGGCTCAGGCCCAGGCTCAGGACCAGGGGGATAGTGACACCAGGTCTGACATCAACTAATGTAGCTTATCTCGTCCCGAGCGACTGCCACACTTCACGGACTCGTGCTGGGACATCATGACGTCATGCTGGGCCTCCGAGCCCTCGCAGCGCGCCTTGCTGGGGGACATACAGCCCAGGCTCGAGGGGATCCTGGCTCAGGCCCAGGCTCAGGACCAGGGGGATAGTGACACCAGGTCTGACATCAACTAATGTAGCTTATCTCGTCCCGAGCGACTGCCACACTTCACGGACTCGTGCTGGGACATCATGACGTCATGCTGGGCCTCCGAGCCCTCGCAGCGCGCCTTGCTGGGGGACATACAGCCCAGGCTCGAGGGGATCCTGGCTCAGGCCCAGGCTCAGGACCAGGGGGATAGTGACACCAGGTCTGACATCAACTAATGTAGCTTATCTCGTCCCGAGCGACTGCCACACTTCACGGACTCGTGCTGGGACATCATGACGTCATGCTGGGCCTCCGAGCCCTCGCAGCGCGCCTTGCTGGGGGACATACAGCCCAGGCTCGAGGGGATCCTGGCTCAGGCCCAGGCTCAGGACCAGGGGGATAGTGACACCAGGTCTGACATCAACTAATGTAGCTTATCTCGTCCCGAGCGACTGCCACACTTCACGGACTCGTGCTGGGACATCATGACGTCATGCTGGGCCTCCGAGCCCTCGCAGCGCGCCTTGCTGGGGGACATACAGCCCAGGCTCGAGGGGATCCTGGCTCAGGCCCAGGCTCAGGACCAGGGGGATAGTGACACCAGGTCTGACATCAACTAATGTAGCTTATCTCGTCCCGAGCGACTGCCACACTTCACGGACTCGTGCTGGGACATCATGACGTCATGCTGGGCCTCCGAGCCCTCGCAGCGCGCCTTGCTGGGGGACATACAGCCCAGGCTCGAGGGGATCCTGGCTCAGGCCCAGGCTCAGGACCAGGGGGATAGTGACACCAGGTCTGACATCAACTAATGTAGCTTATCTCGTCCCGAGCGACTGCCACACTTCACGGACTCGTGCTGGGACATCATGACGTCATGCTGGGCCTCCGAGCCCTCGCAGCGCGCCTTGCTGGGGGACATACAGCCCAGGCTCGAGGGGATCCTGGCTCAGGCCCAGGCTCAGGACCAGGGGGATAGTGACACCAGGTCTGACATCAACTAATGTAGCTTATCTCGTCCCGAGCGACTGCCACACTTCACGGACTCGTGCTGGGACATCATGACGTCATGCTGGGCCTCCGAGCCCTCGCAGCGCGCCTTGCTGGGGGACATACAGCCCAGGCTCGAGGGGATCCTGGCTCAGGCCCAGGCTCAGGACCAGGGGGATAGTGACACCAGGTCTGACATCAACTAATGTAGCTTATCTCGTCCCGAGCGACTGCCACACTTCACGGACTCGTGCTGGGACATCATGACGTCATGCTGGGCCTCCGAGCCCTCGCAGCGCGCCTTGCTGGGGGACATACAGCCCAGGCTCGAGGGGATCCTGGCTCAGGCCCAGGCTCAGGACCAGGGGGATAGTGACACCAGGTCTGACATCAACTAATGTAGCTTATCTCGTCCCGAGCGACTGCCACACTTCACGGACTCGTGCTGGGACATCATGACGTCATGCTGGGCCTCCGAGCCCTCGCAGCGCGCCTTGCTGGGGGACATACAGCCCAGGCTCGAGGGGATCCTGGCTCAGGCCCAGGCTCAGGACCAGGGGGATAGTGACACCAGGTCTGACATCAACTAATGTAGCTTATCTCGTCCCGAGCGACTGCCACACTTCACGGACTCGTGCTGGGACATCATGACGTCATGCTGGGCCTCCGAGCCCTCGCAGCGCGCCTTGCTGGGGGACATACAGCCCAGGCTCGAGGGGATCCTGGCTCAGGCCCAGGCTCAGGACCAGGGGGATAGTGACACCAGGTCTGACATCAACTAATGTAGCTTATCTCGTCCCGAGCGACTGCCACACTTCACGGACTCGTGCTGGGACATCATGACGTCATGCTGGGCCTCCGAGCCCTCGCAGCGCGCCTTGCTGGGGGACATACAGCCCAGGCTCGAGGGGATCCTGGCTCAGGCCCAGGCTCAGGACCAGGGGGATAGTGACACCAGGTCTGACATCAACTAATGTAGCTTATCTCGTCCCGAGCGACTGCCACACTTCACGGACTCGTGCTGGGACATCATGACGTCATGCTGGGCCTCCGAGCCCTCGCAGCGCGCCTTGCTGGGGGACATACAGCCCAGGCTCGAGGGGATCCTGGCTCAGGCCCAGGCTCAGGACCAGGGGGATAGTGACACCAGGTCTGACATCAACTAATGTAGCTTATCTCGTCCCGAGCGACTGCCACACTTCACGGACTCGTGCTGGGACATCATGACGTCATGCTGGGCCTCCGAGCCCTCGCAGCGCGCCTTGCTGGGGGACATACAGCCCAGGCTCGAGGGGATCCTGGCTCAGGCCCAGGCTCAGGACCAGGGGGATAGTGACACCAGGTCTGACATCAACTAATGTAGCTTATCTCGTCCCGAGCGACTGCCACACTTCACGGACTCGTGCTGGGACATCATGACGTCATGCTGGGCCTCCGAGCCCTCGCAGCGCGCCTTGCTGGGGGACATACAGCCCAGGCTCGAGGGGATCCTGGCTCAGGCCCAGGCTCAGGACCAGGGGGATAGTGACACCAGGTCTGACATCAACTAATGTAGCTTATCTCGTCCCGAGCGACTGCCACACTTCACGGACTCGTGCTGGGACATCATGACGTCATGCTGGGCCTCCGAGCCTCGCAGCGCGCCTTGCTGGGGGACATACAGCCCAGGCTCGAGGGGATCCTGGCTCAGGCCCAGGCTCAGGACCAGGGGGATAGTGACACCAGGTCTGACATCAACTAATGTAGCTTATCTCGTCCCGAGCGACTGCCACACTTCACGGACTCGTGCTGGGACATCATGACGTCATGCTGGGCCTCCGAGCCCTCGCAGCGCGCCTTGCTGGGGGACATACAGCCCAGGCTCGAGGGGATCCTGGCTCAGGCCCAGGCTCAGGACCAGGGGGATAGTGACACCAGGTCTGACATCAACTAATGTAGCTTATCTCGTCCCGAGCGACTGCCACACTTCACGGACTCGTGCTGGGACATCATGACGTCATGCTGGGCCTCCGAGCCCTCGCAGCGCGCCTTGCTGGGGGACATACAGCCCAGGCTCGAGGGGATCCTGGCTCAGGCCCAGGCTCAGGACCAGGGGGATAGTGACACCAGGTCTGACATCAACTAATGTAGCTTATCTCGTCCCGAGCGACTGCCACACTTCACGGACTCGTGCTGGGACATCATGACGTCATGCTGGGCCTCCGAGCCCGCGCAGCGCGCCTTGCTGGGGGACATACAGCCCAGGCTCGAGGGGATCCTGGCTCAGGCCCAGGCTCAGGACCAGGGGGATAGTGACACCAGGTCTGACATCAACTAATGTAGCTTATCTCGTCCCGAGCGACTGCCACACTTCACGGACTCGTGCTGGGACATCATGACGTCATGCTGGGCCTCCGAGCCCTCGCAGCGCGCCTTGCTGGGGGACATACAGCCCAGGCTCGAGGGGATCCTGGCTCAGGCCCAGGCTCAGGACCAGGGGGATAGTGACACCAGGTCTGACATCAACTAATGTAGCTTATCTCGTCCCGAGCGACTGCCACACTTCACGGACTCGTGCTGGGACATCATGACGTCATGCTGGGCCTCCGAGCCCTCGCAGCGCGCCTTGCTGGGGGACATACAGCCCAGGCTCGAGGGGATCCTGGCTCAGGCCCAGGCTCAGGACCAGGGGGATAGTGACACCAGGTCTGACATCAACTAATGTAGCTTATCTCGTCCCGAGCGACTGCCACACTTCACGGACTCGTGCTGGGACATCATGACGTCATGCTGGGCCTCCGAGCCCTCGCAGCGCGCCTTGCTGGGGGACATACAGCCCAGGCTCGAGGGGATCCTGGCTCAGGCCCAGGCTCAGGACCAGGGGGATAGTGACACCAGGTCTGACATCAACTAATGTAGCTTATCTCGTCCCGAGCGACTGCCACACTTCACGGACTCGTGCTGGGACATCATGACGTCATGCTGGGCCTCCGAGCCCTCGCAGCGCGCCTTGCTGGGGGACATACAGCCCAGGCTCGAGGGGATCCTGGCTCAGGCCCAGGCTCAGGACCAGGGGGATAGTGACACCAGGTCTGACATCAACTAATGTAGCTTATCTCGTCCCGAGCGACTGCCACACTTCACGGACTCGTGCTGGGACATCATGACGTCATGCTGGGCCTCCGAGCCCTCGCAGCGCGCCTTGCTGGGGGACATACAGCCCAGGCTCGAGGGGATCCTGGCTCAGGCCCAGGCTCAGGACCAGGGGGATAGTGACACCAGGTCTGACATCAACTAATGTAGCTTATCTCGTCCCGAGCGACTGCCACACTTCACGGACTCGTGCTGGGACATCATGACGTCATGCTGGGCCTCCGAGCCCTCGCAGCGCGCCTTGCTGGGGGACATACAGCCCAGGCTCGAGGGGATCCTGGCTCAGGCCCAGGCTCAGGACCAGGGGGATAGTGACACCAGGTCTGACATCAACTAATGTAGCTTATCTCGTCCCGAGCGACTGCCACACTTCACGGACTCGTGCTGGGACATCATGACGTCATGCTGGGCCTCCGAGCCCTCGCAGCGCGCCTTGCTGGGGGACATACAGCCCAGGCTCGAGGGGATCCTGGCTCAGGCCCAGGCTCAGGACCAGGGGGATAGTGACACCAGGTCTGACATCAACTAATGTAGCTTATCTCGTCCCGAGCGACTGCCACACTTCACGGACTCGTGCTGGGACATCATGACGTCATGCTGGGCCTCCGAGCCCTCGCAGCGCGCCTTGCTGGGGGACATACAGCCCAGGCTCGAGGGGATCCTGGCTCAGGCCCAGGCTCAGGACCAGGGGGATAGTGACACCAGGTCTGACATCAACTAATGTAGCTTATCTCGTCCCGAGCGACTGCCACACTTCACGGACTCGTGCTGGGACATCATGACGTCATGCTGGGCCTCCGAGCCCTCGCAGCGCGCCTTGCTGGGGGACATACAGCCCAGGCTCGAGGGGATCCTGGCTCAGGCCCAGGCTCAGGACCAGGGGGATAGTGACACCAGGTCTGACATCAACTAATGTAGCTTATCTCGTCCCGAGCGACTGCCACACTTCACGGACTCGTGCTGGGACATCATGACGTCATGCTGGGCCTCCGAGCCCTCGCAGCGCGCCTTGCTGGGGGACATACAGCCCAGGCTCGAGGGGATCCTGGCTCAGGCCCAGGCTCAGGACCAGGGGGATAGTGACACCAGGTCTGACATCAACTAATGTAGCTTATCTCGTCCCGAGCGACTGCCACACTTCACGGACTCGTGCTGGGACATCATGACGTCATGCTGGGCCTCCGAGCCCTCGCAGCGCGCCTTGCTGGGGGACATACAGCCCAGGCTCGAGGGGATCCTGGCTCAGGCCCAGGCTCAGGACCAGGGGGATAGTGACACCAGGTCTGACATCAACTAATGTAGCTTATCTCGTCCCGAGCGACTGCCACACTTCACGGACTCGTGCTGGGACATCATGACGTCATGCTGGGCCTCCGAGCCCTCGCAGCGCGCCTTGCTGGGGGACATACAGCCCAGGCTCGAGGGGATCCTGGCTCAGGCCCAGGCTCAGGACCAGGGGGATAGTGACACCAGGTCTGACATCAACTAATGTAGCTTATCTCGTCCCGAGCGACTGCCACACTTCACGGACTCGTGCTGGGACATCATGACGTCATGCTGGGCCTCCGAGCCCTCGCAGCGCGCCTTGCTGGGGGACATACAGCCCAGGCTCGAGGGGATCCTGGCTCAGGCCCAGGCTCAGGACCAGGGGGATAGTGACACCAGGTCTGACATCAACTAATGTAGCTTATCTCGTCCCGAGCGACTGCCACACTTCACGGACTCGTGCTGGGACATCATGACGTCATGCTGGGCCTCCGAGCCCTCGCAGCGCGCCTTGCTGGGGGACATACAGCCCAGGCTCGAGGGGATCCTGGCTCAGGCCCAGGCTCAGGACCAGGGGGATAGTGACACCAGGTCTGACATCAACTAATGTAGCTTATCTCGTCCCGAGCGACTGCCACACTTCACGGACTCGTGCTGGGACATCATGACGTCATGCTGGGCCTCCGAGCCCTCGCAGCGCGCCTTGCTGGGGGACATACAGCCCAGGCTCGAGGGGATCCTGGCTCAGGCCCAGGCTCAGGACCAGGGGGATAGTGACACCAGGTCTGACATCAACTAATGTAGCTTATCTCGTCCCGAGCGACTGCCACACTTCACGGACTCGTGCTGGGACATCATGACGTCATGCTGGGCCTCCGAGCCCTCGCAGCGCGCCTTGCTGGGGGACATACAGCCCAGGCTCGAGGGGATCCTGGCTCAGGCCCAGGCTCAGGACCAGGGGGATAGTGACACCAGGTCTGACATCAACTAATGTAGCTTATCTCGTCCCGAGCGACTGCCACACTTCACGGACTCGTGCTGGGACATCATGACGTCATGCTGGGCCTCCGAGCCCTCGCAGCGCGCCTTGCTGGGGGACATACAGCCCAGGCTCGAGGGGATCCTGGCTCAGGCCCAGGCTCAGGACCAGGGGGATAGTGACACCAGGTCTGACATCAACTAATGTAGCTTATCTCGTCCCGAGCGACTGCCACACTTCACGGACTCGTGCTGGGACATCATGACGTCATGCTGGGCCTCCGAGCCCTCGCAGCGCGCCTTGCTGGGGGACATACAGCCCAGGCTCGAGGGGATCCTGGCTCAGGCCCAGGCTCAGGACCAGGGGGATAGTGACACCAGGTCTGACATCAACTAATGTAGCTTATCTCGTCCCGAGCGACTGCCACACTTCACGGACTCGTGCTGGGACATCATGACGTCATGCTGGGCCTCCGAGCCCTCGCAGCGCGCCTTGCTGGGGGACATACAGCCCAGGCTCGAGGGGATCCTGGCTCAGGCCCAGGCTCAGGACCAGGGGGATAGTGACACCAGGTCTGACATCAACTAATGTAGCTTATCTCGTCCCGAGCGACTGCCACACTTCACGGACTCGTGCTGGGACATCATGACGTCATGCTGGGCCTCCGAGCCCTCGCAGCGCGCCTTGCTGGGGGACATACACCAGGTCTGACATCAGAGCTAATGTAGCTTATCTCGTCCCGAGCGACGTGCCACACTTCACGGACTCGTGCTGGGTGCTGGGACATCATGACGTCATGCTGGGCCTCCGAGCCCTCGCAGCGCGCCTTGCTGGGGGACATACAGCCCAGGCTCGAGGGGATCCTGGCTCAGGCCCAGGCTCAGGACCAGGGGGATAGTGACACCAGGTCTGACATCAACTAATGTAGCTTATCTCGTCCCGAGCGACTGCCACACTTCACGGACTCGTGCTGGGACATCATGACGTCATGCTGGGCCTCCGAGCCCTCGCAGCGCGCCTTGCTGGGGGACATACAGCCCAGGCTCGAGGGGATCCTGGCTCAGGCCCAGGCTCAGGACCAGGGGGATAGTGACACCAGGTCTGACATCAACTAATGTAGCTTATCTCGTCCCGAGCGACTGCCACACTTCACGGACTCGTGCTGGGACATCATGACGTCATGCTGGGCCTCCGAGCCCTCGCAGCGCGCCTTGCTGGGGGACATACAGCCCAGGCTCGAGGGGATCCTGGCTCAGGCCCAGGCTCAGGACCAGGGGGATAGTGACACCAGGTCTGACATCAACTAATGTAGCTTATCTCGTCCCGAGCGACTGCCACACTTCACGGACTCGTGCTGGGACATCATGACGTCATGCTGGGCCTCCGAGCCCTCGCAGCGCGCCTTGCTGGGGGACATACAGCCCAGGCTCGAGGGGATCCTGGCTCAGGCCCAGGCTCAGGACCAGGGGGATAGTGACACCAGGTCTGACATCAACTAATGTAGCTTATCTCGTCCCGAGCGACTGCCACACTTCACGGACTCGTGCTGGGACATCATGACGTCATGCTGGGCCTCCGAGCCTCGCAGCGCGCCTTGCTGGGGGACATACAGCCCAGGCTCGAGGGGATCCTGGCTCAGGCCCAGGCTCAGGACCAGGGGGATAGTGACACCAGGTCTGACATCAACTAATGTAGCTTATCTCGTCCCGAGCGACTGCCACACTTCACGGACTCGTGCTGGGACATCATGACGTCATGCTGGGCCTCCGAGCCCTCGCAGCGCGCCTTGCTGGGGGACATACAGCCCAGGCTCGAGGGGATCCTGGCTCAGGCCCAGGCTCAGGACCAGGGGGATAGTGACACCAGGTCTGACATCAACTAATGTAGCTTATCTCGTCCCGAGCGACTGCCACACTTCACGGACTCGTGCTGGGACATCATGACGTCATGCTGGGCCTCCGAGCCCTCGCAGCGCGCCTTGCTGGGGGACATACAGCCCAGGCTCGAGGGGATCCTGGCTCAGGCCCAGGCTCAGGACCAGGGGGATAGTGACACCAGGTCTGACATCAACTAATGTAGCTTATCTCGTCCCGAGCGACTGCCACACTTCACGGACTCGTGCTGGGACATCATGACGTCATGCTGGGCCTCCGAGCCCTCGCAGCGCGCCTTGCTGGGGGACATACAGCCCAGGCTCGAGGGGATCCTGGCTCAGGCCCAGGCTCAGGACCAGGGGGATAGTGACACCAGGTCTGACATCAACTAATGTAGCTTATCTCGTCCCGAGCGACTGCCACACTTCACGGACTCGTGCTGGGACATCATGACGTCATGCTGGGCCTCCGAGCCCTCGCAGCGCGCCTTGCTGGGGGACATACAGCCCAGGCTCGAGGGGATCCTGGCTCAGGCCCAGGCTCAGGACCAGGGGGATAGTGACACCAGGTCTGACATCAACTAATGTAGCTTATCTCGTCCCGAGCGACTGCCACACTTCACGGACTCGTGCTGGGACATCATGACGTCATGCTGGGCCTCCGAGCCCTCGCAGCGCGCCTTGCTGGGGGACATACAGCCCAGGCTCGAGGGGATCCTGGCTCAGGCCCAGGCTCAGGACCAGGGGGATAGTGACACCAGGTCTGACATCAACTAATGTAGCTTATCTCGTCCCGAGCGACTGCCACACTTCACGGACTCGTGCTGGGACATCATGACGTCATGCTGGGCCTCCGAGCCCTCGCAGCGCGCCTTGCTGGGGGACATACAGCCCAGGCTCGAGGGGATCCTGGCTCAGGCCCAGGCTCAGGACCAGGGGGATAGTGACACCAGGTCTGACATCAACTAATGTAGCTTATCTCGTCCCGAGCGACTGCCACACTTCACGGACTCGTGCTGGGACATCATGACGTCATGCTGGGCCTCCGAGCCCTCGCAGCGCGCCTTGCTGGGGGACATACAGCCCAGGCTCGAGGGGATCCTGGCTCAGGCCCAGGCTCAGGACCAGGGGGATAGTGACACCAGGTCTGACATCAACTAATGTAGCTTATCTCGTCCCGAGCGACTGCCACACTTCACGGACTCGTGCTGGGACATCATGACGTCATGCTGGGCCTCCGAGCCCTCGCAGCGCGCCTTGCTGGGGGACATACAGCCCAGGCTCGAGGGGATCCTGGCTCAGGCCCAGGCTCAGGACCAGGGGGATAGTGACACCAGGTCTGACATCAACTAATGTAGCTTATCTCGTCCCGAGCGACTGCCACACTTCACGGACTCGTGCTGGGACATCATGACGTCATGCTGGGCCTCCGAGCCCTCGCAGCGCGCCTTGCTGGGGGACATACAGCCCAGGCTCGAGGGGATCCTGGCTCAGGCCCAGGCTCAGGACCAGGGGGATAGTGACACCAGGTCTGACATCAACTAATGTAGCTTATCTCGTCCCGAGCGACTGCCACACTTCACGGACTCGTGCTGGGACATCATGACGTCATGCTGGGCCTCCGAGCCCTCGCAGCGCGCCTTGCTGGGGGACATACAGCCCAGGCTCGAGGGGATCCTGGCTCAGGCCCAGGCTCAGGACCAGGGGGATAGTGACACCAGGTCTGACATCAACTAATGTAGCTTATCTCGTCCCGAGCGACTGCCACACTTCACGGACTCGTGCTGGGACATCATGACGTCATGCTGGGCCTCCGAGCCCTCGCAGCGCGCCTTGCTGGGGGACATACAGCCCAGGCTCGAGGGGATCCTGGCTCAGGCCCAGGCTCAGGACCAGGGGGATAGTGACACCAGGTCTGACATCAACTAATGTAGCTTATCTCGTCCCGAGCGACTGCCACACTTCACGGACTCGTGCTGGGACATCATGACGTCATGCTGGGCCTCCGAGCCCTCGCAGCGCGCCTTGCTGGGGGACATACAGCCCAGGCTCGAGGGGATCCTGGCTCAGGCCCAGGCTCAGGACCAGGGGATAGTGACACCAGGTCTGACATCAACTAATGTAGCTTATCTCGTCCCGAGCGACTGCCACACTTCACGGACTCGTGCTGGGACATCATGACGTCATGCTGGGCCTCCGAGCCCTCGCAGCGCGCCTTGCTGGGGGACATACAGCCCAGGCTCGAGGGGATCCTGGCTCAGGCCCAGGCTCAGGACCAGGGGGATAGTGACACCAGGTCTGACATCAACTAATGTAGCTTATCTCGTC
Source organism: Ephestia elutella (assembly GCA_018467065.1). Classification (NCBI taxonomy): domain Eukaryota; kingdom Metazoa; phylum Arthropoda; class Insecta; order Lepidoptera; family Pyralidae; genus Ephestia; species Ephestia elutella. Next base: position 108,989 of record CM031590.1, read on the forward strand.
CCGAGCGACTGCCACACTTCACGGACTCGTGCTGGGACATCATGACGTCATGCTGGGCCTCCGAGCCCTCGCAGCGCGCCTTGCTGGGGGACATACAGCCCAGGCTCGAGGGGATCCTGGCTCAGGCCCAGGCTCAGGACCAGGGGGATAGTGACACCAGGTCTGACATCAACTAATGTAGCTTATCTCGTCCCGAGCGACTGCCACACTTCACGGACTCGTGCTGGGACATCATGACGTCATGCTGGGCCTCCGAGCCCTCGCAGCGCGCCTTGCTGGGGGACATACAGCCCAGGCTCGAGGGGATCCTGGCTCAGGCCCAGGCTCAGGACCAGGGGGATAGTGACACCAGGTCTGACATCAACTAATGTAGCTTATCTCGTCCCGAGCGACTGCCACACTTCACGGACTCGTGCTGGGACATCATGACGTCATGCTGGGCCTCCGAGCCCTCGCAGCGCGCCTTGCTGGGGGACATACAGCCCAGGCTCGAGGGGATCCTGGCTCAGGCCCAGGCTCAGGACCAGGGGGATAGTGACACCAGGTCTGACATCAACTAATGTAGCTTATCTCGTCCCGAGCGACTGCCACACTTCACGGACTCGTGCTGGGACATCATGACGTCATGCTGGGCCTCCGAGCCCTCGCAGCGCGCCTTGCTGGGGGACATACAGCCCAGGCTCGAGGGGATCCTGGCTCAGGCCCAGGCTCAGGACCAGGGGGATAGTGACACCAGGTCTGACATCAACTAATGTAGCTTATCTCGTCCCGAGCGACTGCCACACTTCACGGACTCGTGCTGGGACATCATGACGTCATGCTGGGCCTCCGAGCCCTCGCAGCGCGCCTTGCTGGGGGACATACAGCCCAGGCTCGAGGGGATCCTGGCTCAGGCCCAGGCTCAGGACCAGGGGGATAGTGACACCAGGTCTGACATCAACTAATGTAGCTTATCTCGTCCCGAGCGACTGCCACACTTCACGGACTCGTGCTGGGACATCATGACGTCATGCTGGGCCTCCGAGCCCTCGCAGCGCGCCTTGCTGGGGGACATACAGCCCAGGCTCGAGGGGATCCTGGCTCAGGCCCAGGCTCAGGACCAGGGGGATAGTGACACCAGGTCTGACATCAACTAATGTAGCTTATCTCGTCCCGAGCGACTGCCACACTTCACGGACTCGTGCTGGGACATCATGACGTCATGCTGGGCCTCCGAGCCCTCGCAGCGCGCCTTGCTGGGGGACATACAGCCCAGGCTCGAGGGGATCCTGGCTCAGGCCCAGGCTCAGGACCAGGGGGATAGTGACACCAGGTCTGACATCAACTAATGTAGCTTATCTCGTCCCGAGCGACTGCCACACTTCACGGACTCGTGCTGGGACATCATGACGTCATGCTGGGCCTCCGAGCCCTCGCAGCGCGCCTTGCTGGGGGACATACAGCCCAGGCTCGAGGGGATCCTGGCTCAGGCCCAGGCTCAGGACCAGGGGGATAGTGACACCAGGTCTGACATCAACTAATGTAGCTTATCTCGTCCCGAGCGACTGCCACACTTCACGGACTCGTGCTGGGACATCATGACGTCATGCTGGGCCTCCGAGCCCTCGCAGCGCGCCTTGCTGGGGGACATACAGCCCAGGCTCGAGGGGATCCTGGCTCAGGCCCAGGCTCAGGACCAGGGGGATAGTGACACCAGGTCTGACATCAACTAATGTAGCTTATCTCGTCCCGAGCGACTGCCACACTTCACGGACTCGTGCTGGGACATCATGACGTCATGCTGGGCCTCCGAGCCCTCGCAGCGCGCCTTGCTGGGGGACATACAGCCCAGGCTCGAGGGGATCCTGGCTCAGGCCCAGGCTCAGGACCAGGGGGATAGTGACACCAGGTCTGACATCAACTAATGTAGCTTATCTCGTCCCGAGCGACTGCCACACTTCACGGACTCGTGCTGGGACATCATGACGTCATGCTGGGCCTCCGAGCCCTCGCAGCGCGCCTTGCTGGGGGACATACAGCCCAGGCTCGAGGGGATCCTGGCTCAGGCCCAGGCTCAGGACCAGGGGGATAGTGACACCAGGTCTGACATCAACTAATGTAGCTTATCTCGTCCCGAGCGACTGCCACACTTCACGGACTCGTGCTGGGACATCATGACGTCATGCTGGGCCTCCGAGCCCTCGCAGCGCGCCTTGCTGGGGGACATACAGCCCAGGCTCGAGGGGATCCTGGCTCAGGCCCAGGCTCAGGACCAGGGGGATAGTGACACCAGGTCTGATGTCAACTAATCTACATAGCTTATTACGTGTAACACGATTTAAAAGTGCTATTTTTAAGTCTATTTAATAATACATTTTTGGCTATTGCCCAGCAGTGGGACATGTTATAGCTACAAAAAAAAGAACATTGTTATCCTAGGGGTGAAAGTAAATTCTTCTTCTTATCGAGTGTGCTATTACTAACACTTGTATCAGATTTTATTCAAGTCGCCTAAAGGCATCTGATATGACTTTTACGTCTACCGCCATCTAGTGGCAGTAGCCGTATACACACTAGTAAACTAATCAGTCAGCCAGTGTGCTGGTTTCCTCACAATGTTTTCCTTCAAAGTTTCAATAAAAAAATTTGACTTTGACTTTCACCGGAAGCAGGTGGTGGTCTATCTATCTAGCTTATTAAGTACTAGCTTTTGACCGCGGATTCGCCCGCGTGAATTTCCCACGGGAACAGTGCTTTTTCCCGGGATGAAATGACCCTATGTCCTTCTCAGTACTTCTAACTATATGTATGCGAAATTTCAGGAAGATTGGTTCAGCAAATTATGAAAAAATAGTCATAACAAATGTCAGTAGAAAACGATTGTCCCTAGGGCTGAAAAGTATTACTTTCAACCCGCTCCTTAGGCAACTTCAAACCTACTTTCTAAGGATGAGTAATATATATTTTTTAATTAACCTATGTTGCCCCACTGCTGGGCAAAGGTCTCTCCCACTTGCTTCCACCTATCCCAGTCTATAGCAACGTTCGAACAATCCGGCCGGAAAGCGTCAAAGTCGTCGCGCCAACTTTTCCTTGGCCTTCCTCTCTGACGAATAAAATAAATAAAACAAAATAAAATAATAAAACATTTTCAATTTCAGGAGGGACAGCAGGGAGTACGATTCCGAGGATAGTCTGGACATGACTGGCATTGATAGGGATTTGGTTTGAAGAGTGAGTCAGATTTTTCTCAAGACATCTGACATCACTTGACTACTAGCGCCATCTTGTGGTAGTTGTCGTATACGTATTAGTAACAGTCGGTTGTTTGGTTTGATGTAGATTGTCGAAAGGGAGGGAGAAATAGTGTGGAAAGTTATCGAAATGGTGTCATAAAATGTAGAAGAGCTAACGAAATGGAAAGAACTAAGTATGGTCGAAAAGGTGTCAAATAGTCTGGAAAAGAGATGCAAAGAAAAAGAACTTATGTCAAATAGAATATGAGTGTCAAGTAAAATGAAAGATTGATTGATGGGAATCTAACATAATGCTGATCCCACTTAAAAAGAAGAATAAAGATACAGAGAAAAAGATATTATAATAATAAGAATCACCTAAGTGACTATATGTATGTTTTGCCACGATTTAGAATGAAATATAAATAGTTATCTGAAATACTGTACCAACACTTTAAATAAGGGGTAAGAAGAAAATGTTAAGGATGCAGAAATATAAAAATGGCAAAAATACATGATTAGTATAGCTAGTGTAACTGTTTACTGTGAAATGGCAACCGGTAAATATAATTACTGTGCCAATCCCATATAGAAAGGAAAATAGTAAATAAGACTCAATTTTAAACACCTTGGTGACAGTATATTTTGACAATCTCACTTTATAATAATCACTATTATTAAAGTATATTTACATTTAAAATGCAGTTACATGCATAACTATAAAATAGAAATAAACGTTCTAAATGGACTATGTAAGTTTTCCGGCAACAATTGATACATTTTCCTGCAATAATTGATATTATGAACTATACGCTGTAGTAATTAAGTTGTAAATTAAAATCACTGTCATTTTAAACGTGAAAAAAAATCATATCAATTTATTGAAATGGAAAGAAGTAGGTGTATAAATAGTTGGGGCTACTCCTGAATTTAATATTTAAGTAGTCCGTTTTTGAACAAGACGGAAAAATAGACAGCGAATATATAACTGGAGACCTATTATTGAAAGTGTGACTCACCAAAAATGCGTGAGGCGAATGATTTTTCATTCGACATCAGTTATTCCGTATTTTTGAATTGTCTATATCGAATAATTCGCAACGAGCGGTCGAGCACTCGTTTTCGCATGATTTGGTGGTCGAACTTTTTTACGTCAAAAGCTTGAATGACAATGACAACCGAATACGGATATAGATCTATTTTTTTTTTGCGTTCCGTTTAAAGCCCTTTCCCTCGATTGACTTTTACAATCTGCGCGGGAAGAGAAGCAGCTGGCAACATGGATGCACGAATGAGCTATAAGTTATGATATGATCGTCTATTTTTCCGCCTGATTTAAAAACGGAATTTACAATTAATCTTGTCAAAAATGACGCTTAAAACATGATGTTTCATATTTTGACAGTTCCTCTGCCTCTAAAACCTCAAAAAACAAAGTTTCAATATGATTGGCTTAAGTGTGTGATAATAATTGGTGTAAATATGATCTCAATGTTGGCGTGATGTGATAAAATATTGGCCTAAAATTTATATTTATGAAATGTCAAACTATTGTAAATAGTATTAAGGATTTTGTAAAAAAAACTAAGTTAATTAACAAGCACTTATTTGCTATATAAGGTGGACACAAATTAACTACAAATATTTTCAGGGCTAATTACTGATATTATTTAGAAAGTATATCAGTGGTTTTTTTAATTTTCTACACGCTAGTTTTCGAGAAAAATTAACGTTTATGTTTTTTGAAAACCGTAACATTATAACATCCTGTACACAGCTTTGCGTAAAATGACAATTAAAATGATACACACAAACAAAAGCCGCCCCGCCCACCGGTCGGTCGCTGTCGTTTACGTATAATAAATCGCTTGACATCTCTGTCTTTCACGCACTTTTCATAAATAAAGAGGAATACAGCAAATCAATTTCATCCAACTATTAATTGGTGGGAGGAGCTTAAAGAGGTATGAAGTCTACACATTTAACTACAGTATGATACTAAATGTCATCATTTAATAATATTTTTTTTGTTAGAAAAAACAAAAAAAAAAACTAGCGTATCGATTTTTAAAATTGTATCTCCAATACGTTTATTTAGCCCCCTGGAGCCAGCCCTGAAAATATTTGTAGTTAATTTGAGTCCACCTTATATAATAAGTGGTCGACACCAATCAAGTTTTATATAAATAAATGAAATTTTACCTATATTACTTTAAAATTATGTGCATTATTATTTTTTGTGTATACATGATGTTTTTAAACACTTCTCAGTACATGGAATACAACAACTTCTAAAAGAAATTTATATTAAAAAATAAAATTTCGACTGTCCACATACTGTGTCTGGTCAATTTATGCACCAACTTGTACGAGAGAGAGTACAAACAATTTGGTGACCTGCAAAATTTCATCATCCAAAAAGGCTAGTGTTCAAAAAGTCAACCTTATTTTTATACCTAATTGTAGTGGTATTTTGGCAAATCTTTGTTTACATGAAATTTTTGTGACTGAAAATCTGTTTTGAGTCTTGTGGTAGTAGAGTAGCAGTATAAAAATGGCGGATATTTTAACTTTTAAACCTCGTCTCGAACTTATAACAGTACCTATCTGTAGTTTTATTTTTATCTATAAGTTTCTTGTTTTTCGATCAAAATTTTAACAGTATTCTTAGTTTATATTCTAAGTCTAGAGTGCGACAAGGGCCTTTTAGCTCTGAGTGAGGGCGCCACCTATATTTTAAATAAGAAATTTTGATAGCTTAGACATTAATTCCCTTCCGGACAATGTTGAATTTGCAAAATGTTAGATTATTGTGATGTTGAATTCGCAAAATGTTGAATCCCAAAACGTTGAAATCGTAAAAAGTTGAATTTCCCACCCGGATCACAATGTTCGAATTCGCTTTCCTACCATGTGTCAAAAAACCCTTGTCGCACTATTTTACCTAGCATTCTTGATTTGTGTAACACTTGACAAATAAAAGCGCGTTTAAATCGAATGTTTAAAAGCATTCTAAAGGCATGTCTCCACTAGAGCGGAGAACGATGTGTTTTAATAACCAATAGAATTTAGTTAATTAAAATTGATGATTGGTCGTTGAAACAAATCTTCTTTCATCTACTTCGCCTTGAAAATGCCTTTCCTATGAAGTTGAAACCAGTCGACTAGACCGATAAATAACACGTGAGTGTTCCCGTTAACAGTCTTAGCAGCTCTTCCCCTCCGCTCAGTTGGAGACCAATGACCGTATGGTCTTTTAGGATATTTCTATTGGTGCTTGTCTCAAATGTTATATTGCGTTGTACACAATTAATGTATATGATAAGGTCTAACCATTTTTTTTACTTCTATAATTACTACATTCAAACTTGTAAATAAAAAAGGGGAGGGATTTGCCCAGCAATTGGACACAATACCTACAGGCTAGAAAAAAAACTTAAAAATAAAATGACAATTTTTATTTTTTTATAAAGAAAGATGGAAAAAAACTCGATGTTGTACCGATCCCACAAATGAAATAACGGTATAATGATGTTATTTTTTAATTTTTACAAGATATTCTTTAACTTTTTAATTTTAGGCTTAAGTATAGAACTGCTATGTGAAAAATTAAAACAATGTCTTTCAAAAAAGTTATAATTTTGAGGCATCCTTCCGTGATATCGTTTCATCCAAAGAAGGAAACGATATCCTGCTTATAAAAAATGTTACCTAAAAGCACCTTTTAAGACTGTATTATGTAAAAACTGATTGGTCACCAAAGTCGCCTCTGTTCAGTGGAAATCCAACTTTAGGGTACTTGTCTACAACCCGTTTTTTTGTAACTTATTTATATTTATGTTAACTTTCTCTTGTTTTAATGAAATTAAAGTATAAAAAGTAAAATTTTATTTTATGATTATTTCTTTTACTTCACACGAACTATAATTAAATAGTAGGTAGTGCAGTGAAACTTGGGTTTCAAAATAAAAGAATCACTGCTTAAAACACGAGTATAATTTTTTGAACTAAAAAAAAATTGACCAATGTCCTTTAACAAAAAATTATCCGGACACACTAAAGAAATAAAAATAAAAGTAAGGAAAGTTAACAACAGGAAAGGAATATTAACAGGTAAAATAAGAAATACGTGAATTTGCTTGTTATTTTAAAAAGAAAATTAAATGAGTGAAAGAAATGGATGAAATGATGTATAAAAATTCCAAATCAAAACCGAAACAAAAATTACCCCGACAAAAGGGGGGCCTTTAGAATTTAGAGGAAAAAGTTATCACAATATGTTTAAAAAGTCTATCAAAAAAGAACCACAGGCGTCACGGTTACAAACTAAACATTTCGTCGTTCTGTGACTCATCCTCAGGTGCAGGCCGACTTTGCCGCGTCTGAAGATTTCGGAGCGCGTTCAACCCGGCTGAGTCCCACATCTTGGTCCACAACCTGATTTACAACACGCTGACGAATATCCAGGTGCAGGCCGACTTTGCCCACTCTCGTCTAATAAACAGTCCATACAATACATACATGAAATATTTCAGTGCCACTTCATATAATCCTTCTGGTTTTTTTTGACAACTAGATTCAACTTCGTGCCATCTTTAATAGGACACCCCTGAACGGTCTGATCGTCAGCTAATGTTCTTCCCAATAATAGCAACTTTTGATCTACAATTGGAATCTTCAGATGTGAAGAAATCTGTCGTTTGATATCCAAAATTAGATGTCGTTGGGAAAGCCTCTATTGTGCATTCCCCACCCTGAAGTTTTTCACCATAAACTTCATTGCTAGAGATCGATACTTGTATGTGAAGAATAATAAAAGCACAAAACAACAAGAAGAATAAAAAGAAAAATAAACTCTCCAAAAAATCTCCATTTTTCACCCAATTGACAGACAGTCAAAAAATCGAACCACCAGAATTTTAATTTCAAAAACCTTATCATAAAGAAAGAACAAAGAAAAAAGTTTGCGTAGAAATAGAATCACAAACTAAAAAAGACTTGACTTTGTAGCGGTGTAACGCTACAGCATCTCCCTACCAAACAAAAAAACAACAAAGCAAAACAAACAAACAAACAAACAAACCAACAAAACAAACAAACAAACCACAACAAACAACCAATAAAACATAACAACCGAACAACTAAAACAAAATCCGGACAAGATACCTACACAAAACCAACAAACAGCAAAACGCAACCAAATGCTAACCTAAAAAACTAAACGAAATACTAAACCTTATTGCTATCCCTATGAATCAGAGACTTGGTCATACGAGTATACCTAACGAAGCGTCTGAAGATTCGAAGCGCGTTCAACCCGGCTGAGTCCCACATCTTGGTCCACAACCTGATTTACAACACACTGTCGAATATCCAGGTTGTCATAGCCAGGTAAATAATGTGAATATTTTAGAATTTTGGAAAAAAAAGATAAGAAAACGGATTAAGCAAAAAAATTATTTGAGAATGTCCTTAATATGATAAGTACCGACGTGCTCCGAATCCGTATCCGCCAACACGAAAGCCTGCGGGGATACTCGTCTAAGCACGCGGCACTGAACAAAGCGTGGAGCACGAAGCGTCTAAAGATTAGAAGCGCGTTCAACCCGACTGAGTCCCACATCTTGGTCCACAGTCTGATTTTCAACACGCTGCAGAATCATCGACAACTCGCGACCGTACATTAAGAAATTCGGGGTGTAAGCAGTAGCCAATTTAATGCAAGAACCAGAGCAACCCGATGCAACACCGTACCGCAATATAACCTCCGACTCTAAAGCCATCAATTAAATGTGAATAATCCACAGTAAGGAGAATCGTCGGGTCGCAGCATAGGCAGCTTCGGCAGGCTAAAACAGAAAATCACAGGATGGAAAACCGCGACCGGTAAACGGTCACCGTCCCACAAAAACAACAAAAAAAAAATTCGAGCAAAGTAAGAAAAGGTAAAAAACAGGTAAAACCAGGTAAAAACCAGGATTCTTTCCGCAAATCGGGCGCCATTTTTGCAGTGAAACTTGGGTTTCAAAATAAAAGAATCACTGCTTAAAACACGAGTATAATTTTTTGAACTAAAAAAAAATTGACCAATGTCCTTTAACAAAAAATTATCCGGACACACTAAAGAAATAAAAATAAAAGTAAGGAAAGTTAACAACAGGAAAGGAATATTAACAGGTAAAATAAGAAATACGTGAATTTGCTTGTTATTTTAAAAAGAAAATTAAATGAGTGAAAGAAATGGATGAAATGATGTATAAAAATTCCAAATCAAAACCGAAACAAAAATTACCCCGACAAAAGGGGGGCCTTTAGAATTTAGAGGAAAAAGTTATCACAATATGTTTAAAAAGTCTATCAAAAAAGAACCACAGGCGTCACGGTTACAAACTAAACATTTCGTCGTTCTGTGACTCATCCTCAGGTGCAGGCCGACTTTGCCGCGTCTGAAGATTTCGGAGCGCGTTCAACCCGGCTGAGTCCCACATCTTGGTCCACAACCTGATTTACAACACGCTGACGAATATCCAGGTGCAGGCCGACTTTGCCCACTCTCGTCTAATAAACAGTCCATACAATACATACATGAAATATTTCAGTGCCACTTCATATAATCCTTCTGGTTTTTGACAACTAGATTCAACTTCGTGCCATCTTTAATAGGACACCCCTGAACGGTCTGATCGTCAGCTAATGTTCTTCCCAATAATAGCAACTTTTGATCTACAATTGGAATCTTCAGATGTGAAGAAATCTGTCGTTTGATATCCAAAATTAGATGTCGTTGGGAAAGCCTCTATTGTGCATTCCCCACCCTGAAGTTTTTCACCATAAACTTCATTGCTAGAGATCGATACTTGTATGTGAAGAATAATAAAAGCACAAAACAACAAGAAGAATAAAAAGAAAAATAAACTCTCCAAAAAATCTCCATTTTTCACCCAATTGACAGACAGTCAAAAAATCGAACCACCAGAATTTTAATTTCAAAAACCTTATCATAAAGAAAGAACAAAGAAAAAAGTTTGCGTAGAAATAGAATCACAAACTAAAAAAGACTTGACTTTGTAGCGGTGTAACGCTACAGTAGGTACCTACTAGCGCAGTAAATAGACGAGAATCAAATTACAAACGGTCCAGTAATTGTGAATTTTTTGAAATGTTGTGTAGGATTATTGTGAGTATTCAAAATAAAAAGGGCACAATTGCCAAGTTTCCGCGTCCGTGGTAATCTTAAAAAAACTAAAAAAAAAAAAAACTTTTTTCAGATTTAGGCTCATATTTTCGTTTAGATGCATTTTTGCTAGGAAAGTGTTCTACAAAATCTTGTAGATAATTAAATTTCCTTTTATTTACATTTTTACATTTTGTATCTAGGACTGATAGTTACCGAGATGTGTGCTCATAAAAAAAATTTAAAGAATCTTCTTTTTCGGAAATTTGTCAAACTTTTCACTTCAGAACGCTGTAATCTAGTTATGGCATATTTTAAGAGAATAAGTATTGGAACAAAATTTGTAGGGAATTTAATTACCTACAAAACGCATTTGCATTTTTCTTAACCAACCCTGCAGAATGGGGAGTAAAACTCAATATTAAAACTACGGAATATTGCTTTTTTTGTTATAATATTTTATTTTCTGCTAACTGCGCCTCGGGTCTTCGCTCCCGTGGGAATTTCAGGATATAAAGTAACCTATGTACTATTTTTGGTATTTTTCTACTAGTATACCAAATTTAATACAAATCCGTCCATAGTTCATTGAATAAAGACCAAAATAGAGCTAAGGTTATGGTTTACTTACAAATGGTTCAATAGTTCTTAATTTTTGATATGTTATTTAGGATGGTTAGTAAGTGTTTAAAATGCAAGAGGCACAATTTCTCCCCCCTTCCACGCCCGCCATATGTTGGAAAAACCAAAAAAAATTGCCACTTTATTCAGATTTGCGCTCTCACCTTCGTTTAGATGCATTTTAGCTACATTAGAGTTCTACACAACGTTGTAAAAATAAATTTCCTATAATGTACAATTTATATTTTGTTTCTAGGACTAATAGTTATGGAGATGTGCACTTTAAAAAAATCGCATTTTTTAATCGCATTTGGAAATTTGTCAAACTTTTTACTTCAGAGCGCTGTAATTCATTTATGGCCTACTCTAGAAAAATATATATTAGAATAAAATTTGAAGAAAATTTAATTGCCTACAAAACACATGTAATTTTTTTTAACCAACCCTACGGAGTAGGTAGTAAAAGTTAAAGTTAAAATATTACGTTTTTGCTATCATATTTTATTGTCTACTAGCTGCAGCCGGGGGCTTTACTCCCATAGGAATATTGGGATAAAAAGTACCTTATGTGCTAGCCCTGATATTTTTCTACTGGCATACCAAATTTTATCGAAATCCGTCCAGTAGATTTTTTAGATTGAGCAAGAAATATCACATCCAAGCTTTTTCATTTTAAAATCGGGTTTCTTTCCCAATCTTTATTGCTGATGAATCAAATATTATCTAATATCTGTACTTGATAATGTCCACAGACACTTTTACAGTGTCCCAATCAGGTACCGGTTACTCACCTGCAATGAATCACACTATAAATGGGATAGTTTGGATGTGATATTTGTTGCTTAATCACACTAAATCTACTAGACGGATTTCGATTAAATTTGGTATACTAGTAGAAAAATATCAGGACTAGCACATAAGGTACTTTTTATCCCGAAATTTCCATGGGACCGAGATTCAATTAGTAAAAAGAAAATATTATAGCAAAAAACAATTTCCGTTGTTTTATCATTTAGTTTTACTCTCCACCTTGCAGGGTTGGTTAAGAAATATGCAATTGCGTTTTGCAGGTATTTAAATTCCCTACGATGTTTGTTCTGCTACTTTTTCTCCTAGAATAGGTCATGACTGGATTACATCGTTTTAAATTAAAAAAGATTGACGAATATTTGAAAAATGAGATTTTTTTAAGGCAAAGGATTTTTTTTTCTCGGAAACTGTCAGTCCTAGAAACAAAATATAAAATGTAAATAACGGCAAATTTAATTTTCTACAACATTGTGTAGAACACTTTTCTAGCGAAAATGCACTTAAAAGAAAATATAAGCGAAAAACCGAACAAAGTGGTGATTTTTTTTTTATTTTTCCAATTTGGCGGCGAGTGCAAAAGCTAGTCAATTGTGCCATATTTATTTTAAATACTTACAACCATCCTAAACAATAATATAAAAAAAAATGAGTTACTGGACCGCACGTAATTAACTCCTAGGGAAGGTTCGCTCTATTTACTGCGCTATGTATTGTGTAAAAACTGATTGGTCACCAAAGTCGCCTCTGTTCAGTGGAAATCCAACTTTAGGGTACTTGTCTACAACCCGTTTATTGTAACTTATTTATATTTATGTTAACTTTCTCTTGTTTTAATGAAATTAAAGTATAAAAAGTAAAATTTTATTTTTTATTTTATGATTATTTCTTTTACTTCACACGAACTATAATGAAATAGTAGGTAGGTACCTACCTAGCTACTGAATAAAACAGAATTTCTGAACAACCAAGAAATTATCACAATCTACATTATTTTCTACAACAAGTGAAATTTATGTAAAACTAGCTGCGCCCCGGGGCTTCGCTTCCGTGGGAATTTCGGGATAAAAAGTACCCTATGTGCTATTCTTGGTATTTTTCTACCCGTATACCAAATTTCATCGAAATCCGTCCAGTAGATTTTGCGTGATTAAGTAACAAACAAACTCACATCCAAACTTTCGCATTTATAATAGCTATTAGTAGGATACTTAGTTTATCCCTCTATTCGTGACGACTTAAAGTTCAAATTGTACTCAAAAACTAAGTGACCTTTTACCCTAGGGGACGTCGGTAAAAACAAACATGTTTGGAGACTGAAGTGTCGTTGAAAAGGGTAAAGTGGGAACAGATGTCTTTTGGTCAGTTTATTAAGTCGTGAACAAAATGATGTGCGTAACGAGTTTGCTATTTCGTTATTTTGGACCATTTAACCGATTGAAAAAGGTTTGTTTTTCGTGCGCATTTAGGTACCTACCTAAGTAGTATGTTTTAAAGTGGATTGTAATATTTGGTAAACGGGTAGAATATAGCCAGAAATAGTACGCCTCAGACCCACCGGCCATACTTTACAGGACTTTTAAAGTTGACTTGACCGCTGACTAATAGTGATGTGGTATCGACATCTATCAATAAAGCACATAAGGTACTTTGTATTCCTTACTAGCTGTAGCCCGCTTGGATTTTCCACGGGAACCGTGCCTTTTCCCGGAATGAAAGTTACCCTATGTCCTTCTTCGTACTTCTAAGTATGTGTATGCGAAATTTCAGGAAGATTGGTTCAGTAGATAAAGCGTAAAGAGTAACAAATAAACTCACTTTCACATTCATATTATTAGTTAGGATTTCCCAAGGGAGCAAAGCCCTGAGGCGCAGTTATCTGATATATTTTAATGTGAAATCGCGTCGGAAACCTTTGGCTTTGATTGACCTTGCCCTTATCACCTCTATTATATAACAATATATCTATTGCTTAGCTATGATTAATCACGTTAATTTTGTAAGGCAAATTCAGCACTAAATTATGTATGTAGTTGGATTAAGTGAACCTTTGGCTTTGATTGACCTTGCCCTTATCACCTCTATTATATAACAATATATCTATTGCTTAGCTATGATTAATCACGTTAATTTTGTAAGGCAAATTCAGCACTAAATTATGTATGTAGTTGGATTAAGTGTACACACGCAGACCCAATATCCCTGACATAGCGCCCACAAGACAAACACAAGCCGCCCTAGTGATGCCCTGAGACCAAACATTGTCAAGGCGATACTAATACCATGAGACGAAACCAAACCGTTACTCCCTACTAACTTATATTACTTATAGGTAACGGTTCTAGAAACCAAAAAATAAATCAATACTTTTTTATGAGTTTCCATAATTAACTAGAAAAGATAATCAATTTTATGAGCCAAAAGTAGCAAATTTTGGTGGTTTTAACGATTTTAACTACACACCAATCAATCAATTAATTTAAGAACTTTCTTCTCGGTGGAGTTATAAAGTGAGTACCTAGTAGGTACACATATTATTAAAATAATTGCAGAACTACAATGCTCTTTATTAACCCTTAAGCACTGATACTCGATTTTGTAACACTAACACTGATAGAGGTCTGAGAGACTCCTATAGTAAAAATATTTAAAAAATACAATATAACGTTTATTTTTTCCAAATCAAGTTTTATTGTTATAATAAACTATTACAAATCTTATAATGAAAAATAAAAAGAACAAAAAAAATTAACAAAACATATTTTTTATAGGAACTTTCTTTCAGTCATAACATAAATGGCACTTTTTTTAATTCAATAGCCTACAAAAAAATAATAATAATTAAATTCTTACTAAAATCAACACAAACTTAATATTCTACCTTGGCTCTTTCATTCTTAGTCTTATGTTTGTTTATTTCTTTAATTATATTGAAAAAGACAGTGCTTAAACATCGTTCAGTTTTTCCGCTATGCAATTTACACATAATATATGGCTAACTTGCATGAAACGCATACATATTGTGTCTTTCTTTTCTTTTTATAGTCACATACAGTACAGTATTTCCTTTTAAGCAATTTTTCATCTTGAAGATTAACATCATAACGCATCATATGTGTCGCTGTCTAAAGTTTCAGCCACGAAATTCTCATCAATGTCTGAGTTGTCGCTGAACGGATGATCTTCTTCATTTAAAATCCACTCTTCTAAATTAGCAGCTATTTCCGAGTCGGATAATTTTTTATCATGTGTCCGCAAAGATCGTGAAGTACTTGGTTGCTCTGAATCTATCCTAAAAAGAAAAAACACAAATCTCAAAATAGTTACGTAGTTACTGATAGAGGTCTGTCAGACCTACATAAAAAAATAAAACATCGATAAATACCTTAAAACGCGCGCGCAATATCCTCACCCTTTCGCAGTGCGTTGCTCACTGAACGAGTAGAAGGTACTCAAGCGCACGTAGCTCTGTCGTTTATTAGAGCGAGATAGAGAACGTTTATTTTTCGAATGGGAGTCTGTCAGACCTATAACAGTGGTTAAGGGTTAAAATTGCTTTACCTAAGATGATGGATTAGATCAATGAATCAGAGTGTAGGTAAAGGAGATTTTCTTCAATTTAAAATAAAATAGAAAGATCAGAAAAGTAGTGTCTCAATTCAGTATTGGTCCCGAATTTAGTATGAATCTTGGCCAACACTACTGCAATCCAAAACTCAAGAGACGCAGATCAAACAATTACTGTTCATCATTACTGAAGCAAATCCTTCGCAGACATTCATACATTGTAGCAATTTAATTAGATACAGAAATAGGTACCATAGAATTTGGAATAATTAAGCCAAATGAAGTGGCATGCAGGTGTAATTTTGTTGTCAGGATGTTTTGTTACTCTTATCACCTAAGCTTTTTTGCGTGAAACATCCAGACTACTGGTCGGATTTCGATAACACTGGGAGCTTATATCCCAAAATTCCCACGGAAGCGGAACCCCGGGGTAATACTAGTATCTATATTTATAATGAGTTATCATGCCATAGATAAAATAGGTCATCACATCACTAGGTTCAACAAACCCTTAGTGGTAGATACCGTTGTTAACTTTATAGTCCAACCGTACCACTATCGGTAGCCGGTGGTGGTACGGTGGATCTGAAGTGAAATGCGTGACAAAACTTTCATTTCCGTGCAATTAACCGTTGAAGAGTTCCTTCGTTTCGTTTCTTTTGTTAAGTGCACCATCAGGTCATGCTTATCACACACATGTAGCTTCAGTTCAGATGACAAAGCAAAAAACATACATACATAGAATCACGTCTTTATTCCTTACGGGGTAGACAGAGCCAAGAGTCGTGAGACTCGAAGGCCACGCTTAGCTGAATCTCCATTCCACGAGAAAGCAAAAATATTTTTTGAAAAAAAAGTTCTGTAAAATGTTTTTGTAGGACAAGCGGAAACAGACAGACAGAGAGATAGACTGACACCGGGACAAGAAGCAAAAACATAAGCTTGTAGTAAAAGACAAGCAGATCGATTAGATCCCTTTAATTTGACAAGGGTAGTGGGTGCGCCACAAACCTCATAACATAACTAATCCAGTAAGTGCCAACAGCTGTTCTGTTGCATTAGAGCCGTACCAACGTTAGGTGTTAGTTTCTTAGGGTTGCCTCTTGTGAGAAAATTCAAGATTATAATGGGCTATACAGTCCTCGCAGCGTCAACTTAGGCTCAACTTTAGGCACTGGACAGACAGAAAAGACGCGTAGATATGGCGCCAACGAGTTTAAGCGTCTGTCTTTTCTGTATGGTTTGCGTCGCGATGCTTCTATACATTGTGTATTAAAGGGACGCGGAAGAGTATGTCCACGCCACGTCTGCGTCTTATGTTTTTTCATAAGTCTATGATCTTTTCTGTCTGTCCAGCGCCTTACATTTCTGTGAGTGATTCCGAATTGTAAATGCGTGGTAGATTGCGCAAGGCGAGGCACACTTAACACATCACGCTGGTTGTCAAAATGACGTACAAAGGAGGAATCCCCAGATTAAAGCCCTTTCCCTCGATTGACTAAAATGTAATTTAAAAACGCTAATTTGAAAAATGTTTAGTATTCCGAAGGTGGCAGCCCTGCCGGAGCGGTTGGCGACAAGCGACAATTAATTCCTTTGATCTCGCCGCGTGATTGCCGATGTCACGTTGTTCACGAGAGCGTGTTGACTAGACACACGAACGAATTAGACGGAGAACCACGGAAATATGAATAAGAGTGGAAGTGTTAAGTAGGCGTGGCGCGGTCGCCACAAGTAAGCAATGCATTGCTAACAAACACGGCTCGTCATTCTAGTTGTGTTCTGACTTCGCGCTGAGTAGTTTGTTCGTGACATTGAATTCTCGTCGAAATTCCCTCGTCAAAATGCCATTTTGTTCTATTTTAGAGTGCAAAAATAACAGTAGCAAAATTAATCTTAAAAATGGAGGTGTTTCGTACCACCGGTGAGTAATATTTCGTTTGTTTTCTTTAAAATAAAAGTTCAATAATGATAATAAAAACTTTAAAATATTATTTGTTAAAAGTTACCTTAATGTCATTTATATAAGGTCGATTTTGTCATTAACGCGTGCTCCTCTGTTCTTCCCGAAACGTCTATGCTACTCGATTAGTGATGTACCTAGTAAGGTAATGTTTTGGATTTTATCGATATATTTTGTTTACATTGTATGAAATATTAATTTTAAGGTTTCCCAAAGATCCTGATTTTAAAGAAAAATGGATAGATGCAACTGGCAGAGTTGTTTGGATGACAACTAATTTAGTACTATATGTTCCGAGCATTTCGAGGAAAATAATTTCTTGATTTCGACACACTTTTTTTATAACAAAATATTACGTTAATTTTTGATTAAAATAATAACACTATAAATCCGCGAAACAATATAGAAGAAAGAAAATCTATTTTATTATTCTGAGTTTGTATGAAAATTTGATCTATCGATATCGATATTGTGTTGCAATAATCAATCCGCTACTGCACTAATCGAGTAGCACTAGGAATACTTTCATTTGACGCTAATTTAAACCCTATCCTCTTTGATTTATGGGTCATAGTTGCTCAAAAGTTTTGAAACGCCATCTATTGTCGAGTGGCGGAATTTTTTCTTCAGTCGACGTTGGACTTTAAAACGTCTTATGTACGTTCTTGTACAGTACAAATTAAGCCATATGTCGAAGACTTAAGGTACTTGTTTGTCCGATATAGTCGCATTGACTTAATACACTTTGATAAAATAAAAATGACCAATAAAGCTCATTGTTCATCTGTAGTGTAGTGTATGATTTATAACTTAAATGTGTGAGTTTGGCGACCACAGTTCACTTACTAATTTTATCAAGTAACACTTCCACTCTTATTCATATTTCCGTGCGGAGAACTCTGGCTTTCTAATGTATACAGCTAATACGCACATAAATATTTTTTTTTCATCGGAGAAGTAGTCTCAGATATTAGCGTGTTCAAACAAACATACTTTTTTACTTTAATCGTATTGGTATAGATCGATAGTATAGGTATAGTTATCAGTGTTCGTTTATGCCATTCCGATGGGTATACTAGTCTGTCTTGCCAGTTATTTAAATACTTTTATATTTAATTATTAATTTTGATGATTAAAGCCTGGTGTACAAGGCTTTAAAAATGGGGCATGTTTTTCAAGAAATTTTAAAAAATTCCTCACAGACCAACTAATTAGTCTGCCACTGCGAGTTGGTCTGTAGGTGAGCGATGTAATCATCAAAAATTCATCTAAATCAATTTAGTCACTTTTGCGTGAAGAACTGCCAAATATCCGTCCATCTATTCTATCTTTAGCTTGGCGCTGTGCTCGTTATCCCGGTCCATTCCGATGTTCCTAGCAAAGATTTTTTACCAAATAATACTCCTAGTTCTTAAACACTCGTCAAACTGGCAGACCGTGTGTATCGCTACATGATGACACGTCCGGGTAACACGCTAACGTCGGAGACACTGTCCAGACGCCGTGACAAATGAACCCGGTGTGACATTATGTGATTATGCTGGGAAAAGAGAGTTTTTAAATGTGATTAGTGCGAGAGCAGCGATTAGAAAGAGAATTAGGGTGTCAACACTGATGAGGAATAGAGCCAAGAGAAAAGCGGAGAGAAGCTTAATTTGTAACGTGGCAGCGCGTTGATCCTCTTTGGATCTATTATGCGTACGCTGGCACATACAAATTGACCAATCACAAAAGCGGAGCAGAGCCGCGCCGACCCCAGCAGCGTCAGTGCGCGTTGCCTATGAATTGCCTGTTAAGAAGAGCAAAAAAAAAAGGAAAATCACTGGCATTTCATTCGGCACCCTATCGTCTTGGCGCCTGAGCCCCGCACACTTCGCATGCAGGGGCGTCAGTTAGCAGTGGTCGTTCCGAAATGCTAGTAGTTTGTAGCTTTGAGAATTAGAATAAAATATAATTATGCAGGTAATTAGTTTTTGAGATGATAAATACCTGTGAAGGCCAATTTTCAATAAAGTAAGTATTTTTGACTTTGACTTTAGGGCCAGGTAAGGAGATTTCTAGCATTGTGATTGGTCAATCAAGCTTCAAAAAGTATTACCTATAAGAACAAAGATCCCTCTTTCTCAATTAAAGAACTAGCAACACTTACTAAACCACCAACATAGGTCCGCAAGTCTCTTATCGCTCTCCTAAAGCTGTTATCCTTTAGATAGAAAGAGCTATCCAAAAGATAAAAGCTATATAAAATACCAATTTCGTCTGTAATAACATTATTATCGTGTATGCAATCGCGGACCGAAAAGTTTGAACCATAATGATATTTGAGTAGGGTCGTGTCATTAAACTAAGCGTATAGTTGTTCAACTGTAGTCATATGATAAAAATCTGCTATGATACTGCAGAAAGTAGATATGAAACAGCTATAACCTTACTCCGAGTGTCCAAGGAATTTAAAGTAATTTTTTTAACTCATGTTTTTGAATAGGAGAAAAAAGAAGCATTATTAAAACGATTGAAAGCAGAAGAGGGAAAATGTTAGGGCACCTGATACGACACGATGACTTCATTAGAAACATTATAGAAGGAAAAGTAAAAGAATACCAAGACGGGCTACATGAGGCAAATAAAGGAAAAAGTGAGCCTTAGGAGAGGGAAAACGTTGGGTCACTTGCTACGACACGATGATTCATACGAAACAAAGAAGGAAAGGTAAAAGAAAGAAAAACCAAGGAAAACCAAGATGTAGGTAGGTCGTTGGAGGTCGGCCAGGGTCATCCTCTAAGGCGAGCACCGTTCTAGTCATACATATCAATCAATCAATCAAATCATTTATCATTCATATGGTCCTCCTTACGGCTCATAACGGTGGCCGTACAAGCGCAGACGTTCATTTTCTCCGAAATACCAGCGACTTTGAATGTACCACTGTCCAAGCGTGTCACACCATCAGACCACCGAAATATCTTCATCTCGGTGGTATGTAAATTGTTATTTCTGTGCATCGTTGTGATCTTTTCTAGTCGGCCAGCATTCACATCCGTAGAGGAGAGTGAGTCTAACTGTTCTTTTATAGGTAATAGGGGACCGGCCAAGGTATGAGGATTGTTAAAAATATGTAATTTTATGATAGAATACATATAATTAAACACATTTTGCGACTTTTCAGCACGAGTTTATTCTCCTGAGCGGATTTATTAGAGTTCAAACTTTTAGGGAAAGTCCATTTTCTACGCGTGACGTCATATGAATGCACGATTAGTTAGGGGCGTTTTGGTATCGCCCAAACATCGCTTAAAAATGTGAATTGTTTTTTGCTATATCTTGGGAAATACTTTGGTTATGGATGTGATTCTTTTACGGATAATTCTATTAATGTGAGAAATTTCAAAGAAGCGTCAAAAAAAAAGTTGTCCGGTCCCCTATTCCCTTGATTTAACCTTATCCTGTTATATTTAAAAACTAAAAATACATCCACGCACTAACTATGCCACGTTGCATGGCAATGATTATCTCTGGGCGAGATATAGACACTTATCTAAGTTGTGCTATATCCTCATTTCCCTACAGATGAAAACCAATCTCATTAAGTAGGTTTCCTCTCTTGATCTAAGTTCGTAGGGTACCGTACTACAAAATGAATAAGAAACTCTCGGTAAAAAGCTAATATAACTACTTATTGGTCTATCTGTAAGTTTGTTTCAATTTCCCCCAGGGATGAGATATGATCGAGTAATTAGCATCGAAACACATCAAAACTTTCGCATTTATATTATTTATAGCTTTTTCCCGCGGCTTCGCCCGCGTGGTTTTTCCACGGGAACAGTGCTTTTTCAGGGGATGGAAGGTACTCTCCTTCTCGGTACTTCTGACTATGTCTATACGAAATTTACATATTAACAAACAAACAAATAGGTAAATAAACAAACAAACTCACTTTCACATTTTATATTATTAATTAGGATTAGGATACTACCTTTAGTAGGTTAAACCTACTTAGTTCCGTCATCATATAAACCCCTTTCAAACTTTGCCAACCGTAAACGTCTAAAAATCCACAGCTCAACCCAAGGGTTTACGTCAATTTTATGCTCTAAGGTTCTCACCAAATGAAAGTAATTTTTCGCCCTAACGAGAGAGGGGAGGTCCCCCCCATCTTATTATGTGTATTCCGCGGGAATGATAAATATTTTGATAACAGTCTTATTGTGTACCCTTGTTGTTTTAATTAGGTACAGTTGGGGCGAAAAGTTGTGATAAAAAATAAATTCCACCTTATTATGAGTAAGGGGAAATTTATTATTTGTCAAAACTTTTGGAAGTGGACATCAAAATGGCTGACGATGATATCGGCATGGGGTGCCAATAGGGCTAATATTTTTACGCCCAAGAGACCCTCTTGAGTTTGTAACTCATGATTGTTATGGATACAAATAAATCTTAAAAGGAAACTCTATTAAGCGCGTAAACTCTTGAAGACTTGGAAGTCATTGCTATAGGATAGGGCTTAATGTAATGTAGCAATTAAGAATAAAAGCTGTGTGATATCTACTTACTATGTAGGCGTAAAAATTCATCGTAGTATTAAAGAGAATCACAGTAAGAATATTACTTTAGAAGAATTTTAGAAGTTTAATTTTTGGCGTAAGAATTTTCAGCTCAAATTACCCCGGATGATAATAATTACTTAATTACAGTGAGGACATAAACGTAAATTAATTTATACTTAGTATAGACTCTACACGATTTAAAAAACGGAAATTTTACCAAAAAAACAATATTTTTTTTAGCCTGGTGATGTGTCCCACTGGGAAAAGGCCTCCCCTTTCACCTTCCACAATTCTCTGTTGAGTGAAGCCCACTTCCACTCCCGCAAAAAAAATAAAGATATTTTTTCTGTCTAAACTAATTTCAGCTCGACTGTACCCGGGATGATATTAGCTCAGCGCAGCTGAAATTTAACATGGTGTACGTGGAATTACGCGACGTTAATTACACGCTCATCTATCTCTAACTAGCTGCTGCGCGCGGCTGCACTCCCATGGGAAACTCCGGATATCTGTTGGGATGATTTTCTAAAAGATATAAACTGCCTATTTATTTCACATTATTATGCCTATTTATTTGCCTATTTACCCAGGACAGATCGTCCTGGCGCCGACGTACGAGGAGGGCCGACCCCAAATAATGGGATAAGGCACGGAAGAAGAAGAAGATAAACTGCCTATTTATTTAACTTTATTACAATAAAATAAAAGGCGGACTTAAAGCCTGGGGCTTTTTCTACAAATCAACCAACTGGGTGATGTAGAAACAGTAACGTGTACAGGTAGTGCAAAAAGTATGATTAGAAAAAAACAATTAACATAAAAAATATGGTACAAGTCATAAACTACATTTAAAGTTACATATATCTATCTATCTTAAGTTAGTATCCTAACTAATATTATGAATGCGAAAGTGATTTGTTTGTTTGTTACCTCTTCACGCTTTTATTACTAAACCAATCTTCCTGAAATTTTGCATACACATAGTTAGAAGTCCTGAGAATATCCTGGGAAAAGCACTGTTCGAGTGGGAAATTCACGCGGTCGAAGTCGCGGACAAAAGCTAATAAACAATAAACTAGGTTCTTAGACCAAGTATCTCTAGACTTGATATACTAATAATAATATAATACCATGAAACAGCTAATACGAATCTCAGTAAGAAAGATAAAGAGATACTTAATATTTTTTGTCCTTGTCATAGTTTCACTTATTTTCGCTTGGCCGGTTTCAGAACTTCTTCTTCTTCTCTTCTCTCAGCCGAAAGACGTCCACTGCTGGACAAAGGCCTCCCCCAAGGATTTCCACAACGACCGGTCCTGCGCTGCCCGCATCCATGCGCATCCCGCGACCTTCACCAGGTCGTCGGTCCACCGAGTGGGAGGCCTGCCAACACTACGTTTTCCGGTTCGTGGTCGCCACTCGAGAACTTTTCTGCCCCAACGGCTATCTGTTCTACGAGCTATGTGCCCCGCCCACTGCCACTTAAGTTTCGCGATTTTGCGGGCTATGTCGGTTACTTTAGTTCTCCTACGGATCTCCTCATTTCTGATTCGATCACGCAGGGAAACTCCGAGCATAGCGCGCTCCATCGCCCTTTGGGTGACCTTGAGCCTTCTTATGAGGCCCATAGTAAGCGACCACGTCTCAGTTCCGTATGTCATTACTGGCAACACACACTGGTCAAAGACCTTAGTCTTGAGACTTGAGACATTTTTAGACCCACTTGTTGAGAGGCTCTACAGAGGCCATCGAGCATTGTGCCTAGGTCTTCCAAGGTCTCAGCCATGACTACGATGTCGTCAGCGAATCGAAGGTGAGTGATGTACTCGCCGTTGATATTGATACCGAGTCCGCTCCAGTCCAGAAGCTTGAAAACATCTTCGAGGGCGGCGGTGAACAGTTTCGGAGATATCACGTCTCCCTGTCTCACCCCTCGCTGCAACTGGATAGGTTTGGAGCCTTGATCCTGGAGACGGACCGACATGGTGGCGTTTTCGTACAAACACTTCAGCGCTTCGATATATCGATAGTCAATTTGGCACCGTTGGAGAGACTGTAGCACAGCCCAGGTCTCGATCGAATCGAAGGCTTTCTCGTAGTCCACAAACGCCAAGCATAATGGCTGATTATACTCCTCAGTCTTCTGTATAATCTGCCGCAGCGTATGTAAGTGGTCTACGGTACTAAAGCCTTTTCGGAAACCGGCTTGTTCGGGAGGCTGGAAGTCGTCAAACCTGCGAGCGAGACGATTCGTAATGACTCTCGAAGACAGTTTGTAGACATGGCTCAGAAGTGAGATAGGCCTATAATTCTTCAATAAGGTTTTGTCGCCTTTTTTGAAGAAAAGTACCACCACACTTCTGTGCCATGCCGTAGGCGTTTGTCCCTCGAGTATAACGGAATCGAATAGCTTCTGAAGAGCTTTTAATACCGGTGTTCCACCTGCTTTCAGAAGCTCAGCCGTGATTCCATCATCACCCGGTGCCTTATTGTTTTTTAACTGTTTGAGAGCCATTCTAATCTCGTATAGGCTGACGTCCGGGATATCTTCGGTGTAGTGTCGGGTCAATCTGGCTCTTGGATCTTTGACCAGATTACTGACAGGTGCGCGTACGCTGGTGTATAATTGTCCGT
The DNA here is from genome assembly GCA_018467065.1 of Ephestia elutella. Classification (NCBI taxonomy): domain Eukaryota; kingdom Metazoa; phylum Arthropoda; class Insecta; order Lepidoptera; family Pyralidae; genus Ephestia; species Ephestia elutella. The sequence goes on from CM031590.1 coordinate 133,517, forward strand.
AGAACGTCTCAACCTCTTCCAACAGCTCTGGCTTCGACGAAATGATTCTGCCATCCTCAGTCTTCAGCTTGGTCAGTTGGCTTTGACCAACAGACAGATCCCTTGAAAACACTTTTGAGCCCTTATTTCGCTTAATCGCCTCTTCAATACGGTCAGTATTGAATTGGCGTAAATCGCGAGTTAGGGACTTGGAGATCTGTCTGTTTAGACGTCGATACTGAGCAGCATCGTCAGAGGACTGCAGAACCAAGTTTCGTCTTTCTTCCATTAGTTTGTTGGTGAGGTCCGAGATCTTTTTGGTTCCTTTTGAACGGCGGGTTTTGAAGGCCTTAGACCCAGCTGTTTGGACAATTTGCACAAACCTATCATTATAACCGTCTAGATTTTCGCAGTCTCCCAGGCATTCGAAGCGATTCTGCAACTCGAGCTGAAAGCTCTCGGGGCTCGGTTTCAGAACTAAGCAATTATTTATGTTTGCTCGGTATATGAAAAGAAACCCAAAGGATGTTAGTTGATAATAAGTAGAGAGAGGGTGTTAATATATATACCAGTGTTATTGTGTGTTTTTAATTTAGTAGTATTACAATGAGTCTGTCCTGAATGATAACAATTACGGTGCTCGCCGTAGAGGATGGATTTTTTTTTTATAGAATAGTTTGCGAACGAGCATGCGGGTTGCCTAATGGTAAGCAATCACCGCAGTCCATAGACACCAACGACCCTAAAAAGGTCACTGATGCGTTGCCGAATCTTTTAGAAAGCGATAGGCTCTTTTCTTGAAGGTTCCAATGTGAATGTCCAATAATAATGTCCCAAACTCCAACGACCTTCCAAAAGGATTTAAAAGCAGCTAACACAGACCAAGTGACAACCCACAACCATATGGCGTGGCGCAAATTTACTAGGAGAGTTGAACCCTAATAAATTAGGACCAAAGCAAGGAAGAAGAAGACAATGAGTCTGTTTGTAATATATTGGGTAAAACTAAACGCAGGCGTTTCCTGTTATCGCCGCCAGGCGTTTCGGGGTTCTCACACTGCTAGCGTGGATGGCGTCGCGTGTGGTCCGCCATTGCATTGTCCCGGGCGATATCGGTTTGATTTTAATACGCGGAGCGGTCTCGCGTCTTTTGCTTGTTGTTTAGTTTGGGTGATAATTGTGAATTTCCTGTTTGTTAAATAACTATTGAATTTGTGTTTGTGAAAAACTCTGTTATTGTGACTTTTTCTTGTGAGAGGTGAAACGTGGCTGGCTGTTCACATCTGGCTGTTCCCGAGTGAAACTACGGGAAGAAATCTATTTATTTGTCCTGGGGAATTGAGATCTCAAGGGTTAGGTAGGGTGATTAGGAATTCCCCTTCCCGAAGACACTCAAGTTTGGATCCGAAGAGAAAGAAGATTTAATTTGGTAAGTGTTCAATTGTAGTTAATTTATAGGTTAGGTTATCATATAGGGCCCTGTAGCTCCCTTCATAAGCTACGGTGGTAGCAGACTGCGTTAAGTTAGTTAGGTTTTAGTCGGGCAAACGTGGTGCCGCGTGGAGATTTTTTCCCGGTACTTATTTTTACCGGTGGTTTTTTCCCGGTGAAGTTCCGGTACAGAATTCTTCCCGCCGCTTCGTTTGTCCGGATTCTCTCTGCCACATTTTCTGGCAGCAGAGCGTAGTTGCTCTGCACATTTTCTGGTAGCAGAGCGTAGTTTATCTACCCTCTATTTGTTCGTTTGTAAAAAAATAATTAATTGTTTGTAAAAATTATTAGATTTTTCTTAGTTTGTTTGTATAAGAATATTTGTAACCTTTTTTGTATTTGTTTGCGGTTTGTACCGTGCGTTCCGGGTTTGTGCCATTCTCATACCTACCGCGGTTCTTCGTGTAGTTGCTTGATTTTGTTGTTTTTTATTTACCTTTTGTTATTTTTTGTTTGTGACTTGACGCGATGGCGAAGGCCTCCAATGCTAGGGCGACACTCGCCAACGAATTGAGATGGTTTGTGACGGCCGGAGGACTCCTGTCCCGGAAGGACAGGGAGGGCGCCATACTGCTAAGAGCGGATCACCTCCACTCACGATTGATTAGCGCGGAAGCGGCCATGGCGGCGCTTACCGAAGCCGATCTTACCCCGGAGGCCTACGCAGGTCACATGGCGGACATGGACCAGATCCTGAGTCTGCACGATGATATCGCGGAGGCGGTGACCGCAATAAGGGCGAGACAGGCTGGCGGACCAGCCCCTCGCACACCTGTTAGACAGGAAGGACCAGCGGTTACTGGTCGGCTCCCCACCCTTCAGCTGTCCCACTTTGGGGGTAGGATGGAGGAGTGGGTAGCATATAAAAATATGTTTGAGTCCCTGGTCGTAGCACGACAGGATTTGTCGAAGGCCCAGAAGATGGCCTACCTCCTCTCCACTCTTGAGGATGAAGCGCGGTCGCTCATCCAGCACCTCCGGGTGGAGGACGACCAGTACGACACGGCTTGGGAGTTATTGAACTCCCGCTATCAAAACTTACGTTTGTTAGCGGATGCGCACGCCGCACAGTTGATGGCCCTGCCCAAGGTGGCCAACAGGGCACAGTTGCGCCTGCAGTTGCTCACGCCCGTTACAGTGGCCTGTAACGCGCTCCGCATACTGGGGCTGCCGGTGGACCAATGGTCCTTTTTGCTGGTGCACATTGTATTGGGCAAATTACCCAATGACATCCGCTCGCGATTTGAGCGCGAGAATGCGGAACGGGATAGCACCACCCTACCAACATTCACTGACTTGGTGAAGTTTTTGGAGTTTGAGGCACGGGCTGCTGAGAATACCATGACGGACTCAGCGCCATCCAGAGCGCCTGAACGTAGGCCCTTGGAACCCTCATGGCGAGGGAGGCCCCAACAGGGACGGCAACCGCCACCGCGTGGAGCTGGTGCGCGGGTTGCACACACGGCAGCAGTCGCGAGGGACGCGGACTGCCTGCAATGTGGTCGGATGGGCCACAGCCTGCTGCAATGCAGGGACTGGCAGGGACTGCCAGTACAAGATCGGCGCCGCATGGCAAAGCGGCATGAACTTTGCTTTTATTGTTTGGGCGGTCACTATGCACGTGACTGTCCCAGTGCCATACCATGCAGTGCATGCCGTGGGCGGCACCACGCGATGCTTTGCATGAACCGGAACGGGGATGGCCCCCGGTTGTTGAGGCAGGGGTCCCCTATGGGCGGGGGCGCTCCTGCGCGAAGCCCTCCACCATCGGACGGAGGACGCGGCTTCGCTCGTCGCACCCCCCCTCGGGAGGGGGGTCGCGTACCTGCGCGGGTCTTGGCGGACCGGGACCACGCGCCCCAAGGTCATGGCCAGTATGTAGCTGGCCAGGCCCCGGATAGGGCCCCCATGGGCGGGGGCCCTAGATCGGACGGGAGAGTGGGGACACCCCCCTCCACGCGGGTTACCACTACCCACCACATGCAGCCGCAGCGGTTTTCTCCGCCGCTGCACGAGTACCCACGGCTGGAGTACCACCCGCCGTACCATAGGTATGGCCGGGCCGCGGGTTATGCCCCCCTCAGATGGGGATGTGCACTCGCCCGACATATTATCCGGGTCAGTGGCGCCCCCTGGTTTGGAGAGAGTGGGGAGCCCGTAACTAGCTTGCTCCCTTGCTGGGACAGAGCCGCGGACGGTTCTGCTCCCTACCGCGGTGGTCCGCGTATGGGGTCGTGGGGGGAAGCCATTAATTTGAGAGCTCTGTTGGACTCAGGGGCTCAAAGCAGTTTGGTTACCACTCGAGTGGCACGCCAGTTAGGTTTAGTCGTGGAAGACTCGCCTGTGCCACTTCTTGGAGTTGGTGGCATACAAGTGAAGTGTCTGACGGGCCAGACACTTGTCACCTTTTCTTCGCTGAAGTCCTCCACAATGAGGATCACGACTTCGGCTATGGTAATGGATACCATTGCGGGTTGGCACCCCTCGACAGACATACCGCCGGGTGTGTTGTCTTTGGTTTCGGGTCTGGATTTGGCCGACCCCTTTGTCTTTCATCCCGGCCCAGTGGACTTGCTCCTGGGCTCGGACGTATTGGGTTGGATTTTGTTGGGTACGCAGAAGGCTCTGGGTTCGTCTTCACTGATGGCAGTGTCTACGATTTTTGGTTTTGCCCTGATGGGCCCTGTGTTTGATAATGGCACCGCGGAGGAGCCACCGGTTGTCGCATCTGCGTCCTTGGCCAAGACCATGCAAAGGTTTTGGGAGGTGGAGGAGCCACCTATGAGTTCCAGGATGGATCCGGAACACGCTGAGTGCGAAGCCCTTTTTCGATCAACCACGGAGAGGTTGCCCTCCGGTCGGTTTGTAACTAGGTTACCCTTTGTTGCCTCTCGTCCTAGCCTAGGGCAAAGTAGGGCGCTTGCGGAGAAACGACTGCTGTCCATGGAGCGACGTATGCAGCGTGACCACGTACTTCGCGATAAATATATTGAATTTATGCGCGAGTACGAGGATTTGGGTCACATGTCTCCGGCTCGAGTTGATTGGAGCTCAACTGAGCATTATTTTTTGCCCCACCACGCGGTGGTGAAGGCCTCAACGGGCAAGTTGCGGACTGTCTTTGATGGGTCCGCACCCACTTCGAACGGAGTTTCGTTGAATCTATGTTTGCATTCAGGTCCCAAATTGCATAGGGACATAATTGACATCATCTTGAACTTTAGAAGACATCAAGTGGTTTTTGGCGCGGACATCCGGATGATGTTCCGCCAGACAGTCATACATCCTGAGGACAGGCGATTCCAGTTGATACTCTGGCGTGAGCGCCCTGAGGATCCTGTGACGGTGTATGAACTCAATACAAACACCTATGGTTTGAAATCTAGTCCCTATATCGCCATCAGATCATTGCTTGAATTGGCAGAGCGGGAACGGATCCGCTTTCCCCGTGGGGCTTCCGTGCTGTCACGTGACTTGTATGTTGATGACGTGTGCACCGGAGCCCAAAGTATTGAGGAGGCCCTCCTACTGCGGGATGAATTGATTGAAATATTGAAGACAGGTGGCTACGAGCTACGTAAGTGGTTGTCTAATGAGCCTAAAGTTCTAGAAGGGATCCCGGAGGATCACCAACAGAACCCTCACCTGTTTGAGGATGTGGATGATCCCAACAGGATAGCGGTGCTGGGCATGCAGTACCAGCCGCTAACCGATATTTTCACATTCCAAGTGGACTTGGAAATACCAAAAGTCTGGACTAAGAGAACGGTGTTGTCCGTAATAGCTCGTATGTTTGATCCAAGCGGTTGGATCAGTCCAGTGATAGATAGATAGATAGATCAACACTTTATTGCACCATTTACAAAAGAACATACAAAAGAGACAAAATTAAATACAAAAATGAGCGCAAAGGCGGGCTTATCGCAAATGCAATTTCTTCCAGCCAACCTTTGGGTGGAAGGAAATATACATGACAAAAATGTAGGGTGCAGTAAACACTAAAGATAAAGGATAAAAAAAATTAAAAATAAACTAAACATTGATAAAATAAATATACACAATCAGGACAATATGGAAATAAATAAAATTAAAGACTCAGATAGTGAGACTTTACCTGCTTTCTGAAGGATGACAAAGTTTGGGCCTTGCGGATATCAACTGGCAATGCATTCCACAAACGAGCAGCATGGACAGTAAAGGAGTGGGAGAAAAATTTGGATACATGATCAGGGACAACTAGGTATAAGGAATAGGCACTACGTATCTCACGATTACTGACCTCACTGAGAAATTTAAAGCGTTCTTTAAGGTAAAAAGGAGTAAAAGGGTTATAGAGAATTGAGTATAGCAATGAGAGGATATGTAGATTACGACGATGTCTAATAGGGAGCCACTTGAGTTGGGTACGAAAGGCTGAGATATGGTCATATTTACGCAAACCGAATATGAAACGTATACAAAAGTTTAGGAGGCGCTCAAGTTTATTAAGTTGCTCTTCAGTGAGATCAAGATAGCAGCAGTCTGCGTAGTCAAGTATAGGTGGAGTAAGGATTGAGCAAGCGTGATTTTAGTCTCAGTGGGAAGGAAATTTTTGATCCTCCTGATAGAACCAGCAGCAGCGAACAATTTTTTGTTAACCTCTGCAATTTGCGGAGCCCATGACATATTTTTGTCAAATATTATACCTAAGTTCTTTACTTTATCACTGACAGGAATTACGGTATCATTAAAAATTATAGAGGGAAGGGATTGCCAATCGATTCTAGAAATGAGACGAGGGCTTCCAAGAATGATTACTTGCGTTTTGAGAGGATTAACAACAAGTCCATGAGAACTGCTCCACTCCGCTATTCGAGATAAGTCACTATTGATGTCACGTATAGCCTGCGGAAGGTTATCTAAAGAGGAATGACAGTAAATTTGCAGGTCGTCAGCATATAAATGATATGACGACTGTATTTGAAAGTGGATAGAATTAATGAATAAAGCAAATAATAAAGGAGATAGCACGCCACCTTGTGGTACTCCACAAGACGTCGAACACCACGCTGAGAGATTACCCTCAACACGTATACGCTGCTGACGACCATGCAGATACGAACGAAACCAGCCAATAGCAGATGAAGATATGTTCAGAGAGCGTAGCATTCCAATAAGAATATCAAAATCGACGGTATTGAACGCATTACTGAAATCCAGGAGTGAAAGAACTGTAAGTTCCGTTCTGTCCATGGCAGAGCGGATGTCGTCAGAAATTTTTACAAGAGCTGTTTGAGTACTGTGGCCTTTGCGGAAACCAGATTGAAAAGGGCTAAGAATGTTATTTCTGTTGAGAAATGTATTGAGCTGAAGTTGAACCAATTTTTCCAGGATTTTTTGAGAGGAATGGAAGGATGGAAATGGGACGATAGTCAGAAAAACAAGAAGGATTTGCCTTTTTTGGTAAAGGGATAATATAAGCATTTTTCCAAGACGATGGAAAGATACCTTGTATTAAGGAATTATTAAGGATTAAGGTTAAAGGGGAAAGGATAATATCGAGAATAGGAAGGAGCATTTTGCGACTTACATCATCAGAGCCAACAGCATTAGAAGATACAGAAAGTACACTCTTCTGAACATCACATTCAGCAATAGAGCTAAAAGAAAAACTGGAATAGTCCGGTGTAGGTAAAGATGACAAATGATTAAGTGTTTGGGTTTTGATATTTCCACTAAAGGAAATAGAAGTAGCGAAATGTTTGTTGAGGGAGTTGAAATCAATATTATTGGGAACGCTACTATTACTTCTCCCGACACCCATCGACCTAAGAAACTTCCAGACCTTAGCTGGATCACCGTTTTCGACGGATTTATGAATGTGCCGACGCTGTGCGTCTCTGCACATATTGTTACAGGCATTCCTTGCCTTAATAAACCTCTCTCGATAGCGATCCGGATCTGCCTTGTATTTCGATTTAAGGAGGTGTTTCCTGGCAATAGCGGCCTTAATATCCTCAGTTAACCAAGGAGCTGGCAAGTATTTGACGCGCACAGGACGAACAGGAGCATGCTTGTCATACAGTTCAATCAACAATTTATTAAATCCATCCACCTGTTCGTCCACTGATTCAAGATCAGCCAAAGCGAACCAGTTGATACCACGAGCGTCATCCCTAAGCTTATCCACATTAATTGAGTTAAAATCACGCAGCATAAGGATTTTAGGTTTGGGTTTAGGAGGGCGAAGTTTGAATGAGAGATATAGGAGATCATGATAAGAAAACATTTCCGCATTGCATTGACCATAATTTGCAACGAGATCAGGAGAGGAGACAATGATGAGGTCCAAAAGTGTAGGAATGCAGTTGGGAAAAAAATGGGTAGGTTGGTTAGAATGGATAAGAGATAAATTGCAGGAATCTACTAACGATGACAGTGATTTAGAACGGTTATCATCCTTCAGCAAGCAGGTATTGAAATCACCCATAATAATTGTGTGATTAACAGTAGGCGTAAGCTCCTCTAGGATTTTTCAAGTGCCGAAAAATAATTGATGGAAGAAGAAGGACTATAGTAAACACCCAAAAGAACAGTGGAGTAGGATAGGGTAATTTCGATAAACAAATACTCGGCCTCATGTGAAGTATTAGTGATTTCCGACATACGGACAATTTTGAAGGGAATATGTGCACGGAGGTAAATGGCAACACCACCACCATTACTCTTGCGGTCATTACGTATAAGCTGAAAACCTGGTAATGAGTAGGAAGTGGAAGGATGGCACGGCATAAGCCAGGACTCAGACACAAAAATAGCATCGATGTGCTTACTGCTAAAAGTAGCTAACAGGTCTGGGTAGTGAGCAGGGATACTCTGGGCATTAATATGCACCACATTGAAGTTTTTAGGAAATAGGGAAAAGTTATTATCCAAAGTCTCATTTAATGGAATCGGAATTGAATGGAAACTATCTTCAGACGAAAGGGATTTAAAACTATCTTCGTGTTCATCACTCATTATACCGATTGAGAATGTATATATTTACTTTTACTATAAAAAATACTAGTATATCTAATTAAATTAAATACTATGAAAAATTAAAATTAATATCGTTTACTAAAACCTAATTTACTTGAACCACCCTCAAGCAGAACATAAAGAGGAAATTTTTAGGAGAACTAAAGTAAAATAACATTTAAATTAAAAGTATTTCAAATGAAGTACATGTGTAAAAAAAGCATAGGTGCATAACAGAAATGGCATTATATTACATTGTCTTGGATAAAGTGACAGAAAAAAAAAATAATAATAATAAAAAAAAAAAATAGACGTCAAACTTCAAGTTAATGACAGATGACAGACACAGATGACATTGACTTGACATGAGTACTTCACACGCACGACAAGGGAATTATTTATAGGTACCTATTTGAACAAAATACGGTGAAAATACCCGAATAATTAAAGTTATGTAAAGTTGCACAGTTTCGGCGGTATCACTTAAAAGCGAAATAAGGGAAACAGAAATGGACTATGTCGAATGCAAGCTTACTCTAGCGGCGTGCCCGCTTGGGACGGTCGCTGCTTTTCGCGGCGACAGGAGCATTGCAGCAGGCCGCTGTGGCCTGCTTGGACGAACTTTCCCGTTCCTGGGATGACGAGTCTTGCTGCTGCGGGACTCCCGTAGCCGGGGAATCAAAGAGCTGATCGACTTCGGTGCGAGAGCACACGCGATGTCTGGCACCATCATGCCCGATAACATACACACATCCGTCCCTTGTCCAGCATTTGTTAATGCCGAAGAGGCTACGCGCGTGCAGGAAAGCATCATGACGTACTGTTGTTAGAAATTCAGACATAGTCACGCCAGAGCCCCTCAAATGCGTCTTCGCATTCCAAAACTGCGACTTCATCCCTAGATTGACGAACTCGATAAGCAGAGGTCGAGGCTTATCACCAGAGATGCGACCCAATCGATGAATCCTATAGATGTCAGCAACGGAAAAGTTGCTTACTTCGAGTTTGGTAGCAATATCCACAACCACTGTTGAGGGCACTTCCTTCACACCTTCTGCTACCCCATGAAGCAGGATGATTGCCCGCCGGCTGTGCATCTCTAGTTGGTCTTGCCTTCTGTCTTGCTGCTTCAGTTGTTGGGCCAGCTCAGCCACTTGACGTTGGAGGTTACTGAAGGCAGAGCCAATAAACTCTTGAAAAGTGCTAAATTTTGTAGCCAGTGATGTGACTGTTGGTGTTTGTGCCTTTTCCAAATCTGCCTTAAAGGCAGCCATTGTTGTGTCAAAGTGTGTTGACAATTTCGCCATTGAGTTTTGTAGATTCTCCATGATAAAAAGGAAACTTGAAAGGAGAAGAACTGCTCACAGGTAGATTAAACTATTAACTACTATTATTCATAGGTATTTTTGTAAAACAAGTGAATAAACTTTTGTTTTAAATAAAATAGAGGAGCTCAAAATTAACCAACTTGTTTGTTTTACTGCTACCCGCAAAAAAAAAAATAAAAAAAAAAAATTATATTCTCTGCGAAGTGTCTTCTTCAGAGACTTTGGACTTTGGGCGTCTCGTGGGACGAGCCGCTGTTTGGCTCTCCATTGGATGATTGGCTCGAGTTGTTTTCATCGATTAAGGAAGTCAATCGGATTGCCTTGCCTCGTCGAATATTGCCACCCGGGAAATATCGAGCCAGCCTGCATGGCTTTTGTGACGCGTCGGAGCGAGGCTATGCCGCGTCAGTCTATATGCGGACAGTTGACGCCGATGGCCGGGTCAATGTCTCGCTTTTGTTAGGGAAGAGCAAGGTCGCCCCCATCAGGACTAGGCTGACTATCCCCAAGCTTGAGTTGAGTGGAGCTCACCTTCTCTCTAAATTGTTGCATCACGTTGCCAGTGAGCTGGCGGCCACGGTCGAGATACGAGACATCTTCGCCTGGTCGGATAGCCAGGTCGCGCTTGCATGGTTGCGCGCGGCCCCACATACCTTGGAGGTTTTTGTGGGAAATCGGGTTTCCCAAATCCAGAATATCGGAGTTGATATAACATGGAGACATGTGCCGGGAGAGCTTAACCCAGCGGACTGTGCCTCCCGAGGTTGTACGGCACCAGAATTGGTGTCACACCCGCTCTGGTGGGGTCCAGAGTGGCTGATGGGATCAGAAACTTCTTGGCCTGTCTGTCAGACAGATGTTACTTCTTTGAGTTTGACTGGGCTCCGTGTACATGCTGTAGTCGCTGAGACGACGTCGGAGCCGGATTGGCTACTTGCTCGGTATAGTAGCTTGGATAAGCTTCTGGGTGTTACCAGTTGGATTAAGCGTTTCATACATAATTGTAGAAACCCACAGGCAAAGCGGTTGGAGCCGATTGCAGGTGCAGAAGAGCGCCGGAGCGCATTGTTGCATTGGGTCCGTGTCGTGCAGACCGGACGGTTTGAGTCAGAGCTTCGTATCTTGCGCGACGCACGCGCTAAGTTGAAGGGCGCGGTCGCTCGTTTGAACCCGTACATCGACTCGGATGGGCTTCTTCGGGTTGGAGGCAGGCTCCGGAAGGCGGATCTTCCATATGAGACTCGCCATCCTCTGTTGTTGCCCAAGGGCGGACCCTTGGTGCAGCTTTTGGTGTCTGATCGACACATTCGTAACGCCCATGCTGGGTGCAATGCTTTGTTGGCTATTTTGCAACGCGAGTTTTGGATTTTGTCTGCCCGAAGAGCAATCCGTAGCGTTCTGTTTCGATGTATTGCATGTTATAGGTTGAAGGCATCCACGATGCAACCACAGATGGGTGATTTGCCCGCTGATCGAATCCGACCTTCGAGACCGTTTGACGGCGTTGGAACCGATTTTGCCGGTCCCTTTTCGATCAAGGCTTCTCCCTTTCGTAATGCCCGTATTGTGAAGGGCTATTTGTGTGTATTTGTTTGTTTGGCCACCAAGGCTGTCCATTTGGAGGTGGTATCGGCTCTGACTACGGGGGCCTTCGTCGCCGCGTTGGATCGCTTTGTTTCGCGTCGAGGTCTACCTTCCCTTATTAGGTCTGACAATGGCACAAACTATAAAGGAACTGTAAATTATCTTAAGGATGTTTCTGTGTTTATTGATAAAAATTGTACTAGTTTAAGTCAAATTGCTGCCCAAAGGGGAATAACCTGGAAGTTTAGTCCCCCAAGTTGCCCCCATTGGGGAGGGATTTTTGAAGCGGCTGTGAAATCCGCAAAGACCCACCTCCGCCGCATTATCGGAGAAACGGCTCTAACTTTTGAAGAGCTGGCCACAGTGTTTTGTAAAGTTGAGGCGGTCCTCAACTCTCGTCCTCTCTGTCCGCTATCTCCAGATCCAAATGACTTGGAAGCTCTCACCCCTGGTCATTTTTTGGTGGGAGGGCCGTTGAATGCCCTGCCCGAATACCCGTGGAAGGATGAACGCGTATATCGGTTGTCGCGTTTTCAAATGTTGCAGCAAATGAGCCAGGACTTTTGGCGTCGCTGGTCGCTTGAATATTTGCATTTGCTGCAGCAAAGAGTGAAGTGGACAGACAGGACTGAGCCTCCCAGGGAGGGTGATTTAGTATTGTTAAAAGAGGCAAATTTGCCCTCATTGCTTTGGCGACGAGCTCGCATATTACGTTTGATTCTTGGCGGAGATGGCACTCCGCGTGTGGCTGAGGTGTTGGTCGACGGTTCGATTTTAAGGAGAGGTGTGACCTCTCTCGCCCGCCTTCCCGTAGAGTAAGCTAGCGGTCTGCTTCTCAGACCGGGACGGGGGGATGTTTGTAATATATTGGGTAAAACTAAACGCAGGCGTTTCCTGTTATCGCCGCCAGGCGTTTCGGGGTTCTCACACTGCTAGCGTGGATGGCGTCGCGTGTGGTCCGCCATTGCATTGTCCCGGGCGATATCGGTTTGATTTTAATACGCGGAGCGGTCTCGCGTCTTTTGCTTGTTGTTTAGTTTGGGTGATAATTGTGAATTTCCTGTTTGTTAAATAACTATTGAATTTGTGTTTGTGAAAAACTCTGTTATTGTGACTTTTTCTTGTGAGAGGTGAAACGTGGCTGGCTGTTCACATCTGGCTGTTCCCGAGTGAAACTACGGGAAGAAATCTATTTATTTGTCCTGGGGAATTGAGATCTCAAGGGTTAGGTAGGGTGATTAGGAATTCCCCCTTCCCGAAGACACTCAAGTTTGGATCCGAAGAGAAAGAAGATTTAATTTGGTAAGTGTTCAATTGTAGTTAATTTATAGGTTAGGTTATCATATAGGGCCCTGTAGCTCCCTTCATAAGCTACGGTGGTAGCAGACTGCGTTAAGTTAGTTAGGTTTTAGTCGGGCAAACGTGGTGCCGCGTGGAGATTTTTTCCCGGTACTTATTTTTACCGGTGGTTTTTTCCCGGTGAAGTTCCGGTACAGAATTCTTCCCGCCGCTTCGTTTGTCCGGATTCTCTCTGCCACATTTTCTGGCAGCAGAGCGTAGTTGCTCTGCACAGAGTCTGTCCCTTACGGGTATACGCACGCAGATGTCAACTCTATAGAAATTCGACACGAGTATAGCTCTTCATTAAAAAAGAAGTAAGTAAACATTTATGCGCCTTTTAGTTTAAATCATATATATCATACATTGAAATAATCCAATTATTCATTTAAAAAAATACAGGGTTATTTTGAAACCATTGGCCAAATTTTCGCAGCAGATTTGGTTGATAAAATTGAGCAGGTTTCCAAAAAAATCTGTTATAAAATTTAAAAATTTTTTTTTACTTCCCATACAAATTGGTCGATCAGCTGATAACTTAGTATGGAAAGTTGAAATTTTATGTTGTTCTTTTACTATAAATTTCTTTAGGACGTAGTTGTATTCCAAGTACTGACCATATTGTAAAACTTTGGCCAGTAGTTTCAAAATAATAAACCTGTATAGAGCTCTAAAAACAACTACAACTTAGTTAAGCATCTCTTAATAACTTGAAAGTCAATCAAAGTTGACTCGTAACATTGTGACACAGTGTTAAGTTAAATGAGTTGTCTTTGTCTTAGTGAACAATGGCCGATCAAGGGAACAGTACTAACGGTTTTCGAAGCGAAAATTCTAGAACTTAAATCTTTTTTAACCTTATTTATTAGCAATGGTGCGACACTTCGTCCGCGCGGGATTTATTATTGTTAATACCTATCTCTAGATTCTAAGTGACTTACTATAAAATAATAATGCAACCAAGATGACGCCAGATTTCAAGTTAGACTTTCAGTTTGTGGAAACCGCATCAGATTCGGTAGATATTGCGCTTATAAAAATATACAGAAAGACGGAAACAGAAACACATCCAAAATTTAAAAAAATGGATTCTATTGGCCCTATATCGACCCGTCATACATCGTTTTCTTTAAATTTGTATAGAAAATTATGAATTACGGGGAAACTTAAAAAAAAACTAATTATTGTATGTGCATGTGCATTAATTGTATATTCGTCCACATATACAGTCATTTAATAGTAAGACATATGTTGTAAAGTGACGTCTTTGGAGAAAATGCAGCAGTGGAGTTTGTTGCGCCGCCTCTTCTCCACTGGCGCTTTGGAGGCGGTGGTAACCTTAGCTATAAGTAATTTTATGACGTCAACTAACTAAAAAACAAGAATGTGACGATTTATAAGTGCTATTTTTAAGCCTATATGAATAAAAATTATTGACTTTGATTTTGACAACAATGTGATAGGTACCTACTCATTGCTATGTACCTCTCTCTCTCTCTCTCTCTCTCTCTCTCTCTCAGCCTAAAGACGTCCACTGCTGGACAAAGGCCTCCCCCAAGGATTTTATCCATGGGGGGTTGCTATGTACCTACTCGTATTTAAGTATTCTTCTTCTTATCGAGTCGAAATGGCTAAATGATATAGTTTTGGACCAGTATGTGGCAACTTTAACCGCCCTATCGTTGGCGTCATTAAGATCCTCTATTGTACAAGACCAAGGGCAGTTGTAGCATAATAATATATTATATTATGATATTTGATTTAAGTATTATAAATGTTTTCTGTGATGAAAATAAAGGTATATATATGACAATGTATGTATGTATAGGTATTCATATTATGACAATGTTTTCAGTGAATTTACTAAAATATCCTGGTAACATTGTCATGACGCAAAAGATCACAAAAATACAATTTTTTTTTTACAAATTAATTCACGGCATAGCAACAGATTGTTGTAAAAAAACACGAATAAATTTGAATCCAAGATAAACGTATTCGGAAACCGGACAATTATGAGAGCCCTTATCGAGTTTGGAGTTTGCTGCTCCTTGGAAAACTCAAATAAATATTAAGTTAGCGGATTGTTTAACGACCTCTTTTGGCTAATTTTTGGGTCGAGAACTTCCGAAGCCGAATAGTGGGGCCTGAATTCATAAAAAACACACGGAGTCGATGATTTTCCTTTGAGATTTAGGAGGGGTGGGGGGTCATGAAATTAATCCACGGGGCTGCAATAGAGGATGAAAGTTTGTATGAGCAACACACAAGATATTTACCTACTTTTACCACGGACAACAGTTCATATCTACTTCTATATTTTCTTTTATATACTTCTATAATCTATATTCTTACCATCACTGACCTACAAACCTACTCGTAGACCAACTAGTTGCTCAGTGGGGAATTTTATAAATACCTGAAAAACATGCCTCATGGTACAACGATTTTTAATATTCCCCACGGTCTAACTGGCTAATAAACTTACATTTCCACATCAATGTAAGAGACGAAACATCAAATATTCGTTTCGGAACTGTGGCTGCGTGGTCCCATTAAGAGTTTCTGGTTTGAACAACTGCCTCCAGGTCATGTCCAAGTATGGGAGAGGGAGCCTTGGTATTTCCAGTATGTCCGCGCCTGTTAAGGTGATGTGGTAGTCATCTACCCAGTAGAAGGGAAGATTCTGAACCACTTTGAGCAGCTCTTGCACGGCATCTTGGGAGTACAGAATCACCCAACCTGAAAGGGGAGATTAAGTTTATCAGCAATCACATGATTTTATCAGATCATCATTATCATTTTTATGACCACAATGTTATAAATAAAAAGTGTATACCTGGATTCTAAACAAGTCTCAAATTCGGAGACGAATTGGGTTTTAAACGGGGCTATATGGGCTAGCAACCTGTCAATATCAACCTCCATTCCACCAATAAGCCCACTATTCAGCCAGGCGTATGGCCTTTCGAATCTCATGACTCTAAATTAACTCTGTTTACCCCGTGAGGGATAAGGAAGTGATAGATACTGTCTATACTATAAGTATAAAAGGTTTCCCGTATATCTAGAAAATATGAAAAAATAAAGCTTACCTCGACACCATGTTGAGCAGTACTCTTTGACGAACTTATTGTATCTCGTATTAACATATTTATCCACAATACAATTGCATGCGATCAGCCTCCGGGCGCCCCACGGTGACAGTCTCTGGACTAGAAACTCTCTCAGCACACTTGGATACACCTCCACATCATCATCAACTTTCAGAACGTACTTCGCAAGCGGACAGTGATGCGCGACCCACTTTAACCCCATCGTATGTTTGTACGTCATGTTATAGTATGCGTCTTTGAAGTTACCCATCACGATGTCACCAAACTGTGTGCTCTCGTCTCGTAAAGTCTGTAAGTCCCCTGTCTCCCCTGTGTTGGGCAAACCCACGAGAAATAACACTCTAGTCCATTCCCAAGGAGATTTCCATGTATTTCGGATATTTATCCGCCTGGCACAATTACTCCATTTTGACGAAATTATAACCAATAGAAGCATGCTTTTGTTACACGGTGGGGGGTTTTCGAGAAAGGTGAAATTAGTTATATCTATCAGGTGATTGTAGACATCGTCTGTATGCCTGTATTTATGTTCACGCCCTACAGGTCCAAGTAAGTATGTTTTATATAGCAAATAGCACTGAGAAGGGTGATATTCGATAACAAAACTACACAAGAGAGAGATCACAAAATTTTGCAGCATATTTATTTTCAGCATCTGAAACGTTACGCTGTGACGAACTGTTATTTATTAGGTTATTTCTGATTACTCGTAAATCTATAATAAAACTTAAATTTACTGAATTTGATGAAAATTCATTATTTAGACAGAAAGAAAATTCAATCTGACACATTATTATGACTTTTTTTTACTTTCTGTAGGTACCTACGAAGCTCCATAGGAAATAAAATCATCGAAGTTTTTATTTTTTCCATAAACATATTATAAATGATCACAAAAGGAAAAAATCGCTCTAAAAAAATATTTCTGTGACATATAATATAATAATAGGTAGTACATGTAAAATAAAAATTATTTCTGTGGGGGCATGTTACATTGTCAATAATATTACGATACTTTGGTAATATTGATGGCTGTATCGCGGAATCGTGATAACAAATTATTCGAAAATCTTGAAATCCGCGATACTCAGGGGCGTGACTTCAATATTATTGAAGTGTAAGCGCATCGAGATATTTTTTCTGTCAGTATTCGATCGCAGCCATGTCGGAACAACGTCAGAGTTTAAGTTTAATAAAGTTATATAAAATTATTATTAATAAAAGTTGAGTTTAATGAACATTTTTAAAAATAAAAACCTTTATTGGGTTAAGTGGAAAAAATACGGAAACAAATCAGATTATGAAATTTTCTCTATTTATCGGACGCGATTTAAGGCATTGTCACACAGATGTTATAAGGAATATCTTACATCAGTTGAAAATAATATGCAAAATAATATAAAATATTTCTGGACTTTCATTCATAACAAAAAAAAAAAGACAATATACCAAATACTATGACTTACAAAAACGAAACTGCAAATACTCCTAAAGATGCGTGTTACCTATTCTCAGAATATTTTAAATCTGTATTTCAACCAAATGATATTCCCAGTAACTTGGGAATTGGTGACATGCCAAAGAGTAATTTGTTATCGGATGTGGTACTTAACGATATTCAATTTACGGAGGATGAATTAGTGAAAGAACTGAATAGTCTTGATGTTACGAAGGGACCAGGTGTAGACAATATACCCCCCCTATTTTTGAAAGCAACTTCGAAGACCATATATTACCCATTACTCCATATCTTTAATACATGCTTGCGGGAGGGAGTTTTTCCCGCACAACTAAAAACTGCACGAATAGTACCAGTCTATAAGGATGGTAATAAATCAAATGTTGAGAATTATAGACCGATTTCTATTCTACCCACTCTGGCAAAGGTCTTCGAAAGATTAGTTCACAATACTATATATCCTACAATTCACAAAATTTTATTAGAACAACAGCATGGCTTTGTTAAGAAACGTTCTACAGTAACGAATTTGTTACTGTATACATCATACCTATTTGAAAATTTAGATAAAAATATACAAACAGACAGCGTGTATACAGACTTCCAGAAGGCCTTTGACAGAGTGGATCATAGAATTTTATTAGAGAAGTTAGCTTACAACGGAATACGCGGTAATCTTTGGCGTTGGTTTAAATCCTACATTACTAATCGCACGCAGAAGGTTGTGTTGAATGGCCATGAATCTGAGCTTGTTCCAATCAGTTCTGGAGTGCCGCAAGGCTCAATATTAGGCCCCTTACTTTTTATCATCTTCATTAACGATATCAAGGACTGCTTTAAGTTTTGCGACTTTCTACTGTACGCTGATGACCTCAAAATTTTTCATAAAATTGAATCTAGTAATGATCACACAAAATTTCAGCAGGACCTTGATAGGTTTTCTGAGTACTGTAATAGAAATAAACTTACTCTTAATACTAATAAATGCAAAACAATTACTTTTACAAAAAAGAAAAACATAAGTGAATATAATTATAAATTAAATGGTATTCAACTAGACAAGGTAAGCACAATCAAAGATTTAGGAATTACACTGGATAGCAAACTACATTTAGATATACATATTGACAATATTATTAATAAAGCTTATAGAATGTATGGCTTTGTTATGCGCTCTAGCACTGATTTTAAACGACCTACAACCTATCTTTTGTTATATAACACACTGGTCCGCTCGCAGCTTGAGTATGCTGCGTCTATCTGGAACCCTCTGTACGCTAAATATACAGATGCACTCGAAGCCGTACAAAAAAAGTTTTTCCGCTGCATGCACTATAGGTGTTATCGTACTCAATCCGCATATGACGATTTGCTTGTAAAATATAAATATATTAAACTTAAACAGAGACGTCTGTATCTTGGAGCTATGTTACTATATGACATTTGCCATGGTCGGTATGATTGTATTCCAATTACAAACAAAATCTATTATAACATTCCTACTCGAGCTTATAAACGTAATGCACGTAAAGAACATAAATTGTTTGCTACTCACCATTGTCGCACGAACGCTGGCAAGCGATCGCCTTTTTATTATTTAACTCAATCATATAACGATAATTTCAATAATATTGATATATTTGAAACTAGTCCTGGTAAATTTAAAAAACTACTGCTTTCACATCTCACTACTTAATAATAGACATACCCACACTGTGTACTTTTTAGTTTTTTTATTTCATGAGTCAGTTCTACTGTATTTGTTGGGTACTAATGTTACAAAGTTATTCCCTTTCGGAAGTCAATTATGTATCTTTTATTTGTATAATTTATTATTTTTTGGTTTAGTATAAATTTCTGATTGGTAATATTGCTACCTCGTTGAAAACCCAGTATGTTAATTTAATATTAATTAGTTAATATGTGGTGAATGTTGTTGGTGGCATAATTAATAAGTATAAGTAAGATATTTAGATAAGTACCTAGCCTTATTATGTCATTGTTTGTTCACCCAAATAAAGAGAAAAAAAAAAAAAAATAATGTTTTTAAGCACTTGAAGCTTCAACCATTTGCTAAGTAGCGTAAAGTTACGGCAAGTTTTTCTCTCGGCGTTATAACCTTTCTCATTTGTATGTCTTGTTTTGTTATGTACGGCAAAACTAAATTTAAAAGCTTCTCAAACAATCGTCCGAATTGTCGCCCAAGATCATTTCTTGCGTAATATTTATATGTGTACCTATATTGATTTCGTTTTGAAATCCAGCCTTTTACCGAACACTTCCTCTTTTTGCGTTAAGTTTTTATCGTGCATGCGAGTATTATTTCTATAGCAGCCTTTTTTCTAGAGTCCATGATTTTTTTCGGATTTATACAATTTTAACCTTGTACGAAACACTACTTTACTCCAGTATTTTCGAATGAGTACTGGTAGGGATCCTTTCATTTCTCATAAGGTTAATAATCATAATATGGTTTGTCATAAAGCCTTTCTCATAATTTTTTTATCATAATATTTTATTCAAATAATATTAATTGTAATAATATTTGTTTAGTCATAATCATAGATTGTCATACAGATTTTTTTAATAAAATGGTTTATCATAATGGCCTTGTCAGAATTTTTACGGTCATAAACATAGTTTATTTTTTATTTTGTTCATCTTTTATTTTGTTGATGACAATATTGACAATTGAAGTCATTATGTAAAATTTGATATTTGATTATACTTCAAACACTAGTATAGGTTAGGGTGCGGCGGGGGTGGCCCTTGGGCCACCCCTAAGCCGCGAACATAAACAACAAAAAAAACAAAAGCTTAACAAATCTTACCTTTTCTCTGAGTGCAACCGTACATTATGAGTTCTCTTTTCTCTGTACATTATGAGTATTACTATTATGATTAAATTATATTATGATTTATTTATGTTTATGACAATTTGTATTTATTACAAAACAATTATGTTAAAAAAGTTATTTAAAAAAAAATATTATAATTTTAATTTATATTAATTATGATTATGTGAAAAAACATTATTTCGAACTATATTATTACAAATATTTTTATGAGAATCATTAGAGACCCTACTGATGATGATATTATTGATAATGATCACTCTAAGGCAACACTTGGTGCTGGCAACACCAAGTGGTACAAAATGATCTGTAAACTAAACAGAAAACAGACAAGAATCTTAATGGGAGCTCTGACCGGACATTTCGAATGTCGTGGGCACCTGTTCAAGCTAAAACTTGTCGAAAGCCCTCTATGTCGGGTGTGTGCAGAAGTAGAGGAGTCTATGGAGCACATCATGTGTGAGTGTGACTCGCTGGCTAACAAGCGGCTGGCCCTCTTTGGAACTGCGTATCCGGAACTGGAGGACTACAGGCACTTCGCAGCCGGTGATATCCTGAAGCTTATGCAGTCCTTCTTCAAGAATCCCGCTGTGTGTGAGTAAGGCTTGGGGGTAAGTACAAAAGGGTCCAAGACTCGACGTGCTACCGTGAACACGGACCCTGCAGTAAGATAAGATTGATAATGTAATAGCCCAATTTCAATATTTGCGATATCGCGATATTAGGATCATGATAATATTGACAATGTAATATATTTTTTTTTAAGTCTGTGGTACTACTATGTTATGTATAAACTTTTCTAGATTCTATAGACTCTATGCCTAGGGTTAGCCTAAAGAATGGAAGTAAGTATAATAAATATTCCAATGAATAATATGAAATGAATCCATGTTGCTCTGGCTCAGAGTAGCCTCGGACAGACAAACGGACAGACATGACGAAACCACACACATAAAAAGTCCTCCTATTAAAAAAAAATCTGTGAACGAAACTAATAGGGTTCCTTTGTTAACCTACTTCGGATCGGCCTAAAAAAGACGAACGTAGGTACCCAGAATTAAATGGCAATAAAGTTATTTAGGATACAATTTTAACATTAATTTTATCGCAAAGTAACATTCAAAGTAGGTAAATTAGGAATTGAGCACACCGTAGTAAACATTCTCCGAGAAATGGCCAATCCATAAAAAGGTTTGGAATAAAAAATCTAAGTGATTTCGCTCAAGGCCCGTGGTAAGGGACAGGGCCAGACATAGAAATAAAACATATCAGAAGGATATAGTCCTCATTAATTAAAATATTTGAATTTTATTGACAACATAGGTAAAAATACCTTCAAACAATACTAGTTTTTGCCCGCGTTTTCGCCCGCGTGAATTTCCCACGGGACAGTGCATTTTCCCGGGATGAAAGGTCCGAAGTCGATTCCTAACTATGTGTGTGTATGCGAAATTTCAGGATGATTGGTTCAGTATCATTATCTCGAGTCGAAATGGCAAAGGTTAGATTTTTTTCGACCAGTATTTGGCCACTTCCACCGCCGTTCAGTAGATAAAGCGTGAAGAGGTAACAAACAAACAAATTCACTTTCGCATTTATAAATAAGTTAGGATATTCAATAAAATATTTGTTGCCTGAAATAAATTAATTACCTAGAAGATTTAGTGCAATATTGAATTATATACCTACTTACTTAATTTCATGTTTAGATTGGATTTGGAGTAAGGTGCTCAATTCGGTAGCATTTTAAAACATGTTATGTTTTTAATTTGAAAATCAAAAAAGCGAACATCATTAACTAAACGAAAAAAGTGATTTAGACGATAATTATGATTGAATCTGGTAGCCATCTTGTTAATACATAAAGTTTAAGATACTTTAAATATCGATTCTAATCGTGAGTTTCTCTAAAGTACGAGTAGATTTTCAAAAATCATTTTATCACATTTTAGAACACTCCTTCTGGCATTTAATTTATTAACCGGTATTTTAACTCTATGTCGCAGGAAACACTCAGGGACTCAATGACATAAAATGGGCTTTTTGTAAATAAACGAAGGGATTTCCCCGGGTAAAATTGAAAAATGTAGCCTTATCATTAAGAGAATAATTACAGATTTAAAATCCTTTGTTTTGAAGTAAGGGTGGCTTTCCACTTGTTATAATGAAGATTTTATAGTGACCGAGCGACGTCAGTTCCACGGATATTTGCGACAAGAACCGAAACGACCAAGAAATCAAAAAGTTACGTGCGCATGCCTGTGTATAAAACAAATGGTGGGAAGTGATACTTCAAGTCCGATACAAACATACAGTTTTATTTATATGATACTAGCTTCTTCTCAGTACTTCTAACTATATGTAATATGTATGCCAAACTTCAGAAAGATTGGTTCAGTAGATAAAGCGTGAAGAGATAACGAATAAACAAACTCACTTTTGCATTAATAATATTAGTTAGGATTAGGATAAGTAAGTAACAGAAAGCCGAGATGATATACATACAGGTAACAACTTTATTTTTTATCCCCGAAGTCGATCCCTCCCCAAGAATCGAGAATCATAAACAATACTATCATATATCCGCGGAGGCTGTGAAAAATCAATTCGGCCGACCCTCCCGAAAGTGGTAGTAAATTCTCCGCCCATTACCGGGTTCATACCATGGACATATCTCTGTACAGACTTGCTATTTGAAAGAAGCGTAGCGTAAGAAGCTCAATCTTTGTGATTTGTTTTTAGAAGTTAGACATTAGGTTTATTGATTAGGAACGGTTTGTAACATACAACATTCTCTAACTCTTTCTCTCTCTCAGCCAAAAGACGTCCACTGCTGGACAAAGGCCTCCCCCAAGGATTTCCACAACGACTGGTCCTGTCATTCTCTAACTAGTTGCAGCAAACGTTATATGTTGTTATTGATTTATTAATATCGTATTACAACATTTTGTGAATGCCTTTTAGTACCCGCCGGAACCCATGAGGAGTCATTTCCAGTGGTAGCGTGGTGCCAACGGAATTATTACATTCGTGCCACGCTCTTTCAATTTCTTGTGATTTTTGTTCGAGAGTGTTCCTTCTGTACGGTAGTACTATTACTAATCTATGGCAATGTTATTGTATGTGTAAGTGTGTATATTTTGCTACCATAAAGGTATTCCCTTTCAACAAGCTAATTATTTACAAATAAAAACACGACTGACAATTCTACTATGTCACTCGGAGGAATGCAAGGAATCTATCAATACCTCTCACATCAAAATCTGTTAAGCCGTTCACGACCTATGAAGGAATAAAGAAACTTGCATACATACATACTACAAACATGTATACATAAACCCTGAAAACGTAACATTCGCTGATAACATAACACTCCTTTTTCGGTCAGTCGTGTAAAAATAGAATGAACTACTTACATAAATTTTATCGGACAAGTCTGACGACTGTTTCGAATCTACACAACACATTCAGAAAATGCGCACTTTACACACACGTGTTTGTCCTATTGGCTACTAGCATACGCCCGCGGCTTCGCTTGCATGAATTTCGTTTTACACCACAAATTTAGATTAGGCTAGATACCAAAAGTTTGTTCGATAGTATGAAAACCGAGGGGCCATTATTTTGACCTACGATGACGTCACTCCAGTCATTTTAGTGATGGGCGCAACATAAACGCGAATGAAGGCTAACTGAGTAGCAAACGCTTGATTGTTTGTCCATTGGACATACGCAGGGCACGCTTGGACATACTGTTTGCGGCATCTAGAGTATATCAAAATCTGTGTTTTACATCCATTTAATCCTCTCAGGGATGGAATTTGTAAAGTTCCATTCTTATAGTGCTTACTAACGCTGCAAAAATTTATATTTCTACGTTCATCGGTTTCGTCTCTGCGTTGATATCCCAACCGAGTATCTTGCGCTGGTTGACTGGAATTTTTAATTACAAATGTATACCTCCTTTTCTACAAAAACAAAGTGACTTGCGTTATATAATAATCTATTTTGCATAATGTGAAAGCGGCCTAGCCACTCTGTCGCAGTTCGTCAAACAAATATCCAGTCTGTATGTGACCTTTTTATGTCTATGTCACACTCATAGTCAGATAAGTCCCATTTAGTCCCTACCCCTATAAACCGACCGCACTTTGACAAAACATACAAAAACTATATGCTAATTCGGCTCGCCCCCCGGTTTTGTTCTCGGATTTTTGCATTTAAATTGTGTTCTGAGTGGTGTGTTAATTTTGTCCGAAAAAATAGGGTCCCTTTTATAACTAGTTTATTGTCAAACGTGTTTCATAGAATTTGGAATAAGGCAAATAGAAGTGTCCTACTAGGTAAGTAGCTTTCATGGTCTGGGAAATTGTAAAAGTTAATCAAGGGGGTTTTAAAAACTGGGTATTCTTGTCATAGGCGATGGGCTAGCAACCTGTCGCTATCTGAATCTCCATTGCACCAAGCTAAGCGTGGCCTTGGAGTCTCACAACTTTTGGCTCTGGCTGCCCCATAAGGGAAAAAGACGTGATGCTGGATCTGTTGAATTGAAATGTGCAATTGTGAATTGAAAGCAGGGGTGCTTATTTGTTGCACTGACGCTTACTTGAAGTGTAACGAATACAGCAACATGATATCCAAAATTCAAATTCGAATGTACTTCGGGAGCCAGTCCCGTGATAAATACCGTGATTGGATAAAAAAACATTCACACACACATCCAAAATCTCGCATTTATAAATATTCTCTCTTTAGTCGTATTTCCTCATGACTGAGGGTCGTGGTCAGTATATGGAATGAAACACACACAACGACTCTCTTGGCAATTTTTAATGCAGTGGTTTGCCATTGCCTTCTCCATTTCACACACTAGCTGATAACCATCAACCAGAGAGCAGGTTTCCTCACGATGTTTTCCTTCACCGGAAACAAGTGGTGGTCGATGAAAACTAACATAGGTACATGAGTCAGATTGGTATACAAACTCATGTAGCACGGGCAGGATTTGGACCTGGGACTTTGCAGCCACAGGCGGGCCCCACTCGGCCACCACCGCTTAAAATATTAGTGGAATTAAATAGTAACAAGCAAAGTTTAAGTTAATATAAACAGAAAATAATCTAGGTAGGTATGTCATTTAACTATGAAGTTTCACTTTATGACCTATAGTTATTTATATTTCTCACAACTTTAATGTTTTATAACTTATTATATTTACTTATCGCTTTAATGAAAAATTCCTACGATTACTAGAGAAAAAATTCCAAAAATAATCATTAAAAACACAACTTCACCTTTTATCAGCACAGTCGAGTTACACTTTTTAACGAATTAATGAACCTTTTTAATTAACAATAACCCTAATTGCCACGTTTATAGACTGCTAAGGTGAAATCGGCCATTTTTTTTGTAATTACGTTAATCGTGAAAATCGATTCGCCATGATGAAATGATTAGATCCAAACAGTACTAACTCAACAACCATGTGTTTTACATTTAGTCATGTGTGCTGTTGGGTATTTATTGTTGACTGTTGTCGCTAGTGTCCACTGTTATCATGAAGGTAAGTTTATACAGATACAGTAGATACCTATCACGTCTGTATCCCTTACGGGGTAGACAGAGCTAGGAGCCGTGAGACTCGAAGGCCACGCTTAACTGAATGGTGGATTTGGTAACATAAAATATATAGAAGCACAGACGCGGTATTTTTGACTTGAAAATAAAATCTAGTATTGTATTAGCACAATCGATAAAATAAGAAAATGTATGTAAAAGAAAATCTATCATGTGAATCAATACAGATACAGTAGGCACCTATCACGTCTGTATCCCTTACGGGGTAGACAGAGCTAGGAGTCGTGAGACTCGAAGGCCACGCTTAACTGAATGGTGGATTTGGTAACATAAAATATATATTATTATTTTTGACTTGAAAAACAATTAAACTAGTGTTATTTCATAATTATTATTTTAAATTTGCATGCTAACTATAGTTAAATACAACAATCTGTAACTAACAGCTTTTGTAACTCTATTTACTGCAAATAAATGAGTTGATTTAATAGCACATTCGATAAAGTAAGAAAATTTAATTATTGAATAAGAAAATCTATTATGTACTCGTAAATCGATAAAAATAAGAATAATCTTTATTTTCCAAATAAATTACAATGGTGCTTATAAACTATCTATTACTATCTATCTTGTATCTATCTATAACTGGTTGGCTATTAGAGATCCCTATACGAGATACTTTATCTAAGTTCGCCATTGTCATTTACCTTTTTATTTATACTAGCTGAGCCCCCGGTATTTTTCTACCAGTGTACCAAATTTCATCAAAACCCGTCTAGTAGATTTTGTGTGAGTAACACAGGGATAGGGACACATGGAAAGAGAGTGGGGAGGCTTTGTCCATCAGTGGGACATGTTAAAGCAAAAAAAAAAAAGAAACAGTGTTTGTAATAAAAACTATGTTGTTTTGTCCGTTCGCCGCCGTAATATTCTAGCGCGTGCGGTAGTTTCATATTAGTAGCGTCGTCGCCCGCTCGGCCGGCGTCGGCAGTCGCGAGCGACCATTTTGAATTCAGTATTGTTTGGACATCGCGCGGGGAGGCCGCGCCGCATGAAATTGCTCGCGTGAATGGCATGGCGGACGGCCGCCATTTGTCCTGACATATCGGTTTGATTTTAATACGCGGAGAGGTCTCGCGTCTTTTGCTTGTTAACTAGTTTGAGTTATATTTGTGAATTTCCTGTTTGTTAAATAACTATTGAACATTTGTGTTTGTGAAACCTTCTACTTTGACTGTTTCTTGTGAGATGCGAAACGTGGCTGCCTGGGGACGCCGAAATCTGTTGCCGAGTGGAACTGCTAGACGGATCAGGTATTTTTTTCTGGGGATTGAGATCTCATGGGGTAGGTTGGGTGATTTAGGGAACAACCCCCTCCTCTTCCGAAGACACTCAAGATTGGATCCGAAGAGCAGAAGATTAAGTTTGGTAAGTGACCCTTGGGTTTGTGGGTGGTGGTAGCTATTAGGTTAGGTTTAATATACAGGGTTCTGTAGTTCCCGTTGTAAACTACAGTGGTAGCAGACTGCGTATAGGTTAGGTTAGGTTAGTCGGACAGACGTAGTGTCGGGTCGAGGTTTTTTACCGGTACTTTTTTTACCCGGTATATTTTTCGGTACCGAACCCTCCCGCCATTTCGTTTGCCCGGATTCTCTGCGTACATTTTCTGGTAGCAGAGCGTAGTTTATCTACCCTCTATTTGTTCGTTTGTAAAAAATAATTAATTGTTTGTAAAAATTATTAGATTTTTCTTAGTTTGTTTGTATAAGAATATTTGTAACCTTTTTTGTATTTGTTTGCGGTTTGTACCGTGCGTTCCGGGTTTGTGCCATTCTCATACCTACCGCGGTTCTTCGTGTAGTTGTTTGATTTTGTTGTTTTTTATTTACCTTTTGTTATTTTTTGTTTGTGACTTGACGCGATGGCGAAGGTCTCCAATGCTAAGGCGACACTCGCCAACGAACTGAGATGGTTTGTGACGGCCGGAGGACTCCTGTCCCGGAAGGACAGGGAGGGCGCCATACTGCTAAGAGCGGATCACCTCCACTCACGATTGATTAGCGCGGAAGCGGCCATGGTGGTGCTTACCGAAGCCGAACTTGCCCCGGAGGTCTACGCAGGTCACATGGCGGATATGGACCAGATCCTGAGTCTGCACGATGATATCGCGGAGGCGGCGACCGCAATAAGGGCGAGACAGGCTGGCGGACCAGCCCCTCGCACACCTGTTAGACAGGAAGGACCAGCAGTTACTGGTCGGCTCCCCACCCTTCAGCTGTCCCACTTTGGGGGTAGGATGGAGGAGTGGGTAGCATATAAAAATATGTTTGAGTCCCTGGTCGTAGCACGACAGGATTTGTCGAAGGCCCAGAAGATGGCCTACCTCCTCTCCACTCTTGAGGATGAAGCGCGGTCGCTCATCCAGCACCTCCGGGTGGAGGACGACCAGTACGATACGGCTTGGGAGTTATTGAACTCCCGCTACCAAAACTTACGTTTGTTAGCGGATGCGCACGCCGCACAGTTGATGGCCCTGCCCAAGGTGGCCAACAGGGCACAGTTGCGCCTGCAGTTGCTCACGCCCGTTACAGTGGCCTGTAACGCGCTCCGCACACTGGGGCTGCCGGTGGACCAATGGTCTTTTTTGTTGGTGCACATTGTATTGGGCAAATTGCCCAATGACATCCGCTCGCGGTTTGAGCGCGAAAATGCGGAGCGGGATAGCACCACCCTACCAACATTCACTGACTTGGTGAAGTTTTTGGAGTTTGAGGCACGGGCTGCTGAGAATACCATGACGGACTCAGCGCCATCCAGAGCGCCTGAACGTAGGCCCTTGGAACCCTCATGGCGAGGGAAGCCCCAACAGGGAAGACAACCGCCACCGCGTGGAGCTGGTGCGCGGGTTGCACACACGGCAGCAGTCGCGAGGGACGCGGACTGCCTGCAATGTGGTCGGATGGGCCACAGCCTGCTGCAATGCAGGGACTGGCAGGGACTGCCAGTACAAGATCGGCGCCGCATGGCAAAGCGGCATGAACTTTGCTTTTATTGTTTGGGCGGTCACTATGCACGTGACTGTCCCAGGGCCATACCATGCAGTGCATGCCGTGGGCGGCACCACGCGATGCTCTGCATGAACCGGAACGGGGATGGCCCCCGGATGTTGAGGCAGGGGTCCCCTATGGGCGGGGGCGCTCCTGCGCGAAGCCCTCCACCATCGGACGGAGGACGCGGCTTCGCTCGTCGCACCCCCCCTCGGGAGGGGGTCGCGTACCTGCGCGGGTCTTGGCGGACCGGGACCACGCGCCCCAAGGTCATGGCCAGTATGTAGCTGGCCAGGCCCCGGATAGGGCCCCCATGGGCGGGGGCCCTAGATCGGACGTGAGAGTGGGGACACCCCCCTCCACGCGGGTTACCAATACCCAACACATGCAGCCGCAGCGGTTTTCTCCGCCGCTGCACGAGTACCCACGGCTGGAGTACCACCCGCCGTACTATAGGTATGGCCGGGCCGCGGGTTATGCCCCCCCTCAGATGGGGATGTGCACTCGCCCGCCATATTATCCGGGTCAGTGGCGCGCCCCTGGTTTGGAGAGAGTGGGGAGCCCGTAACTAGCTTGCTCCCTTGCTGGGACAGAGCCGCGGACGGTTCTGCTCCCCACCGCGGTGGTCCGCGTATGGGGTCGTGGGGGGGAAGCCATTAATTTGAGAGCTCTGTTGGACTCAGGGGCTCAAAGCAGTTTGGTTACCACTCGAGTGGCACACCAGTTAGGTTTAGTCGTGGAAGACTCGCCTGTGCCACTTCTTGGAGTTGGTGGCATACAAGTGAAGTGTCTGACGGGCCAGACACTTGTCACCTTTTCTTCGCTGAAGTCCTCCACAATGAGGATCACGACTTCGGCTATGGTAATGGATACCATTGCGGGTTGGCACCCCTCGACAGACATACCGCCGGGTGTGTTGTCTTTGGTTTCGGGTCTGGATTTGGCCGACCCCTTTGTTTTTCATCCCGGCCCAGTGGACTTGCTCCTGGGCTCGGACGTATTGGGTTGGATTCTGTTGGGTACCCAGAAAGCTCTGGGTTCGTCTTCACTGATGGCAGTGTCTACTATCTTTGGTTTCGCCCTGATGGGCCCTGTGTTTGATAATAGCACCGTGGAGGAGCCACCGGTCGTCGCATCAGCGTCCTTGGCCAAGACCATGCAAAGGTTTTGGGAGGTGGAGGAGCCACCTATGAGTTCCAGGATGGATCCGGAACACGCTGAGTGCGAAGCCCTTTTTCGATCGACCACGGAGAGGTTGCCCTCCGGTCGGTTTGTAACTAGGTTACCCTTTGTTGCCTCTCGTCCTAGCCTAGGGCAAAGTAGGGCGCTTGCGGAGAAACGACTGCTGTCCATGGAGCGACGTATGCAGCGTGACCACGTACTTCGCGATAAATATATTGAATTTATGCGCGAGTACGAGGATTTGGGTCACATGTCTCCGGCTCGAGTTGATTGGAGCTCAACTGAGCATTATTTTTTGCCCCACCACGCGGTGGTGAAGGCCTCAACGGGCAAGTTGCGGACTGTCTTTGATGGGTCCGCACCCACTTCGAACGGGGTTTCGTTGAATCTGTGTTTGCATTCGGGTCCCAAATTGCATAGGAACATAATTGACATCATCTTGAACTTTAGAAGACATCAAGTGGTTTTTGGTGCGGACATCCGGATGATGTTCCGCCAGACAGTCATACATCCTGAGGACAGGCGATTCCAGTTGATACTCTGGCGTGAGCGCCCTGAGGATCCTGTGACGGTGTATGAACTCAACACAAACACGTATGGTTTGAAATCTAGTCCCTATATCGCCATCAGATCATTGCTTGAATTGGCAGAGCGGGAACGGATCCGCTTTCCCCGTGGGGCTTCCGTGCTGTCACGTGACTTGTATGTTGATGACGTGTGCACCGGAGCCCAAAGTATTGAGGAGGCCCTCCTACTGCGGGATGAATTGATTGAAATATTGAAGACAGGTGGCTACGAGCTACGTAAGTGGTTGTCTAATGAGCCTAAAGTTCTAGAAGGGATCCCGGAGGATCACCAACAGAACCCTCACCTGTTTGAGGATGTGGATGATCCCAACAGGATAGCGGTGCTGGGCATGCAGTACCAGCCGCTAACCGATATTTTTACATTCCAAGTGGACTTGGAAATACCAAAGGTCTGGACTAAGAGAACGGTGTTGTCCGTAATAGCCCGTATGTTTGATCCAAGCGGTTGGATCAGTCCAGTGATATTCTCTGCGAAGTGTCTTCTTCAGAGACTTTGGACTTTGGGCGTCTCGTGGGACGAGCCGCTGTTTGGTCCTCCATTGGATGATTGGCTCGAGTTGTTTTCATCGATTAAGGAAGTCAATCGGATTGCCTTGCCTCGTCGAATATTGCCCCCGGGAAATATCGAGCCAGCCTGCATGGCTTTTGTGACGCGTCGGAGCGAGGCTACGCCGCGTCAGTCTATATGCGGACAGTTGACGCCGATGGCCGGGTCAATGTCTCGCTTTTGTTAGGGAAGAGCAAGGTCGCCCCCATCAGGACTAGGCTGACTATTCCCAAGCTTGAGTTGAGTGGAGCTCACCTTCTCTCTAAATTGTTGCATCACGTTGCCAGTGAGCTGGCGGCCACGGTCGAGATACGAGACATCTTCGCCTGGTCGGATAGCCAGGTCGCGCTTGCATGGTTGCGCGCGGCCCCACATACCTTGGAGGTTTTTGTTGGAAACAGGGTTTCCCAAATTCAAAATATTGGAATTGATATAACATGGAGACATGTGCCGGGAGAGCTTAACCCAGCGGACTGTGCTTCCCGAGGTTGTACGGCACCAGAATTGGTGTCACACCCGCTCTGGTGGGGTCCAGAGTGGCTGATGGGATCAGAAACATCTTGGCCTGTCTGTCAGACAGATGTTACTTCTTTGAGTTTGACTGGGCTCCGTGTACATGCTGTAGTCGCTGAGACGACGTCGGAGCCGGATTGGCTACTTGCTCGGTATAGTAGCTTGGATAAGCTTCTGGGTGTTACCAGTTGGATTAAGCGTTTCATACATAATTGTAGAAACCCACAGGCAAAGCGGTTGGAGCCGATTGCAGGTGCAGAAGAGCGCCGGAGCGCATTGTTGCATTGGGTCCGTGTCGTGCAGACCGGACGGTTTGAGTCAGAGCTTCGTATTTTGCGCGACGGACGCGCTAAGTTGAAGGGCGCGGTCGCTCGTTTGAACCCGTACATCGACTCGGATGGGCTTCTTCGGGTTGGAGGCAGGCTCCGGAAGGCGGATCTTCCATATGAGACTCGCCATCCTCTGTTGTTGCCCAAGGGCGGACCCTTGGTGCAGCTTTTGGTGTCTGATCGACACATTCGTAACGCCCATGCTGGGTGCAATGCTTTGTTGGCTATTTTGCAACGCGAGTTTTGGATTTTGTCTGCCCGAAGAGCAATCCGTAGTGTCCTGTTTCGATGTATTGCATGTTATAGGTTGAAGGCATCCACGATGCAACCACAGATGGGTGATTTGCCCGCTGATCGAATCCGACCTTCGAGACCGTTTGACGGCGTTGGAACCGATTTTGCCGGTCCCTTTTCGATCAAGGCTTCTCCCTTTCGTAATGCCCGTATTGTGAAGGGCTATTTGTGTGTATTTGTTTGTTTGGCCACCAAGGCTGTCCATTTGGAGGTGGTATCGGCTCTGACTACGGAGGCCTTCGTCGCCGCGTTGGATCGCTTTGTTTCGCGTCGAGGTCTACCTTCCCTTATTAGGTCTGACAATGGCACAAACTATAAAGGAACTGTAAATTATCTTAAGGATGTTTCTGTGTTTATTGATAAAAATTGTACTAGTTTAAGTCAAATTGCTGCCCAAAGGGGAATAACCTGGAAGTTTAGTCCCCCAAGTTGCCCCCATTGGGGAGGGATTTTTGAAGCGGCTGTGAAATCCGCAAAGACCCACCTCCGCCGCATTATCGGAGAAACGGCTCTAACTTTTGAAGAGCTGGCCACGGTTTTTTGTAAAGTTGAGGCGGTCCTCAACTCTCGTCCTCTCTGTCCGCTATCTCCAGATCCAAATGACTTGGAAGCTCTCACCCCTGGTCATTTTTTGGTGGGAGGGCCGTTGAATGCCCTGCCCGAATACCCGTGGAAGGATGAACGCGTATATCGGTTGTCGCGTTTTCAAATGTTGCAGCAAATGAGCCAGGACTTTTAGCGTCGCTGGTCGCTTGAATATTTGCATTTGCTGCAGCAAAGAGTGAAGTGGACAGACAGGACTGAGCCTCCCAGGGAGGGTGATTTAGTATTGTTAAAAGAGGCAAATTTGCCCTCATTGCTTTGGCGACGAGCTCGCATATTACGTTTGATTCTTGGCGGAGATGGCACTCCGCGTGTGGCTGAGGTGTTGGTCGACGGTTCGATTTTGAGGAGAGCTGTGACCTCTCTCGCCCGCCTTCCCGTAGAGTAAGCTAGCGGTCTGCTTCTCAGACCGGGACGGGGGGATGTTTGTAATAAAATCTATGTTGTTTTGTCCGTTCGCCGCCGTAATATTCTAGCGCGTGCGGTAGTTTCATATTAGTAGCGTCGTCGCCCGCTCGGCCGGCGTCGGTAGTCGCGAGCGACCATTTTGAATTCAGTATTGTTTGGACATCGCGCGGGGAGGCCGCGCCGCATGAAATTGCTCGCGTGAATGGCATGGCGGACGGCCGCCATTTGTCCTGACATATCGGTTTGATTTTAATACGCGGAGAGGTCTCGCGTCTTTTGCTTGTTAACTAGTTTGAGTTATATTTGTGAATTTCCTGTTTGGTAAATAACTATTGAACATTTGTGTTTGTGAAACCTTCTACTTTGACTGTTTCTTGTGAGATGCGAAACGTGGCTGCCTGGGGACGCCGAAATCTGTTGCCGAGTGGAACTGCTATACGGATCAGGTATTTTTTTCTGGGGATTGAGATCTCATGGGGTAGGTTGGGTGATTTAGGGAACAACCCCCTCCTCTTCCGAAGACACTCAAGATTGGATCCGAAGAGCAGAAGATTAAGTTTGGTAAGTGACCCTTGGGTTTGTGGGTGGTGGTAGCTATTAGGTTAGGTTTAATATACAGGGTTCTGTAGTTCCCGTTGTAAACTACAGTGGTAGCAGACTGCGTATAGGTTAGGTTAGGTTAGTCGGACAGACGTAGTGTCGGGTCGAGGTTTTTTACCGGTACTTTTTTTACCCGGTATATTTTTCGGTACCGAACCCTCCCGCCATTTCGTTTGCCCGGATTCTCTGCGTACAAACAGTGTTCATTGACTACACTTCTGTCGGTACAGCTAACTACACAGGCCGGCTGTCTCCGGAGTGCATCGATAAGTACCACCGCACGTTCGTGAAGAGGACCGTCCCTCCGAGGAACTACCAGTACTTCCATGAGGTCGTCAAGGATCGAGACGACAATGCTTACGACTTTGCGGAAATTGCCGTAAGTCTTTTATCCCATGAAATATACAGATACGATAATATTTATACCCTATAAAAATACGATACGAGTTACGATATTTTTCAAAACAAACAACAAAATAGCAATTAAATCATTAAAATTGACGTGACAAAAGATATCTACGGGCAAATCACTTGTCTTATGTGTCGGACCAGCCGACTAGTTTCAACTTCATACGGAAGTCATTATAAAGGCGAGATAGGTCCGTCTCTCCGCCCGCCCCGTGACGGACGGTCCAGCAATCAACAAAATAGCAGTCCCATATCACACTCCAATCTCTGCGTTCTATCATCGAATATTCTTATAAGTCGCCGTGCATTTCCAAACATTATTTTGTAGTTTATCTGGTCTCTGACTAGATTGTGAATCCAGCATCAGCTTCTGATGAAGGAACTCGTCAACCGTTAACTGCATGGATATGAAATTTTCACGCATTTACTAAGATCCTAAGCTTGTGCTAAAAAGTTATAATAATATTAAATTTTCTTTATTGTGACAACTAGGCCCACTTGTTAGTAGTAGTTATATTTTCTCTTCTCTCCCTTCCTATTCTTTTCTCAGAATATTTGCGTCTACTTAACAATATTATTATTTAACAGTACAGAATAGTGGGAGGCGAGCAGATTACTATCGAGCAAGCGCCGTACCAAGTGATGTACGGGAAATACTGCGGTGGGTCTCTGATAGCCCCGGACTGGGTCCTCACTGCTGCTCACTGCAAGTAAGTTCTTTGTACCGTCATGTCAGATGCAGAGAATCTGACCCCCTGAGATAAGGAGTTGGTGAGATAGAGGTCAAGTTTCTCTGCATCCAACTGTACAATCAACTACATAATCAGATCACAATAAAACATGGACACCTGGCAAGAAGGAACGATGAAAGGTGGAGTAAGGCTGTGACCGAGTGGTATCCGAGAGACGGTAAGCGAAGCGTAGGACATCCGGCTGCTAGGTTGGTCGACGATGTAAGGAATACTCCTTACATCGTCGACCAACCTAGCAGGATCCAGTTCTTGCCAGCTATACAGCTGGCAAGAACTGGATTGCGATGGCCTAGAATAGAGAAGCTTAGCGTAGACGGAGGGAGGCTTATACCCAGCAGTGGGTAACAGAAAGCTGACGATGATGAATAAAACATGCGCGTGTGATACGGGAAATATTATAATAGAAGTTGGTTACCTATTTCATTTCACTGGCTGGTCAAGAAGATAAAAGTTGACGGAAGTGTACCCTAAAAACAGAAATTATGTGGTAGACCAAGGAAAAGTTCTAGTGATGATTTTAGAAATTTCAAATGCATTGAAAATGGGGCCTCTACTGTGGATATTATCGTTATTTATTTATTTTATTTAATAGCCATCAATGTCCCAGTACTGGGCAAAGGCTCTCACTCCTTCTTCCAAGACTCCCGATCTAAGGCTATATCGCGCCACCCTTTATTAAATTTGTTCAATTCGTCACACCAGAGGAAGTGGATCGGATCTTATTAGGTGAAATATAATATTTTCAATCGTGATTTCAGAGAAAAAGAGAACTACGTCTACTTGGGCTCGACATACCACTCGCAAACCATCCCCTACCGGATCTGCGCCCACTTCACCCACCCTCGCTACAACAGCTCTCAACATTCGCATGACTTCGACTACCAGCTGGTGATGTTGGAACACCCTGTACCTATCACCAAGTTCACCAGGCCTATTGCGATAGGGAATGTCAAAGATATCAAGCCAGGAGCCATCATCACTGTTAGTGGATGGGGACATTCGGCGTATAAGGTGAGTTTTATCATCAGCTGATGGGAATCTGTGCTGGTTTGGAAGAGAAAAGACTGCTAGCTACTTTTCTTTACGAACAATTTTTAACAATCATCCTGGTTGGTTAGGACCTTGAATAAGAAAGGCACTGGTTCAAATATTAGACATACCATTGTACCTCGGAGTTTTTAGATCAATCGAATCAAGTAAGGTTTCATAGCTTTCGGTGAATGAAAACATCATGATTAAACCCGCAACCTAGCAGATAATTCACTTTATTTATGAGATCGACTACTGCTTCTTAGTCGTTAAGTCACCCCAGAAAGTAGTGGTAGAGTGACTTATGCTCTCTTTCTAATCCAATAAATATTGTTCTTTTGACAGCAAAAAAAGATGGAGGATATTCTCCGCCATGTGTCAGTGCCAATAATCACGAGCGAGAAATGCATGGAAGCGCCTCACGAGATGTACAAAAATATAACGGGCAGGATGTTCTGCGCAGGATTTGAAGATGGAGAGAAGGATTCTTGCCAGGTATCTATTTTCTTTTTCTCTATAGCTTTCTCTCTTATAAGTCTGGCTCCCTCTATTTGGGGTTAGCTTTTTCAGTGCGCGTCCTGAGTGCCATTGCAGAATTTACCCTAAAAACCTTTAAAATGATTTATGTTTTCATCATCAGCTTATTTAATGGCCCTATGCTGGGGCACTGGACTTCCTTATGTATGGATAAGGAGGATGGGAAAAGATCCACCACTTGGGTCCAATGCAATTGGTGGGTTTCAGTGACTGCAAAAACAGCAGGCACCATCGTGCCTTCCAAAGCACGGCCGAGCTCGAGATCATACATTTTTAGCCACCCATCTGATAACTGAACTTGTTGTCTGATAATTTGCTTTACTGCCACTATCGCAGGCTGAGCTCCACATATGATTAATGTCACGACCAGCAAATGGCGACAGGACCCACGACCTTCAGTCGAACTGTTTCGAATTAGAGCGTCACTGAGCTAGGTGCAAGGCCAATATTTTATCTTGATCCACCGTAACTGTTTAATATCTGGAATAATATAAGCCATATAGTAACGCACGTAGAGATAGCTAAACATGAAATAGTTTTTTTTTTAATTAGACATAAGCAATAAAAAAGCGGCAAGGAACCAAGAGGGCCTAATAACATGTCTGCCGTCCACTGGAAAGATCATCAAGAAAAAAAAAAATACATACATAATAGTAGGGGAGCCCAAGAGGGGATTTCGGGAGTAACTAAAGCGCGGCAGATTAACATACAGGGAGATACCTTGTACCAGGTAAAGTATCCCCACCAAATATGAGCCCCATATATATAGCCGCCTGTCAAGGATAAAGAATCAGATTAGTAAAAAAAAATTGATCATCAGAAATTCTCGGGCGCGTCAGATTAAGGTAGGGCGAGTTAATTACATGCTAAAAAGTGTATATTCCACTAATCTGACAATTTTCCAGTGACGTAGAGAAGTAGGAGGGTTACAAACTTGTAAAAAAAAAACGTCGTCTCGACTTTCACGAGCGTGGCTAAATTAAAAAAAAAAATTAATACAAAAAATTAATAATAAATAATAAAAAAAATAATCATAAAATATTATTATATTATTTAATTATAAAAATAAATACATGAATAAATTCAGTAGGTATTGATTTCTATCTTTTCATTGCATCAAAAAAATATTTGATTAAGTAAATCAATTTTCAACACACTTGCTCGTAAAGTGGGTCTTATTACATCGAATTTAGGCCCATAATGCCATATATTACGAAGGTATTACGAATATATTACGGAGGTGTTTGGAAATGAAAATTACCATACTGCGCTATACAAAAGATAGAAAACTAATGCGTGTTATGAATTCCACCAAGCATTTTTAATTTAGCTGCATAATACAAATAAGATCAAATAGGGAAAATAACAACAGTTTTTAAATAAGCAAAGATAATGATTTTTATACAGCCAAGCACTGGCTGTATGGCGATATGCCATCCGCAGCGTGCACCGCGCGCTCCCTGCGCACGGCGGCGCGGGGCGACGGGCGGCGCGGCGGCACGTGAATATAAAACAAGACTATATTTATTATGTTGTGTTTGTTAGGTACATTTTCCGATTTTCGCCGTGTTAGCATATTAAACATATTTAATAAAATGTCGACTAGTATGGAAGAATATGTAAATTTAACTCCACCTGAAATCATTAACGAGGCGCGTAATGCAAGTAATAATTTATTGCCTCCAAAATCAAACGTAAGTATTTGGCGGCATCATACGAATGTTTTATAAAGTGGAGGAATGACAAAAGGGCGCAATCGTTTTCCGATAATTAGATGTTAGGACCACATTATTTTTTTTACTCACAAGTGTGTTGAAAAACGTTGTACGATACACGTGTGCGACGATACACTCGCCTTTCTTAGCGCGCTCGCCTTCGGCTCGCGCGCCAATCTCGCCTCTTGTGCGTAATGACCAACTTTGCACACTTGTTTCGTAATATACTATTAAGATAGTTTTAGTTTTTTTAGTAAAATAACTAAATGTAATATCAAGAAAGAGATTAACTAAGAGATCTGAAAGTCTTCCTTAGAGACGATTGGAAGTCATCTTTGGGTCACTAAGCCATCGAAATAAATGTAATTTTACCAGAAGTTTATTCCAGGCTGATTCTTTAATTTTTCCAGGGTGATTCTGGTGGACCAGCGATCTTGAACGGAAAACTAGCTGGCCTGGTGTCGTTTGGGGTCGGTTGTGGCCTCAAGCAGTACCCAGGGGTGTATACGAATATCCCCCTCATGAGGAAGTGGATCAGATCTATAGTTTGTTTACCTTTATAGATAAAGTGAAAGTGAATAAAACATGTTGTCACTGAATCTTACTACTTTTGATAAAATTATCTGTGGTTTAAAAACTAAAGGCAAAGACTAGAAAGAAATGTACATTGAATATGTTAATAAAAAAATATATAATGAGGAAATATTTTAATTGAAAAGAAATACTTCCTGATGATTTATATTCCGCCTGAAAAGTATTAGATATTAAAACCATCTTTATTGCAAATGACGAAAAATCTTTCCCCTCCATAGCACCGGAATTTCCGGGCCAGTCAGAACAATCCAAGTGAAATAACAAAAGGCACAAATTGATTGAAAAGATCACAAGGAAAGCAATTCATTATAAATGTGAATTGGACAATAAAAGATTTGAATTGCCATCACTTTATTACGTCGCTATTAAATTTGACAAATAAAAAATTGAATTTTTAAGTAGGAAATGTGTTGAGGTTATTTAGATTATTTCACATACCTACGTTTATTAGATAGATTTATTGTTTTGAATTTTAGCCAGTTAGATTTCCAGTGACAAGCGAATTTAAAAAAAAACTTTGAATGCAGTTTTGTTTCCTTTAAAAAATAAAGTAATGTTTATTTTCAGTATGTTTTCAAGGTTCATGTATGCAAGTATGTATGTAAGTTTCTTTATTCCACCATAAATCCTGAATGGCTAAACAGATGACAGTAAAGGTAGACTTCGGAGCAATGCGGCTTGCGGCTTGCGTCATGCGTCACTTGCGGCCCATGCGGCCATGCGGCTGTACTTTATATTAGAGAAGTGTATGAAACCCTTTCCGAGCGATGCGCGTACAGTCGCATGCGGCCGTGACGCATCGCTCGGAAAGGGTTTCATACACTCCTGTAATAAAAAGTACAGCCGCATGGCCGCATGGGCCGCGAGTGACGCATGACGCAGGCCGCAAGCCGCATTGCTCCAAAGTCTACCTTAAGATGTGATGAGTGAGATGACAGTGAGAGGAATTTCTAGATTCCTTGCATTCCTCCGAGTAGCTATGTGAGTTGTCAGTTGTGTTTTTTATTCTTTAATAATGAGCGTTTTTCTGACAGCTAAATTAAAAAAAAAATCTGTATAAAAAAGTCTCAACAGATAGCGTTTTATGAAAGCCGAGTTATAATAATGGCTGAACCTATATGGTGCGCTTTTTTTTGTCAACCAGAGGCAGAAAAAAAAACACCTAACAGTTTGACAGTTGCACAAATCACAATATTGATACTTTTTAGATGTTTTTTCACTAAGTTTTATGTTAGTTTGTTTTAAGTTTTAAAAATGCCAATCCCGTGAATTTTTGCTTTTAGTACTTACTTGCTGTATATAACTTTTTTTCTCGCCTTTTACTTAAGCGCCATCTATAAAGTTATCTGGAACTATTATTTTTTTAATTTGGGTCTCGGAAAATCGCTTATTAGCTTGTTATGTCCTAGGTCAGACTCAGGTTGGTAGCCATAGTATTTTCTCTTTTCCATAGTCAAATTCTTATAAAAATCACCTTACGATAACATTTAGATAAATAATACATCGAATGATAGTTGATAACATGATTACGACATTTTATTTAGCTAAGGAAGTCTTTAAAACTAATTTACAGTAATAGTTATGTCTAGTTACATACCTATATATTTATATACACAACACAACAAGTATGATTAAAATTTAAAATACTAAACAACAAAATTAGCTTCACATTATTTATGACAAAACTAATAAATTACATACTCGTTTTTGAATTCACGATTTACAAAAATCTTTAAGGGTAAATATCACCAGTAACAGCAGCAACCGACATTTTTTTTACACAAAATAGGAAATATATAAGACTCAGTATCTCTAGATACATTACACTAGGATACAAACATCAAAAATATTATTTAATATCCCAATGCTTTACTTTTATTTATCAGTTACGGAATACCTGTTTATGCTCTTTTTGCTACTTAGTCTGACAGCAGTATCAGAGTTTGCATCCCCTTATCTTAATCACCTGAAACTTAAGTAGTGTAAACAAATAATGTAGGTAAAGACACTGTTCAGGACAACGCCTGACTATTTGAAAGAGCAACAAGTTTAACAAATTTAGTAATGCCACTACCTACAAATTATGTAACATTTGCTCTTCTTGTTCGACATCCGAACTACACCACGTACTACTGTGCTCTTATTGCTTTAAATTAATTAAAACACCAAGTTTATTTTGAGTCAGAGTTTCATTACAAATCCATCGTATCCACTACGAGACAGATTATAATAATATAAAGTTATAAATAGTTCTTCTTTCTACAAATCAATGAAACCAAACTCTTTGAAACTGTCAACCAGACCAACCAACCTACCTCTCAACTCTACACTGTCAATTCTAGTAACCATTTCAGCCGCACTTCCAAACATTCCACTCATATCTCCAGAAGCCTTCTCTCCTAACTCTTTGAAAATTACAGCATCTTCTGATTTTAATAACATAAGAGTTAACATAAGATACCCCTCGACGAAATATGCTTTAGAATACCTTCTTAAGTCAGCATCAAGCTGGTCTTTTGGGTAGGTGAAGTCGGCTTTAAGGCCAAAGTTGGACAAACATTTGTCTAATTCGGAGTAGTAGTAGTCGATCCACTCATAGAAGTAGTTGTGTCTGGTGCCGTGATCTGTGCTTGTGAAAATCAA
Source organism: Ephestia elutella (assembly GCA_018467065.1). Lineage (NCBI taxonomy): Eukaryota > Metazoa > Arthropoda > Insecta > Lepidoptera > Pyralidae > Ephestia > Ephestia elutella. Next base: position 175,031 of record CM031590.1, read on the forward strand.
GTGGAGGATGTCATTGACAGGACTGCCTAGTTTCGATTGTTGATAGTCGATGGGAATACAATCCAACTGGCCATCTTCCTGAAAAGATTTCATATGATTACTGTTTACGCCATTGCAAACATATTGATGTTATGTTTAACATCAAAATAATGTCCGAAGACCCTTACCAGCCTTAAGTATGTCGTCGACATTTATCCCAGAAAATAAATTATTATTCAATAGTGATATTTGTGTGAACAACTTAAATTACGCGAGAAAACCGCGGGTTGCAAGTACCTATCTTTTTATGAATTAATTTTAACTTACTTCTTTAAACATCATATTGTTAATCCATGCATCTCCGTGTATAACGACTGAATATTTCGAAGTCGCATCAATTTTAGACAGTTTTTCTAATAGCTCAGACCATTGATTTGTAATAACATCATAAATTTCCCCATATTCATCATTATTCATGATAGCTTTTATATTGCTGACAACTGTTTCCAAATACTGATCAAATCCAGCCATTTTGGACATGCCACCAAATAAATTTACAAGTTTTCTTGAAGTAAATTCAAACGTTTCAGAATTTTTTGATCTCCAAACAAAAGAAAGTGAATGTAATATGGCAAACTTTTTCAAAATTATCCTTACACTATCACTTGTAAGAGGTTTTACTTTATCCTGTACTACATAGTTTTCTAAATCTTCAATAAGTATTAATTCATTTGGTTCTTCAGTTAAAATACCAAAGTATTCAGGTGCTCGAAATTTATAGTCATCTGAAATATCTTCAGCATTTTGTAGTTCTTGTAATTTAGGAAAAAATTCTCTGTACATGACACTTTCATTTTTAAACCGCATGGTAGCGCCACAAGCTCTAGAGAATTCATTTCTTGGAGCAATTTTTGCGATCAGTTTAAAAACATCTTTACCATTATTTTCAACGACGATTCTTTTAACACTTGCCACAAAATTATCACCTGGCTTGCCAACTGCTTCGATGCGAACTTTGCAGTCTTTGTGTCCTTTTCTCTTAAGCACTTCAATTATGTATCCTTGTTGTTCTGTACTTAGACTAGCTGTTTCGCCTTCGAACTTAAGTCCAGACATTTTGTAAGAAAGAAGAAATAACCTCACACCAAAGAAATATAACGTGAATCTAAATTTAAGCAAACCTGTTCACTCAATAGTCTCTTAACAAAAAAAAAACAACGTAATTTATATAAGTTTTACCCGGATTTGGAACATACCGAACGCGTATTGGAAAGTTTTATACTAAGTACTTATTTTAATCTGGTTTGTTTATCAACACTGGCAAACCGGACATTTCTAACTGACTACTGACTAACTTCACGTCATATCGCCGTCGCTTTTGTCTCTTTCACTATCTATGTGATGAAAGTGACGGCGTTATTCTAATTTTAGATCATTAAATTGCCCTCGGCCAGTGATGGCCAGCAACAGAATATAGATTTAAAATAAAATTGTTGACCCTCAGCTTTGTGGAAAAATCAGTTTAACATACTTATAGAAATTTTAACTTTTTATATTTAAACTCGTAGACATTCTTCATCTGCTTTTCTAGTTTCTTCATAGATACCTGAAAATATAACAGATAATAGATAAAAATAAAGTGACCCAGTTAAAATTGCTTATTAAGAAGATAATAGGGTTGCCTTACAATTAAGTCCACTTACAATTTTTTTTTACTTTTTAGTTCATATTATTGATTGATCTAAGTAATTTTCCAGACTCGATAGTAAAGTCAACACAGATAATTTTCACAAAAACATCTAAGTACATAAAATTACCTAATAAATGAGGTATGGGTACATTGGGTGCGTCAATGTCAATACTCATTAATCTCATTATCGACATAACCAGACACATCACTATCTTATTAACAAATCACTCGCAACAATTTTAACAGCCGAGGTTTTGTGTTCCCAAACGCCTCGATCCGATTTTTTAAAATATGTTTTTATTGCTTGTGTTATAATACGCCAGAATCAGGGGGCACGGCAGTGCCCCCGCCAAGTCGAGCGCGAAGCAAACACTGCCGTACCATCCTTTACTGGAACCATTTCGCCGCATTTTCAGGCCCCTATTTGAGAACCTCTGGATAAGACCAGAACGAAGAAATTTTTGTCATCCAGTAAGCTATAATCACATACTTAAAATCCAAAATTTCAAGTCTGTAGGTCATTTAGTTCCGAAGATAAGCGAAAGCAAAGTTTTGCATTTTCGACACTCACTCACTCATGATCATCAAAATAGAACTAGTACTTCCCATAAACTCAGAGAGCTGAAATTTGGTACAGAGTTAGGTTTAAATGGCCACATAAAGGGAAAACTATAAAAACTAGGATAATCGAAGATCTGGAGTACCTGGTGACACTGATTAGAAAACACAAGAGCCCAACCAAACTATTAGAGATAGACATACCGCCTTTACAAAAAATATTCAATTCGGTGGGCCGCTTCATTTGATGTCAAAAATCGAAGGTCTGAAGTATCTCATGAAGAACCCTCAGCTGGTCTCAGCTGTATTAGAGATTACCATATCTCTATGGCAACGCCCCCTTCTATTGCTACATAAAAAAATCGTCTGTCATTGCAAAAGTTCAGCGTAGAGGGACACTTCTTATTTATCTAGCCTATAGCGTCCCACTTTTGAGCGAATGTCTCCCTTTCTGCTTAATCATAATAAAAGAGTAATTACATTTTTATTAGTTTTATTACTACCATAATAATTACATTTTTATTTTTAGTGCTTCTTCATCTAAGTATTAGTTTTAGTGCTTCTCCATCGGATTCTGTCCTGGGCAATGCACTTTGCTTCCGACCAGGAGAGAACGACTGCCTTTCCGCTGCAACGGTACGCCGCCGCCAGGTTTGCTTGGGTCGACCAACTTTTCTCTTGTCCTGTGGTATCCACTCGAGAGCTTGCCTAGTATATGGGTCTCTTCGAAGCGTGTGGCCGATCTATAGCGTTGCCATCGAGATATGAGCGTTGCACATTTCCCAGAGCTCACGCTTGGTGATGATCTCTGGCCAGAAAATGCCAAGTATTTGCCATACGCGTTACCTCTATAATACGTTATAATGCAAAGTATTTGCCATACGCGTTACCTCTATAATACGTTATAACCGTACATATTCATCGGGATATTGTACCAAGTTGTATTTCGATTGTACTTAAAAGACAAATTTTTCGTTGTTGTCTGTTTTCATTTTGCTTTTAAGAGTTGCCCGCTTCTTCAAAAATTACCCTAAGTTCAGTATGAAAAATTGAAAATATTATGCTTCCTAATGATTGATGACGAAAATAAGGTTATCAACTTGCATGAGGCCCCAGTTATGTCGAAAATTGGTAATGATTATGGTGGTTTAAATGATATTGTTACATTTAAATTGTCAAAGTGCTGAGGAATGAATAAAAAATACTCATCAAGTATATTTTGACCCTTGATTTAGGGCTAAAACCCTCAACTTGATAGCACTGATCAAGTGTCAAATAAAAAAATCCCTACATATCAAATTAACAAACGAAATATTATTTACTTTTGTTTGGGGTAAGCCACAAGTTGGAAACCCTGCTCGTGATCGGCAATAATAACATAAAATGATAATGACAGACAATAACCATTTTTTTAATTTATTTGGTCTCTGGTTTTTAGAACACTGGCTGTATTATTGCATGGGGAAAAATAAAACTTCGATGAAGTTCTTATTTTTTCCTTGGAATCGAGCTAATTTTCAGGTATTCTTTACAATATTCCATGGAAGTAATAAGTACTTCGTACAACAAAGTACTTACTACTTTCATGCAATATTCTGTGGAATAAATTTCTAGAACATAGACATAGGAAATAAAATCAATTAAACATTTTTTGCTAGCTCTATGTTCTAAAATTCTAGTAACCAATCTTCATGGGTATGGTATGGTTCATCTCATAATTATTGACTTCAAGAGTATAAAAGCTCAAGCTTCAGCGATCACCGAATACAACCGGCTTAGGCGTAAATACCAAGCCGATCTTACAGAAATTAAAGGTCTAAACCGTCTAAAAGATTAAATAATGAACGCGAATGGGCAATACGAAAAACTGTTGCTTACTGTACAAGAATCAGAACCGGAAAAAAAGAAAAGAAAGATTTGTAATAATAATAAAACTACTCATAAAAAGAAAAAAACTGTGTCAAATAAGAAAATTTAATAAAATAAATCAATATGTCCACGTTTCTACAAAAAGAAGTGAAATCCCACCAAAAACATTCTGTAAAAAACTAGCCAAGTCTCGATGGAGCTGTTTGTTCATCTCTAAAAAGTAATGAAATCTAGACAAAGTCGTTCCAAGTCTAAGGTTCCTTACTGCGATTTCTTTATTATTATATTTAATGTTGTGTGACTTGGCCGTTGAACATTCTTTATACATTAGTGGCTTTATCAAGCCTACAATTGACTGGTTATTGAATCAACGTTTTCCAAGTGGCAATTTTCCATCGTCAATGGGTAGCGGTTCTGGCGACAGATTAGTGCAATGGTGTCATGGAGCACCTGGTTTTGTACCCTTGTGTACCCTTCAACGGCCAAATCACACAACATTAAATATAATAATAAAGAAATCGCAGTAAGGAACCTTAGACTTGGAACGACTTTGTCTAGATTTCATTACTTTTTAGAGATGAACAAACAGCTCCATCGAGACTTGGCTAGTTTTTTACAGAATGTTTTTGGTGGGATTATGTTTATTCGCTTAACTTTGATTAACTATTACACCAAATCACTGTATAATGAGACGTTGGTATCGCTTTTACTCGACTGTAAAGGAAGGTATGTCTATCTAATATTCTTTATTACCTACCACATATATTTCAAACTTCATATATTTCATGAGGTTCTGAAAGACCTACAGAGCCTCAGAGCGTAAAACTGGTGAAAGCTGGTGCAAGACCGCAAAAAATGGCGTCATCTCGTGTCGGAGGCCAAGATACACTTCGGGTCGCTGCGCCGCAGTAGTAAGTAAGTAAGCTTGTATACTCAAACGGCTGAGTGTTTTACCATAATTTTAAGATACATATCGTTAGATTTGTCTCAACAGGCCAAGTATTTTTAGGTAAATTCCTACCTAAAAGGTTATAGGTATTTGCTCTGGGATTAAGTCTACCATTATGTACTAGTAACTTTTTGGTATTGGCCGCGAACACACATTTGTCGGCGATCAGAAGTTGATTTTTCATATTACACAGCACAAATTCACATATTCCGAATTCGGACGTCCTTGGGAGACTGCGGTGGAAACATACGGGCAGAAGTTTGAGGCGGGCACGTTCGCTACGACAAATATACTTTTCGTTATTGTGGTTCTTCAGGGGCGTAGCTACTGACGCAAAGGGTATCAGCCGTATCAATTATACGGCTATAGGGGCCCCAAACCAGTGGCGTAACAGAAGCCCTTATAGCCTTATAGCAGTAGGTGCCATGGGACGGAGTGTCCTTTTCGACTGACGTCATCGATCGACCCTTTTACAATCTTTGATAAACACGTCCCATCCTCAAATGGCGACCGTGAAAAGATTCACTTAAATCCATTGCAAATATCTTTGCACTCTTACGTCCACTTTAATCCTTGTTGGCACTAGATCTAAACTGCAAGCAAGTCTAAATGTCACCCAAAATCTATAGGGACTTTCAGAATTATCAGCGCTGCAGTACATCGCGCTGCAGCTTTATACTGAGCAAGGTCTTATTGGCAACCACTCTCTCTCTCTCTCTCTCAGCCTAAAGACGTCCACTGCTGGACAAAGGCCTCCCCCAAGGCAACCACTACGACACCTACAAATATAAAAAATTATGCTTCTACTAAATACTATCTTGTCGCAGTTTGTGTTTGACCAGTAAATTTATTTTCTTTCTTACTTTCTTTTAAGTAAAACCATAGAGCTAGAATTTTTTACTTAGGGACACATACAGCTGAGGAAGCGGGATGTCAGATATGGTTTTTGCCTATGTTGGTGAAGGACAGGTAATATCTTTTGTGAAGCTCATTTTTGTCAAGTTTGACATTTTTCGTGTTTTGGCTCTATAGAATTTGTGAACAATCTGTAAAAAAAAAGTTGAATTTGGAGCACACTATTGTGAACGTTTAGGGCTTCATTTGACAAATAAGTTTAATGTCTATTAAATAATTTTTTTCTGTCTATGAGTAAAACGCCCAAACTTTCCTCCCGTATCCCCCACCACTCCATCTACATTCAAGCACCATCCGCCCGAGTGTTTCCGCGCGTTTCTCCAAAACGAAAGCCAACTATTTCGTATGCGCGGGCTGCCTGATGATTTATTTACATAGGGGCCTGATGTCTCCTTTATTTATGCGGGGAATACCGCCGGATTTGACAATAGGCTGTGTTGGCGCGGTTTCTGCTGTTAGAAATTATTGGCATCGATTCTTTTTTTCTATAATTTTCTTGGAAAACATATTCTGAAGTTCAATTTATTTGACTTTTGACTTTATTATCGTCAGCTTTCTACTACCCACTGCTGGGTAAGTATAAGCCTCCCTCTGTCTACGCCAAGCTTCTCTATCCTGGACCATTGCAATTCAGTTCTTGGACTTTATTTTTATTTATTTCTATATTTACCCACGAGGCGAAGAAACAGAATGGAGATAGTAGGTACCTATATACGTTTGGGTTTAAAAAGTTGTACGTTTGTTTGTGCTCATTATTTATTTCTTTATTGACTCTATCAATTAAAATAAACGTATGTATTAGTAAGACCAGAAATAGGGACATATTGAAAGAGCGTGGGGAGGCTTTTGCCCAGCAGTGGGACATATTATAACTGTAAAAAATAAGTAAATACCTATAAAATTGGAGACGAAACCGCTGAACGTAGAGACTCCTTTTTATACCGTAAGATGAGCACTAAGAAAGGAATTTTGAAAATTCCACCCCTAAGGGATGGAATGGGCAAAATCCAATTTCTTATATTAGTTAGACAAACAAAGTCTCATAGAAAATAGGTACTTAGCTATATCAAATTCATCAAAAACTTCTGTAAAAATTGTGAGTAAACTTTACTAGGGTCCGTAATGAATCAAACAGACCCGCATACTGGGTCGTTAGTGGAGCATGTTTGTATGCTAACGAGTGTACTTTGGATTGTGGTTGCTTTTTGTATACTTTGTATACAAAATTTGAAGTACCTACCTTATACATTAAAAAAAGTGGAATAGGGGACGACCAAATAATAGAGATGGGTAGATTGTATCTAAATGGTAAAAACTCCAATCCATCAGAGAGCCCACTATTCAGCTAAGCGTGGCCTTTGAGTCTCACGACTCTTGGCTCTATCTGCCCCGTAAGGGATAAAGACGTGATTCTATATATGTATGTATGTCTGTAAATTCATATTATCCATACTAATATTATAAATGCGAAAGTCTGTCCGTCTGTTTCGCTTTCGCGGCTAAACCGCTGGATCGATTTTGATGAAATTTGGTATGGATTTTTATAAAATCAACACTCAAATGGGGGGTCAAAGTTTGTATGAAAAACACACAAGAAAGTTCCATCACAAGTTGTTGTTCCATGGTAAAGGCAAGTGGGAAAAATATGTAAGTACTAGCTTTTGCCCGCGGCTTCGCCCGCGTTAATTTCCCACGGGAACAGTGCTTTTTCCCGGGATAAAAAGTAGCCTATGTGCTATTCCAGGTCATTATCTACCTCTGTACCAAATTTCATCGAAATCCGTCCAGTAGATTTTGCGTGATTGAGTAACAAACATCCTCACAAACTCACAAACTCACAAATTCACAAACTCACAAATTCACAAACTCACAAACTCACATCCAAACTTTCGCATTTATAATATTAGTATGGATGAGGGGTATTTTTGAAGCCAATAATTTTATTTTTAATAATTTGATTTTTTTATGTTTAATGCAATAATTTTATTTATATCTTCTAATGTGTATTATGTATATGTGACCGCAAGCCTTGACACGCCGCTGCGTGGACGAAGTCTAGGGCAAAAGTATTTAAATATAATTATTTAGTTTCTGATCTTATTTCTCTATAAAACTAAACACAAAACCACCTCTACAAAAAAGTCTTTAAAGCCGTGTTGTGCCAGGGCCCAGGGGAAACGACTAAATTAAAAAGTTCCAATCATAATAACGACCACCTCATTCCGCCGGCTTTTATCAATACCCTCTTATTGCTTTTAAGTCCGCTTCATTTATAAGCTTTATTATTTTTGCTTAAGGAAGGTTTGTAGGTGCATTTGAATTTTCATAATTTGTGGGGAATCTTTAGAAGGGAGATCAAATTGCCAAAAAAGATTAAATATTGACGTGAAGGGGTTCAGAAATATACCAAATTAGAGATATTTAAATCTAATTAGATATTGGTTATACAATAAAGTAAAATGCAACAACAACAGCTATACATTGATACACCTACAATACACCAATGAGAAAACGTGGCCCTGATATGACCATCTTACATCAAAAACCACACGGAAAATATTGGTCTATAGATAATCGCGAAATATAATAACAAATTCATGAATCTCAAATTCATCGGAAGATATCGATCAGAAAGGGAACGATTGTAAATTCATCAAGACAGGGCCGGACTACTCAAAGGAGAGTGGTCCAGGGCCCTGCATAGGGTTACCCAGTACACTGACAAAAACAAAATATTACTCAACGTTTAAATTTTCATATTAAATTTTAAGCTAATTCTAGTTTTGCAGAACTATAAAGTTAATACTTTACCTTGTAAAATAGGTGCCCAAAAAGAAAAGAATAAAAATGATTTTAATAAAGTTGATTATTTGTTCGAAGCCAGAAAGGAAGAGAGCTTTACAATAGTTTTCAAAAATATATATTCCTTCATTTGCCAACGCCATCTCGTTATGTGTGAAATACATTGCAATAAATTCATAATAGCAACAAAGTCCATTGAATGCAATCAAGCTATCTAGTTATGTTTAAGATAACTAGATGGCGCTGTCGCAACATACCTTAAAATTATACAACTTATTGGTATGCCTATCTTTACTTTTTCGTGTCTTGAAATTCTTATGTTCATTGAGTTTTTTATTCACACTGTTTTCATATTGTAGTTTTGTTCAAAACCCAAAGCCGTAGAATCTTTCTTAAAATGATTGTTTTGACTGCAATTTATAAATAAATCGGGAGAAAATTTAATGTAAACTAATATTTTATATACACTGACAAATTCAAATAAGTACTTAAAACTTTCAGATGTTGGAAAAAATGATGTAAGTTTTAGTAGATGTCACATTTTTATATTTACTTGTTGTTCACTGGTAAAAAAAACCTTATCGCCTTAACTCGTGCATTGTTATAAATAAAATAAATAATGGGCCCTTAACTCATGTATTGTTATAAATAAATAACTAATGGGGCCCAACATGGCAAATCCGGGCCTGGATGAAGACGTGAACGGGCAAGTTCCGAACTCAGATGTAATTTATTCAAAACGTACCGTATTGCTGACGATTGTTTGAGCGTCTTTTGGATTGCGATGATCGCGATTTCTTAATTAAAGACAGTGATAAAAGTACCTTTTGATCAAAGGTGGAATATTTATTGTAAGGAAAACAGAATGAGATATTTAAGGGATTTGTTATTTATGTACAGTGGGCCACATGGAAAAGCATACCACATTTTATGGTGCGTCGTATTTCAGGTGGTATACTTTTCTATGTGGCCCACTGTTCTTATTTTGGTTTCTACATCATACATTTTTGTATACCAATCTCACTCATTTATAGTAGTCATAATAGACCACCTAAATGCTTCTAGTGAAGGAAAACGTCACAAGGAAACCTGCACTCTAATTAATGATTTATCAGAATGTGTGAAATGGAAAAGTCAAATGGAATTTTGTAGTATTTTCCGTACAAATACAAGGTGAAACATTTAACATTTACTATCTACATGTCAGACTGCACCTAGGATTCGAACCTACATCATAAGAATACATCAGCCGAGTGTAATTAGGGTTTGAACGTCCATTTCTCCTGAACGGCCTCATCCTTTGAACGGCCAAATACATCCCTAAACGGCCATTTCGTTTGAAAGACCATAAACTTAAAATGTGCCTTTCTAACTGAGCGACTATCTTTAAAGCATGTATGAATATAATTCAAAAGTCATAAAAGAAACAGTAAAAATACTCGCATTTAAACTGACGCGCAACTATTTTTTAATCCAAACAGCATCATAAATCGCCAGTACACAGGCGTGACGGCAACTGCCGTTGACAGAGGCCGACAACGGGGCTTTCAAAAAACGATAAGGTTGGATCCACTGTCCACACAGGAGGGCCGGGAAAACTGCTTCAAAAGCTGAAAAAATAATATTATAAAAGTAGAGAATCGTTTTTCTCTTTTGTATTTACCCTAGTGTGGTCCCGGGACTTTATTTCCGTGGGAATTTTGGGAAATCATCCAATTCCAAGAAACAATTCCAACAAAAGGTTCCAAGAATTCCTTAGAGGTTCCCCAATTCAAATTTCAGCTTCCTACGCTCAGTAGTTTTGGCTGTGCGTTGTCTGTTAGTCACTCAATCAGTCATTAACGAAAGAATTTAATACATATTGATCATATTCATTATGATGATTATGATTATTACAAAACTAGATTTTGCACTTGGCTTCTCCCGCGTGAATTTGTGCCCAACGATGTCAGAGGTTGTCTTTATGCACCCATTTTTAGGAATATCAACCAACACCGCGATTTAGTCCGATAATGCGCCATCTGTCTCAAACATTATGAACTATCTTAACATTGTGTGTGGTTCTGGTTACGTAGTACTTATATTAATTCTGTAGTGTGGTTGTGACCCGTTAATGGCGTTGTTCTTATGGCACGGTGGATGTCGCCACATATGTTTTTTGGATAATTAACTCTATCTATAGTACTCTCATATAGAAATTAGATATGGTGAAAAAATTCCATGCAAGCAGAGAATTTTTCACCTTATCTAATTTCTATACGAGAGTACTTTTAGTACTTACTGCACCTAATGCGCACAAAAAAACTCTATGATTTTTTTCGCTCATGGTAAACAGCACGCAGTATTCGTGGCCCCAGCGTGACTAACGGCCATTAATTTAGCTGACACAGTCCGAATGCGACTGACATGACACCTGACGCGGCAGCAGCTACGATTTCATACAGACAATCAATTTTCCTTATAATAAACTTGACAGTTCTTTATTTAACAGTAACCTACTTTACTTAAGCTAAGGATGCACTGAAATTGAAGTTTTTTTTAAGGTTAGTGCCAGAGTTATAAGTTTACGTTCACTTTTGTCATACTATTTGATAATTGGTTTAAGTAAATTTTTGCCTAACCAGTACGGTTGAGGTTACTGATACCAAATACTATATAAACTCTAGCGAGTTAATACGCGCAGCTCCGGCTACAAATTGGCAACTTATGCGACACTAGCGCCTCTTCCTGGACGAAGCGGTTGTTTGATGAAACTCTTAAATTTCGCGAATTTATTTTGATGTAACATAGTGTATTTCACAAATTTAAATGGAATTACACATATATAACATAGTTGTATTATTTAAATATTGAAGGACCAACATATAACATGTTAAAGTGCAAATAAACGGTGTAGGGTCACCTCCTGCCACCAGAGGGCTAGTTGCCAAACCAATGTATGAGAAATGTCAAGAGCTGTGCGTATTAACTCGCTAGAGTTTATATAGTATTTGCTGATACTGTCAAAATAAGACGGAGCAACCCAAACTTAGTTAATTTGATAATATTTGCTTTCATATTTTTTGAAGTATATTTGTGATACCTATTTATAAAAATTTAGTCACTTTGTGCACCCATGACATACTTATTTCTGTTTATCCCGAAGGTTGACTGGTAGAGAATGCTGTTAGCATTAAGTCCGCCATTCCATTTTATAATTTTGGTTTAATAAAGTTTTAAATAAATAAATAAAGTCTAAGAGATTTTTGACCACGCTACTCTCTGAAATCACATTCGTTTTGGATAACGATGAAAGCCAACCCGCGATAAAAAGTATTTGGCAAGGATTAGGCCTCCATTAGGAAACTAAGCAGAGTTCATAGGAAGAAGGGAAAATTTCAAATAATGTAGCATTGAGGGCGCGATAGTCCCTTGTTCAAACTATGGATAGTAGTCCAACTAGGTATGTATTTCTAAAATCGAACCATAAAATCTGGGGTTGAAAACGTTTTCTAACACAAAGTCTGCTTCAAATAAAAGATATATTGGCGGAATACAGAAGTGGCCATGCATTAAAATACATTACAATAAGTGTGTAGTGTTTCATCTCGAGTTACTCTAAACAAGAGGCCAGATTGGCTGTGCGCCAAATACGGAATCTGCTTTGGCCCCTACTATTTGACATCGTATCTTTTCCTAACAATAATTTAATACGCTAATAACATAATAATCTAGCCTAATGTCAGGCTAATGAGTAATTTTACTCTGACCTAGTTTTATATTGTTATTATAGAATAAGAATGTGGCCATCATCACTTTTCTTACAGTCTCTATTATGGGGAAGGCACTTTGTTCGTGTGTCTTTACGTCTCACATCGTATTTTAGCATTGTTATTATTCTTGTATTCTTCTTACTTTTTTTTTAGCTCTTAGTGTTCTACAGGGCACAAGTTTCCCCTAACTTTTTCCACACATCTATAGTTTCAGCATTGTCCCTTCATTTCATTGTGAGCTGAAAACGATCATCTTCCATTTTGATCTAACCTTAGGTCGGGTCAAAATCAATAATATAAGTGCCTAGAAGTTATATAGACTTTCCGTGTGCGGAAGTCCTTGTTGCTCAAAGATTTTAGTGTATTTACAAATTAAAAGAACGTTTAGGTTCAGTGACATATACAAAGAATTGATCTTATACTCTGGTTTTGGGTTGCGTAATATTATGATGATGGTTAATTCTCTAATGGAGTGGTACCGACTCCAAAATTGGAAAGCGAAGTGCAGGATTGTAGGTCGACGATGTGAAGTATATTGCTAGCAAGAATATGATGATTCATGAGTGTTTCTATCAATATAGAATGCAATCTACCGATAGTATCGAACGACATATTGCAAAAGTTGAAAGTTTGACAAAGTAACTGAGGGAAAGTGGAGAAGAACTTAGCGATACGGCAGTTATGACGAAGATATTGAGTACCTTGCCACCAATCTACACATGGTTTCATAGTCATCATCATAGAATTTGTGAACCTCGCTCTTGTCGGTGAAGTTCCTTCCATCTTCCTCTTTTCATTGCCAACTCTTTCACGAGGAGAAATATTATCCTGCGGTCCAAAAACTTTGGATATCGATTTAGGATTCTTAGTGAATATTCTTAGTGGAGTATTCAGTGTTAGGCCCTGTAGGCTCTGAAGGCCTCCTTCCGTCTAGTCTAACCCAGGATTAAGCAAGGGGGAAGAGAGAGGTCAACAGTTAAGTCATAGGAAGCTGATAGTTGTAAATTTAGAGAGAGAGTGAGTGATCTATCTTCCATGGTGGTGCTTCTCTTCCTGCGCAGATTGTTAAAGTCAATCGAGGGAAAGGGCTTTACACTGAGGATCCTCCACTCATCGGCGATAGGCTAGCAACCTCTCACTGATCTTATCTCCATTCCTTCAGTGAGCCCACTATTCAGCTAAGTGTGGTCTTTTAGTCTTACGACTCTTGGCTCTGTCTACCCCGTAAGGGATACAGACGTTATTTTATGTATAAGTGAGTATCAGTGGTAAGGGGTGGGTGGTCCAATGCAGCCTCTCACGTGTCTCCATCGCTGGGACGCTCGTATCTCACAGACAGACGTCTTTTCAGCGATTTCTATTTTAATTGTGTTACATTGTGTGTGAATTAAACATTTTTCACTTTGTACTTTACAATGAAGCGCTGTGGGTTGCATTACTATTAAGGATATTTATGTAAACTTATTCTATTGTGTATTTGTAATGTCGCTAAATGTGTGTCTAAATAAAAAATAAAAATAGGAGTTTTGTCTCAGCAGTGGTCGATGTCAGTGATGTAGCATTAAGAATTATGAACATTGACGAGAGTCAACAGCCTGCCTGTGTAAAAAAAATCTATAAAACTAAGAATTATTTCAAAAATTTTACTTAGGTATTTTTGAAAATTCTAAAATTACGGTTGTATTTAGTCCTAGTATTACATTGAAAGATTTGTAAATAAGTAAATATGTAAGTTATATATCCGGATGGATATAAAACAAAAATAATATAGTTCTGATACAAATCGTGTAAAGGATAAGATTTAGCGAAACAAACAACATTTGCATAGCTTCACAAACAAAAATACAAATGGTAGCAAAAAGACATAAAGTAATTTTATTATATAGCGAAATCTTAAAAATAAATTGGACAAGTGTAAGTGTTCTTTTCTCTAGAGTGTTCCGAAAAATAAAAGTGAAATATTGCATTATCCTTAATTGAAATTTCAAGTACTTTATTATCTATTAGCTCTTGCCCGCGGCTTCGCCAGCGTGAATTACCCACGAGAACAGTGCTTTTTTCCGGGATGAAAGGTACCCTATGTCCTTCTCAGTACTTCTATGTGTATGCGAAATTTCAGGTAGATTGGTTCAGTAGATAAAGCGTGAAGAGGTAACAAACTAATAAACAAACAAAAAAACTCATTTTCGCATTTATAATATTAGTTAGGGTTAGGATTGGGTTAGGATTATACATAGAGCAACACGGACTCGGGCCGCGCTGCGACTGCCTATTTGTTTCACTATCTTTTGTGTTTTTCTTGTGTGTATGTGCAATAAAGAGTTTAAAAACAAACAAACAAACAAACAGACATGACATGAAACAAAGTAGAATTCGAACCGGCACAAATGCAGTTTATAAAATATAGTATCAAAAATTTAATTGAAAAAAAAAAAATCTTATGCTATTTTATCACTGTAAAAATGTATTCTCATTGAGAAAGAAGATTCAGCCTTAGTGGGTAGGAAATGACATGAATGGGCTATCTCCACGGAACCCCAAAAGCTACAAAGAGGGGAGGAAGGTAATAAATAATGCATGAGCCTGCCTGATTGGAAACGAAGGAGTGTCTTAATACTGCTGTGGACGGTATTAGATCGCTCTTGGACGAAATGCGGGTGTCTTTAGATGTTTTCATGCAATACTCTCGACGAACTCCGTGGCCCAACGGCCATCACGCCGGATTGACACACCAGAGGTCCCGGGTTCGAATCCCGGTCGGGTCAAGATGGAAAATGACCTGGGTCTTGAATGTTTATCTATATATGTATTTGTTATAAAATATAGAATCGTTGAGTTAGTATCCCATAACACAAGTCTCGAACTTACTTTGGGGCTAACTCAATTTGTGTGACGAGGTATCGGATTTGTCCGTATATATTTCACCGTATATACTCGTATTTAATAGGGAATATTAGGTAATGCTGGATGCAGATGGCGACACCAGCACACGCAGTAAACAAACTACCCGTTGAAATAGTGCATGTCTACTGTAAATGCGAAAACTTATTACAAAAGCAACAATTTTAGTTGTGAGTTTTTATATTTTTCCTCAATCACACCAAATCTACTAAAGTTGATTTATTCATAATTGTCCTATTATGTAAACAATCGTACCATGTCTTTTTAATAATAATAATAATTTTTATTTCAGAAAACAATCCATAGAAAATTAAATACAATTACATTTATAACAATTATTAATATTAAATTATAATTAAATTAATACTAGATTATAATTAAATCACTGAAAAATTAAATGCGACCCCCTATGGCCATCAACATGCAGTTCCTCAGTCGGGACGTGAGGATATCATCTTTTTATGATTTCCCAACAATATAAATTAAAATAGACTTTTTAGGAAATTACTTTCGTGGTTAATAAATGTTTTACTTTAGATTGTTTAGGTTAGAACTAATATTTGATTTATTTTCAACGAAATTCAACAAAAGGTACTGTGAAGATTGTTTACATAATAGGACAATTAAGAAAAAATGCAGTTTAGACGGATTTTGAGGAACTTTGACAAGCAAAAAACGTAATTATTCAAAAAATAATAATGGTATTACAATGAAACAGTCAGGTTTCAATGATAGGTAATATAATATCATTTACTAAATTAATTTAAAATGTTAATCGTGACAACTGAATTATTGAAGCAAAATTAGCTTGCTAGTATATAAATCATATTCAGAATTGAATATCTGTGCATGTGTTTAGTTAATTTCAATTTGAAACCAGTTATGAAATAGGTTCCTAATGAGCAAAGCAGAAAAGGGAGGCCTTTGTTTATCCTAACTAATAATATAAATGCGAAAGTGAGTTGGTTATTTGTTTGTTTGTTACCTCTTCCCGCTTTATTTACTGAACCAATCTTCCTGAAATTTCGCATAAACATAGTTAGAAGTACTGAGAAGGACATAGGCTACCTTTCATCCCAGTAAAAGCACTGTTCCCTTGGGAAATTCACGCGGTCGAAGCCGTGGGCAAATGCTTGTTTACTATATTAGTTACTATATGTTTCCCGCGGCATCGCTCGCGTACATTATACACCTTCCTTACTTCATCACCCAACCCCTTCTATTGCTGAAAATCGCAATGCAATTTTCAGTCTGTATGGGTAAGCTCATTTAATGTATAGCGACACAAAATTACGCATATTTTGGCACTTCTATGTCTTCAATTCGAATTCTGTGGTTAAAATCTTAAAGCTCCCGTAAAGTAACCGGTTATTACATTAAGCTAATACTTGTTAACTAGTCTTAATTATGAAAAAGCTCGAATTCCCCGAAAGCTCCTGGTGTAAATCAAGCTTTTTGCTTGTTTACGTCTTAACAGGATTAACTGTTTAAATTTACCGTCTATTAAGAAAATCTCTTCCGTTATTTTTTTGTTGTATTTGATTTTAATTGGTGTATTTTAGGGACTTATTAATTTTCGTATCTTATGAATTTTTGTTTTGAAATTCTCTTTTATTTACTAACTGCGTTCCTCGGCTCTACTCCCATGGGATATTTGGGATAAAAAAGCAAGATAGCAAGTAATTAAGAAAACATATATACAGGGTTATTGGTAACAAACGCAAAACCTTCCTAGGGGTGAAAGTACTCATAAATATGAACATCTTTCTGTATGGGACCGACTCTAAAATAAAAATTAAAAAAATCAGCTGTTCCATACATTTCGGGCGAGTAGGTATTGCAAATTGTATGGAACAGCTGATTTTTTTTTTGAGATTCAGAGTCGGTCCCATACAAAAAGATGTTCATATTTATGAGTACTTTGACCCCTAGGAAGGTTTTGCGTTTATTAAAAATAACCCTGTATATATTTACCTATAAAAACTTTCGCATTAATTAATATTTAATTAGATAGATACCTAGTAAGATTATTAGTATTCAATTTCAATTAATTTAAATTGATATCCTCCTCCCTTAGTCGTATTCCTCATGACTGAGGGTCGCGGTCATTATCTGGAATTAAACACACAACGACTATCTTGGCAATGTTAAAGGAGTGGTTTGCCATTGCCTTCTCCATTTCACACAATAGCTGATAATCATCAACCAGAGTGCAGGTTTCCTCACGATGTTTTCCTTCACCTGAAGTGGTCGATGAAAACTACCATACATGAGTCAGATAAATTGACATGACAAACTGGTAAACTCATGGAGCCGAGCCAACGGACTATCACCAGAATGACCCACTTATGAAAAAAGGAGGTTCCATGGGAATTGGCGACATATTTCTATAGTAACGAGGGTAACAGAGTTAGGCCAGTCCATGTTCCCGATTTATGGACTGTTTCATTATGAGAGCTCAGCTGGGCTGCATTCACACCGAAGCGAACCACATTGCAACTTAAAATATTTGCTGTAAAATATTTAAACGCGTCTGACATAACTTCACTGCCTTTTAAAGGAAGTAAGTAGTCCTTTACACATTAGTATACTGAACAATTAGTGAGTATACAGGATTTCTCACAATATTATACCACACTAAAAACAGGTGATGGTCGATGAAAATGACCTTACATTGAGTCAAATTGATTCTCCTTTTTTTCGAGAGTGTTATTATTGTGTTATATTATTTTCAAATCACCTAAGGGCATCTAGACGTGACAACTATCGCCACCAAGAGGCAGTTGTTGTGTATAGAAGGTAGTCACAAGATATTTAATAAAGTAATGCCAAGCCAACTGCGTGTGTTTCACTCATAGAGTTAAAAGATTTTTTTAATTTATGATTTTTTTTTTGTCTATAGTTTCATTACATGATGATAGCGATGGAATCACACACATAATAGTAAACTAAACAGTCAGCTAGTGTGCAAGTTTCCTCATAATATTTTCCATAACCGGAAGCTCTATGGTGGTCTATTAAAACTAACATACATTGACTGAGAAAATGAACTGAGAAGAATTAAAGGTTTTGCGACTTACATAATCCCCTTACGCTTCGGTGTGACAGCGTGAGCGCCGCGTCGTCCCCGCTGCATAATGCATGACGGTATATTTTTACTGTTCCTAGTTCCCGGGACTTAATATTACTATCACTTAGCCAGGTTCAGTAACGAACGTCTACGAAGACAGGGGGAACTGAAAACGTTATTTTCTACCATAAAACGGCAAAGAAACAAATTTATGTCAGTGCGCTTTATTTTTATTTTCATTTATATGAAAATTTGCAAACTGTAGCTAGCTTTGATTCGCGGCTTCGTTCCTGTGACAATTTCGGAGTTCTGAAAGCAGGATATCCCCAAAAAGAAGTTGTGTATATCCTTATACAGAAATATTTTTTTGACTACAGTGCAGGTTTTCTTACGATATTATCCTACACTGAAAGATTAATAGTGGTCTATGAAAGCTACATAACATGTAATTGGTATTTATATCAATAAATTTAAATTAAAACTCAATCATTAGGCATAAGTTAGATTCGAACCTTGAACTTTTCGATCACAACCATTGCCTCCACCGAGTCTGTTAAAATTACGATTTACGATTATGAATGAAAACCGTGCAATGTGCCAAAATATAAACTTTCTATTCTCATTTGGACCCAACCGGCAGAGCTAACAGATAGTGATGTGATGCGACCCGAAAAATTCCCACTTTTTAGGGAATATGATGGGATTGATATTCAAATGAAATAGAAATAATATCGATAGTTATATAACAAGCTAGCTACGCCCTGCTCTCTTGGGAAATGTTTCTATGTGCAATGTCGAATTTTAAATCTATTTACTCAGGAACCAAATTTCTTCAAAATCCTTTCAGCTGTACATATCCAGACTTTTGCATTTATAAATATCGAGCCTATTTCCTGTGTGGGTAAGCAAAGTCTATGCATTTCCATTTGCAACGGTCTTTATAGGATCTCTAGTTTCTACAAACATATTTTTTTATGGTAATTCCATTAATTTAACCGGACCATCATCTTAATGAACATTTCTATTGAACTCGAAATTGATAAGAGGATTTCGAAGAATATTATATTTAGTTTCCGGCAATATTTCCTCGAATCAATTAACTTCAAATTTTGTTGCGAATAATGTTGTAGATGACCAATTTATTAGATACAAACTTTACTATCTAAAGTTAGAATACAGGTCATATTCTATACATAATAAATAAGAGATATTTTTGATTATTTAAATTATTTTTTATCGAGATTTCGGAAATACAACGGGCTGACCTGTTATTTTTGTTCAACAATGATTTATTATAAAGCATCAAATTTTGTAAAATAAAACCAATTCTCTCAGAAACATCCATTAATTATAAACTTCGTTATTGTCCGTGGATTATATTCCATTTTTGTTTTCTGCTTTCAGTTTTGCTTTTATTTCAACTATAAATGTTAGGCATTGGTACTTCCCTACTTATACTCGTACCTGTGCCTATATATCGACCTCCCTTTAATCAGGTATTTCATAAACTTGCCTTGTTATACGTATATGTATAATGTGGTCACACATCGTCTCGCCTTGTTGTAGGAAATAATTCCCTGAAAATATTCCCACAATGGGAACAAATTATCGGCACATCACTTTACTGAATGACATCATGTGAAATTAACTATACAAGAGGAGGCTGAAAGGGGGGACGAAAGGGGTTGAATAGGGGTCTATATAATGAGGCATCGCTTGCCATATGGGGTCCGCCGGACGTTGCATTGTGTGTATGAGTGTGTGAAAGTAGTATTGTCATTGAAATTTGTGAAATTGTACAATTTAATAATAATAAGCATACAAAGAGAAACTCTAGCGCGCGAATTCCTATGATTAATTTACAGTAATAAGTTAACAAATAAACAAAACCCAATTTTTAATTACAGAAAGTGCCACTGTATTACCCCTATCTCCCCACATGTGGCATGTTCCATCAAATCACGTCTATTTATCCCCTCTTGGACAATTTCCCCAATATTAGCACTCCGGGTGACGTATGAAGATTAGATCCGCCTTCTGCCGGGAACGTGACGCGTCTAACCGATGCAGCGCCACAGATACTATAGGAAAATAGACTGGGAATCAGTGTTATCGTTTATTCGTAAGACATATGTTGTAAAGTGACGTCTTTGGAGAAAATGCAGCAGTGGAGTTTGTTGCGCCGCCTCTTCTCCACTTGCGCTTTGGAGGCGGTGGTAACCTTAGCTTTAAGTAATTTTATGACGTCAACTTACTAAACAGGTATACGACGATTTAAAAGTGCTATTTAGCCTATTTAAATAAAATCATTTTCATTAATTTATTTTCATTCATCTGATAGACCTCGCTCTGTGAGCCGATGCTCACCGAGTGAGGTCTATCAGATAGTACAGCACTGTCATCAGTTGTCAAATTCAAATGACAGTGTTGTACCATCTGAGAGACCTTACTCGCCTGTAGCGTCAACGAGTGAACGAAGAAACGATAACCCTTATTACGGTTACAGATAGAGTAACACGCCTTTATCTAATATGGGGTCAACAGAGCCAACTGCCCTTCCTCCTATATCTTGGAGGACCTGAATGAAGCCAACGATAGGTGGAAGTGGCCAAATACTGGTCGAAAAAATCTAACTTTTGCCATTTCGACTCGAGATGATGATGAACAGAGCCAAGAGTCATGAGACTCGAAGGCCACGCTTAGCTGGGTAGTGGGCTTATTGGTGGGATATAGATAGATTCAGATAAAGTGACACGTTGCTAGCCCATGGCTTTAGACACGAATCCCCAGCTTAAAACCTATTCTCTTGTTTGAGTTCTACGATCTGCGCGGGAAGAGAGGCAGCTAGCACATTCTATGCATTTACTTCGCTCCCAGATCAGCATGGAAGTACATTTTTATACAAGATGGGTTTGCTCTTGATCACAATCTTGCCCGAGAACAGATAGAGAGAGAGAGAGATAACAGTTTTACAAAAAATAAATTATAGGTCTCAAATTCTATATTTTGACGATGCTTTATCTACCCTGAGTAAGTTACCTATGTCATCAAGTACAAACCGGCGGTGCTGAGCGCGTAAGGAAATCGCCTTGTCTGAATTAATACGAGTGTCCTCACATTCCCTCACATTCAGGGAGTGGAGTTGTTATCACTGTGTTACTGTCATCGCTTTTGTACGTTTGTGTTGAACATATCTCAATAATCATTATAGATGTTCTTATGAAATTCGAGGTGTTAGTCAGCATAGCATCCTTCCTAACTAATATTATAAATGCGAAAGTGAGTTTGTTTGTTCGTTGGTTTGTTTGTTTGTTACCTCTTCACGCTTCATCTACTGAACCAATCTTCCTAAAAATTTGCATACACATAGTTAGAAGTACGGAGAAGGACATAGGGTACCTTTCATCCCGGGAAAAAGCACTGTTCCCGTGAGAAATTCACGTGGGCAAAGCCGCGGGCAAAAGCTAGTGGTTTTATAATAACACAATTTTTTCAGTGTCTGTGTTCAATAGACTTGGATAGTTAACACGAGATTGTTAAGTGTGTTACTGTCATCACTTTTATAGCTTTGTGTCGAAGATATCTTTCTTAAAAATCCTTTGAGACAGTTTAAGGAAAAGCTATTTCCAATTTTAATTATAAAGGGAGATATTAGGAGCATCCATAACCGGAGAGCATGTATGAAGAGAGTGATAAGTGTAGAGGAAGCGAGAGAGATCTGTAAGGATCGTAGCAGGTGGAAATCGCTAGTCTCTGCCTACCCCCACGGGAAAAAGGCGTGATAATATGTATAGCAGTGATTCTTTTATTTTGAAACCCAAGCTGTACTGTAGCGGTGTAACGCTACAGCATTTATTATAAATTTGCAAGATTTGGTTGCAGACGCGTTAGAGTAGATAAAATCGTGAAGTTAGAAGAATAATGAAATAATGATTTGAAACTAAAACGTAGGTGCCTACCCTATGTGCTAATTTTTCCCGGCATTTTTCTACCAGAGTATCTAATTTCATCGAAATCCATCCATTTTGCATGATTGAGCTTGAGCACAGATAACTTAATAGTTACTTCGGCTTGAGTATGTCTATTGCATACACTTACAAACTTACATATTCAAGATTTCGAATTTATAAGTGTGATTATAGTAGGTATTTGATGAAACCAACCAAAAGCCTGCAGCAATTTAAAAGTGCCTAGATAGCTCATGCTAATTATTTTCTTTTTTTGGATTCCTTCTGTTAATTTTCATCTATGATCTTTTGTAAGTTGGTACACACCAGAGTTTGATGCCAAGTTGTTCCCAGAAAAAGTTTAAAAGCCTTACAAAACAGCGCATGAAGTATTCACACGCATTTCTTTGTAGTGCGTCATCAATTATTCTCGGACGTGAGGTCCCGAGGGAAAGGGACGGAGGACACACAGACGGGACACAGACAGATAAACAAATCTTCTTTACCACTGAGTATCATGGCTCTGGCACATCGCACAAAATCTTGCCCCATCACAGGATTTGGAGTAATAAGAATAATAGAAGTGCCTGATGTCCTTTAAATGAAACTATTTGTTGCTCTGAAGCCTGTCACTAATCAAGTGGAATACTTAATTGAAAATTCAAATTCAACCGGAATTTCAATTCAAAGAGCTTCAGAGTCCATATTATGCGGCTTATGTCAGGCGACAGCGAAATTATGTATCTATGGCCCCCTACTTTCCGAATTTCTGTGGTTTGTACAAATTGTATAGAATGCCAAAAGGCGACTAATCGTAGCGTTTAGTCGCCGGACTACAACCAAAACCCGAGATAGCCAAGAGTGACATCTGTTTTTGCCCGACTAACCACTCATTCACTTTTTACACTCGTGGCCTATGTTACCTCCATTTAGGGGCTTTATTTATTTGCATTCATATTTCAGATAGCAAGGAAAGTGTGGTGAATATATAAACACTCGTCTTCATATTGTCCGGGCGTCACGAAATAAATCTGGGTGCACGGCGGTCGGCGGTGCTTCCGGCAAGTCGACCAAAATAAGACACAGAAGTACCATCTTTTCTCAAAGCCATTCAGAACCTTGAACCCTGTATCTTTATTTTGTAATTTATAAGTGAACTAGCTGCGCCCCGGGGCTTCGCTCCCGTGGGATTTTCGGGATAAACAGTACCCTATGTGCTATTCCCGGTATTTTTCTACTCGATTTGTTTTTGATTCGATTCGATTTGATCGAAATCCGTCCAGTAGATTTTGCGTGATTGAATAACAAACATCCTCACAAACTCACATCCAAACTTTCGCATTTATAATATCAGTAGGACGAAGATAGGGAAAAACTCCACCGACTAGTCTTCCGTAGACCTTTTGGACTTAAATGTGGCTCATCATCGGCCATATTTATGTCCCCACTAGTGGGGCACAGGCCTACCTTATGGATGGATAGGTAGTTTGGGTCTTAGCACACCAATGCGCATCGAATCACCCGTGCCTTCCGAAGCTAGGAGGAGCCCGTGATAATAAATTTCCCGTGACCAAAAACTTATCTACACGGAAACTTCGTTTAAGACTGCTAATCTGTGTCATTTACATACATACATACATATTATCACGCCTTTTTCCCGTAGGGGTAGGCAGAGACTAGCGATTTCCACCTGCTACGATCCTTACAGATCTCTCTTGCTTCCTCTACACTCATCTGTGTCATTTATCCCTATATATTTAAGATGGTTCCGTAAACGTACCACGGGGAAGTACGTGTATTTCCCCTTATTCAGAACTACCTATTCTGCCCAACGATATAGCTTCGACATCGAAGTGATATCACAACGAGATTGCCGGCGGCTCATTTTGATTCAGTTTCCGATCGGATCTGATTTGACCCAGTATCGTTGCGTATTGTCCGTGTGTCTGACTGTATGTATATCCCGCATATCCTAAGTAGGACACAGATATTGGTCTAATAGATGATACTTGGACTGGATGAAGCTGAAAATAAAAATATGATTTTTTTTTTAAATCTTGGAAACTGTATATTCCTGAATAAATAAATAAAAAATCATTTTTATCTTTATTTAACAATGCATTAATTATCACTGACGCGAATCAGAAATGAGGAGATCCGTAGGAGAACTAAAGTAACCGACATTGCCCGCAGAATCGCCAAACTTAAGTGGCAGTGGGCGGGGCACATAACTCGTAGAACAGTGGCGACCACGAACCGGAAAATGTATTGTTGGCAGGCCTCCCAACTCCTGACCGACCACCGCCTCGGTGGACCGACGACCTGGTCACCTGGTTCTTCGGTCGCGGGTTGCGCATGGATGCGGGCAGCGCAGGACCGGTCGTTGTGGAAATCCTTGAGGGGGGCCTTTGTCCAGCAGTGGACGTCTTTCGGCTGAGAGAGAACAATGTGTTTTCATGCTATTTTAGAAGAAAAACATGTATTGGCACCTACTTATCTACTGTAACACCTTTTACTACCATGTTTTATGGCAAATAAATGAATTATGAATTACATATTGGGGGTAGTCAATAAGAAACCAATATAATAATGATTCTGGTCAAGGAGTATTTAGAATAGAGGGCGCATGCGGGGGTGAAGTCGCGCGCCAACGATATAAAAAAGCAATCTGATCACATGTTTTCCGCGTCTAATACGCGGCCGGCATTCTGGCGTAGAATCGTTAGAGTTTAAATTTTTTACATTCGCGATTATTTGAGCCAATCACAGCGACTGCCGTATGTTCCGCTCTCCATTCTAAATATTCCTTGATTCTGGCCATCCATTCTGTCTACATCCGTGGCATAATGACGTTGATCAGCATACAGCTGCACACGGCCGCATACTGATTTGCAACGCTGCATTTGATGCAGTCATGATTTGCAACGCGAGTGACGTCACTGGTGTAGCTTTGTTTATGTTTATCTTAGATGTATATCATGTACTTATGTTACACTATAACTGTTTTACCATAACTTTAACACATAACATCATAACTTTTATTATGCCTGCGTATAAGCACCATAGACATTGGAAAAAAAATCAATAAAATTAAAAAAAATTTTGCTAGCTCTATGATTAGCACACACAGGCATAATAAAAGATGTAACAGTTTTTTGACCTAGGTATAGCATAAAATTTCAATTTTATCAGCCTACATAAAACTGTAATTGTTTTATGACTACATAGGAGATATTTGAAAAAAAAAATGGTATAAGATCGTTATAGGGCCAATAGAAGCCAATACGTCTTTTTTGTCTGTCTGTACGTTTTGTAACAAAAATTCCGTGTTTCATCTTGATACACCGCCGCCGCTTAGAATCTAAGATAAACAATAGTACTTAAGTAAATATCGCGCGGACGATGCCGCGGGCAAAAACTAGTTAAGCATAAACGCGAACTTTACAATCAAGATTAGTGAAAAATAATTTTAATTTTAAAAGAACATAAATGATTTCTCACTTAGTATTGTTAACAAATACATCACGAATTTCAGTACCGAGTAAAAAGCTTACTTTTAGCTTTTTCTGAGCTTTCGGCCATAGTTTGTTAACGTCCACGCTTTTTGTGGTCATTAGCACGGTTACTGAGAAACAAAGGAGCGGCTAGAGAAACAAGTAGTTCAGACCTAACAAATTGCTAGGTATATATTTTCTTGTACGTTATATTCACAGAATTTAGAATAAGAACGCAAATAGAAGTATAGGTATTTATTTTATAGTTAGTTTGGCTCATAGACATAGGAAAAAAAATCATTTGAAAATTTAAAAAAACTTCCTGCGGCGGTATTCCCGAACCGATACGACATTGGAACCTTCAAAAAACGAGTCTACATCTTCTTGAAAGGCCGGCAACACTCTTGTGATACCCCTGGTGTTGCAGTAGTCCATGGGCAGCGGTGATCGCTTACCATCAGGTGACCCGCTTGCTCGTTTGCCGCCCTATGTTATAAAAAAAAAAAAAAAAAAACTTTATGGATTGGCTTCGGCGCATGAACCCTGGAAACAAAACTTCTTTTTTGGGCAGTCGAGTAAAGAAACTGTGTTAACATTCTATATTTCTGTCCTTGTCAGGGGGCTAACCACAACGTCTAATAGCAGTATTATTCTAATATTACATTGAGTTTTCGTACCACAAGGTCTTTAAAACAAGCTTGAAACAATATTAAATTTTTCAGCAGTTTTGGTGACGTCACCTCTATTTTGTTCATTCAATTCGTACCACGACGTGCTTTTGGCCACTATGTCAAATTTAGCAATCTTCAAAAAGTTACTCTTTTGCAACTGATACAATATTATTTACTATTATTTGCTCAAAAATGTAAAGTAAATCAACTTATTTTCGAAAAATAATTGAATATATAATAAACGTGAACGTTATAGTGCAATGAGTTCTGCTGAAATGAGAATGCTGCGTTGGATGAGCGGGGTAACACGGATGGATTGGATAAGAAATGTATATGTTAGAGGAAGTTTGAAAGTTGCTCTTATTAATGGAAAGGTAAGAAGTAACAGATTGACATGGTTTGGTCATGTTATGAGGAGAGAAGACGAACATCTAGTTAAGAAGACATTAAATAAGAAGGGCTACAGGGGAAGAGGAAGACTAAAGAAGAGATGGTTGGACTGTGTGAAGGACGATATGAAGGGGTTGGGAGTGGATGTTGGTATGAAGGGAAACAGAAACATGTGGAAGGATAAGACATATTGCGCCGACCCCAGATGATGGGATAAGGTGAAGAATATGATGATGGATTTGGACTTGGAAATATTCGAGTACTTGGAAGCCGATATTCTAACTCCGAAGAGTGTAAATCAAGAAAAGGCGTCATATGCGTTTTCACGAGGAAAAATTAGTGTATATTACGTAATAAGTTGAAATATACTTAATTTTATAAAAACGAGAAACGAGAATTTTAAATCAATTCACACTTCTATTATTTTGAACTAGCCTATGCCTGCAACTTCGTCTGCGCATATTTCAGGTTCCGCCTAAGCGGAATATCAAGATAAAACTACGCCAGATTTTAAGGTAGACCTTCTATGATACGACAGTGAAAACTGCATCAAATTTAGTCCAGTAGTTTTTGCGTGATGCGCTTACAAACAATTAGATAGAAAGACAGTCAGACAAAAATTCTACAAAAACTGGTTTTGGTTTCTATTAGCCCCATGAAGACCTCACATAGCTCATAGTTATTTTTCTTAAAAATCTTCTATGTACAGACACAGACCGTTACAGTTTTATTATATGTAGTGATTATAACCTATAAAATCATGTTACGCGGAACGTCATTGGAAAGAGATGGCGCTATTATTATAGCGCTGTTTCTTCTTATCCATGGAAGTAAACGTAAGTATTTATTACTTCCATGTTCATATCCTTAACTGGAAATAGACAATGTCATCAAATCATTCGTTCTTTCGCAACACTAAGCAGGAATAAAATAATATTGCTCGGTAGAGGTCATGGTACGAAATCGAGTAATGTTATTTTAAGCTTGAAACAAAACTTCCTTGAAATAAGATTGTTTTACAAAAGCTTGTGGTTAGGCTCCAGGTAGGTGCGGTAGGTGCGACATTTTATTAGATAGATAGAATTCTTTATGACACTTTATCAAAAAGTTTACGACGCCAGTGTTGTTCCCGCAAATCACTACTCGGATGATATAGTGGAAGGGTGGGGCCTCAGTGCGAGCGAGAAACATTTGCAAGCGCTTGCTCCTATTGTATTTATGCCAATTTTTATTGATGACCGATAAAGAGATATCTTGACAGTTTGCTAACAAAATTAATTACAGTAGAGAATGTTCAAATCAATCATAACATGCTTTAAGTAAAATCGTTAAACCAGTGAACGCTTTATCATATTTTAGCGTTTGTTAATGATTCTTAGAACTGTCGATTAATGAGTCAGAGTAGGTCCACTTTGTACTACTAAGATTAGTTATATTAGTAGAACAGAATGAACCCAAATTTCAACACTGTCTAGTGACGATCTCCGTCCTCATCCTCAAATAAAAGCTACTACTAAGCAAAAAAGTTATAAATATAGATTTATAATGATTAATCTGTTTACATAAGAATCGCTATAAGTGTGGCCCCACCCAGTGCCCCGGTAAGCGCCGTGTCTCCGTGCTGTCATAGCGTATTCATGGGATTTGTAGATATTGCATCGGGTGCCGCTTGTAGCATTCCGCCATTTTGTACAACTCCGCCATTTTGTAGAACGCCGCCATTTTGCCCAAAATTGTTTGTGAAACTGAATTTTCACGCCGCACCAAGGTTTTGCTTGCAATAACTACTTTTGGTTCACTGCACTAATGCAATGAGCCAAAGCAGTATTGTGAGTAAAGCAAGTGTGAAACTCATTTCACACTTGCCTTACTCACAATATTTTTTTTTGTTTTGTTGCTTAACTGGACTACTGCCAAACCGTACAAATCCGCAACTTAATCTACTTGAATTTCATCTGTAAAATTTTCAATCTTCATAGCTTTTTTATTTATCAACTAGAGTCTTCGAGCAACAAGGACTTCCGCGCAAGGAGTCCGTGTTGCTCTATGCCTAGAGTACAGGTTTCCTTATCGGTATCAGCTTAAATAAAAATCTATCAGTATCCAGTAATACCTATAAGACTAACATATTAACCATTCAGTTCTAGAACTTACTATTCTTAATCTCAAAATACCCACGAGCGCGAAGCCCTGGGACGCAGCTAGTCAGCTATACTACCAAGTAAAAATCAGAAAAATGTTATTAATTTCAGACGAAACTCTGAGAAGCAATATCACCTCGAAGATAGGTTATTACAAAATTTTCGCCGAACAGCAGCAGCTGGTCGCAACAGCTCCGATAGCTTGGATATTCACCTGTGGACTTCACATTGACGGACAGACAGATAGACCTTCTGTTGATGTTGAATTAGATAAAGATGAGGGAGGATGTGAATAGTTTCCTATACTTGCGGACTACTATTGTTATAGTTATAGTCAAAGACGATGTAAATCTTTTTTTTTTACAGCTATAACATGTCCCACTGCTGGGCAAAAGTCTCCCCACTCTCTTTCCACGTGTCCCTATCTCTGGTCTTTTCTATCCACTTTCTGTCAAATGCCCTAAGTTCATCCGACCATCTTGTCTTAGGCCTTCCTCGCTTTCTGTGTCCATCAGCTGGGACCCAGGTGGTAAGTATGTGAGCCCATCTTTCGGGATGCATACGACCCACTTGACCCGCCCAATCCACTTCAGCCTAGCCGCCTTTTCTCCCATATCTTTGAGTTTTGTGATGGAGCGCAACGTGGTGTTTCTAACTCGGTCAGTTAGTTTCAAACCCAAGATGCTGCGCTACATGGCTCGCTGGCAAACCTTCAGCTTGAACCGCTGCTCTTGTGTAAGTGACCAGAGAAAAAAAAATCACTACGTTATAAAAGTGACCATGATTGAGCGTCATAGGTTAGGATGGGCATTGGGCAAGATGCATTGGTCAATGAGTTTTTTTCTTGAGGCACGTTGGAAGATTGCCTTTTAGTAGTTCCTTCATCGACCAGAAACTCTTTCACGCATTTTTGATTCTGTGGTCGATTTCTTTCTCTTGGTCGACGAAAGAAATTTTAAAGAAAAAAATTGGAAATTATTATTAGGAATAATAATTTCCAATTTATAGGAATTTATGAATCAGGGACGACACTTTTTTAAAGGAGTCAAAAACTAACTCTAATGAGAACTGAAAATGTACTAATAAAATTAATCAAAAAGACGTTCAATTAACATTTAAATGTCAAAAACCATTTTATTTTTACCCAAGCATTATTTCTATTATTAAAAAGATAGCGCAGTAAATAGACGAGAATCAAATTACAAACGGTCCAGTAATTGTGAATTTTTTGAAATGTTGTGTAGGTTTATTGTGAGTATTCAAAATAAAAAGGGCACAATTGCCAAGTTTCCGCGTCCGTGGTAATCTTAAAAAAACTAAAAAAAAAAAAATTTTTTCAGATTTAGGCTCATATTTTCGTTTAGATGCATTTTTGCTAGGAAAGTGTTCTACAAAATCTTGTAGATAATTAAATTTCCTATTATTTACATTTTACATTTTGTATCTAGGACTGATAGTTACCGAGATGTGTGCTTATAAAAAAAAATTAAAAAATCTTCTTTTTCGGAAATTTGTCAAACTTTTCACTTCAGAACGCTGTAATCTAGTTATGGCATATTTTAGGAGAATAAGTATTGGAACAAAATTTGTAGGGAATTTAATTACTTACAAAACGCATTTGCATTTTTCTTAACCAACCCTGCAGAATGGGGAGTAAAACTCAATATTAAAACTACGGAATATTGCTTTTTTTGTTATAATATTTTATTTTCTGCTAACTGCGCCTCGGGTCTTCGCTCCGGTGGGAATTTCAGGATATAAAGTAACCTATGTACTATTTCTGGTATTTTTCTACTAGTATACCAAATTTAATACAAATCCGTCCATAGTTCATTGAATAAAGACCAAAATAGAGCTAAGGGTAGGGTTTACTTACAAATGGTTCAATAGTTCTGAATTTTTGATATGTTATTTAGGATGGTTAGTAAGTGTTTAAAATGCAAGAGGCACAATTTCTCCCCTCTTCAACGCCCGCCATATGTTGGAAAAACCAAAAAAAATTGCCACTTTATTCAGATTTGCGCTCTCACCTTCGTTTAGATGCATTTTAGCTACATTAGAGTTCTACACAACATTGTAAAAATAAATTTCCTATAATGTACAATTTATATTTTGTTTCTAGGACTAATAGTTATGGAGATGTGCACTTTAAAAAAATCGCATTTTTTAATCGCATTTGGAAATTTGTCAAACTTTTTACTTTAGAGCGCTGTAATTCATTTATGGCCTACTCTAGGAAAATATATATTGGAATAAAATTTTAAGAAAATTTAATTGCCTACAAAACACATGTAATTTTTTTTAACCAACCCTACGGAGTAGGCAGTAAAAGTAAAAGTTAAAATATTACGTTTTTGCTATCATATTTTATTGTCTACTAGCTGCAGCCGGGGGCTTTACTCCAATAGGAATATTGGGATAAAAAGTACCTTATGTGCTAGCCCTGATATTTTTCTACTAGCATACCAAATTTTATCGAAATCCGTCCAGTAGATTTTTTAGATTGAGCAAGAAATATCACATCCAAACTTTTTCATTTTAAAATCGGGTTTCTTTCCCAATCTTTATTGCTGATGAAGCAAATATTATCTAATATCTATACTTGATAATGTCCACAGACACTTTTACAGTGTCCCAATCAGGTACCGGTTACTCACCTGCAATGAATCACACTATAAATAGGAAAGTTTGGATGTGATATTTGTTGCTTAATCACATAAAATCTACTAGACAGATTTCGATTAAATTTGGTATACTAGTAGAAAAATATCAGGACTAGCACATAAGGTACATTTTATCCCGAAATTTCCATGGGACCGAGATTCAGTTAGTAAAAAGCAACATATTATAGCAAAAAACAATTTCCGTTGTTTTATCATTTAGTTTTACTCTCCACCTTGCAGGGTTGGTTAAGAAATATGCAATTGCGTTTTGCAGGTAATTAAATTTCCTACGATGTTTGTTCTGCTACTTTTTCTCCTAGAATAGGTCATGACTGGATTACATCGTTTTAAATTAAAAAAGATTGACGAATGTTTGAAAAATGAGATTTTTTTAAGGCAAAGGATTTTTTTTCTCGGAAACTGTTAGTCCTAGAAACAAAATATAAAATGTAAATAACGGAAAATTTAATTTTCTACAACATTGTGTAGAACATTTTTCTAGCGAAAATGCACTTAAAAGAAAATATAAGCGAAAAACCGAACAAAGTGGTGATTTTTTTTTTATTTTTCCAATTTGGCGGCGAGTGCAAAAGCTAGTCAATTGTGCCATATTTATTTTAAATACTTACAACCATCCTAAACAATAATATAAAAAAAATTTAGTTACTGGACCGCACGTAATTAACCCCTAGGGAAGGTTCGCTCTATTTACTGCGCTAAGACCTAAAAAGACATCAATGGAAAAAACTAACACACCACACCAAGGGAGCGGCGCGCGCGGCGCTAGCAGTTTCCTTCGAAATTCAAATCATGAACTTCAGTGACCTTTGAATTTAGTAACTCGTGAATGACGGATCGCGTCACGCGTCCATTTTTTTAACCTTAGTTTTCGGGATCTGTGTTTGTGAAATTTTATGTTTTATGTGATGATTGTGAAGACTACGAACTACAACATTGTGTGCATGCCCTGAAGTGTAGTGAAGTGATTAAGTGGATGTGTTTTTAAGACTAACATTGTGCACATCTTGACTGCCGTGAAAATTCGACCCGTTGCAGCCTCAGGAGTACCTACTCGGGAAGGAAGGCGAGATCAGGTCAGTGCCAGATTTGCATACACGTTAGTCTAAAAGCGGCTGTCCCTTTGTACAACGTGACACCCTAAAATTTTTCATATTTGCTACCATTCATCATCGTCAGCTTTCTACCCACTGCTTGGTATAAGCCTCCCTCTGTCTGGCCCAAAACAAAGAAGCTTGCTACTAATTACTTACTTATGGTCCTAAGGCCCCCATGTGGGGTAGAGGGCGTCCATAGTGCTTCTCCATTGTGATCTGTCTTGGGCAATGCGCTTCGTCTCCGACCAGGTAAGACCGACTGCCTTCAACTCCGCCGCAATTGCTACTATTATTATTGTTAGGTAATTTCGTGAGCAATTCGTGGTTATTTTTCACCTACCTACATGTTATGTTGATTATTACAAAATCCAAAATACTAATTTGACTACTTGTTTGCTGTGTATGAATAGGTTTCCAGTAAGTATCATCAATCATTACAATGGCTGATGATGATATAAATACCTTAAAAATATTAAGAAATCACTTTAGTTATCTACCTTTTTACTGGTCCTTGGCTACCAGCCGTAAAATTTTATACCGATCGGTTAATAAGCTGAATATAGTACTTGGATTTTAAACATACATACATAGAATCACGTCTTTATCCCTTGCGGGGTAG
The DNA here is from genome assembly GCA_018467065.1 of Ephestia elutella. NCBI lineage: Eukaryota > Metazoa > Arthropoda > Insecta > Lepidoptera > Pyralidae > Ephestia > Ephestia elutella. Next base: position 208,556 of record CM031590.1, read on the forward strand.
ACGGAGCCAAGAGTCGTGAGACTCGAAGGCCACGCTTAGCTGAATAGTGGGCTCTCTGTTGGAATGGAGATTCAGGTAGTGACAGGTTGCTAGCCCATCGCCTATGAGTGGAGGAATTCCCAGTTTAAAGCCCTTTCCCTCGATTGACTTTTACAATCTGCGCGGGATGAAGAAGCAGCTGGCACATTCTATATTTTTTCTTCGCTCCCAGACCAGCATGGCATTGGATTTTCTGATTTCTGAAAACTGGCTTTATAGTTCAGATATTTGTGCTGAAACGTGACTGAGAACATTATAAAAATCCTTTAAGTTAGAAAAAGAAAGTTAGCCGTCATAAGACGCCGATGTAAAAACATCTGAACATCGATGGCACGATGACCACACCAATTTTCGTCACGGCATTCGAGTCAATTTTACTGCGAAGCGGCGGCTATATTTTTAAACTAAGTATTTTAGTACCTACACGATGAAAACATTCAAAAATTAATTCCCAATAACATTTTATTTTAATGTTTTGATTACATTACATTCCATTTATGTTTGTTAAGGTAAACAAAGTGAATCGTTTAAGTTTTGGACTAAGGTATAATAGGTACCTATAACTACGTCTTTTTTATAGAATCTATGGTTATTAGCCTAGTGACGATTTCAATTGAAGTAAATTTATTTAAGTAGGTAGATACTTAAATAACCGGCGCAGGACCGGTCGTTGTGGAAATCCTTGGGGGAGGCCTTTGTCCAGCAGTGGACGTCTTTCGGCTGAGAGAGAGAGAGAGGTGGACAAGATACTTGTCCTTTTATTAGATACTAGCTAGCACCCGCGACTTCGCTCGCGTTAATCCTTTCTTAGCGGATGCCTACGTCATAACATCTACCTGCATGCCAAATTTCAGCCCGATCCGTCCAGTGGTTTTGGCTATGCGTTGATAGATCACTACGTTAGTCAGTCAGTCAGTCACCTTTGAGTTATATATATATATAGATAACCTAGGTCACTGCTGGACGCCATTAAACCTTAAAAAGTTAGGAACCTATTGAATAAATCATGGCTACTTATTTCAAAATAAAATGTTCCATTTAAAAGAAATATCTCCTTTATAACCATAACTCATTGCTTAATTCTCCAAAATAAGAAAGAAATGAAATAAAACACAATTATTTAGTATTTTCGTACACAATGTTTACGAGTTTGCAAAAATTCAGAGAACAAACGCACAAGTTTTTGATTTACGGGTTCGGGCCGGTATTGTTACATTTGTTATCAATTTTTTTCTTGATAACGCGATGCACTTGACAACAGGGCGAATTCAATAAGTATACCTACTTAGGTACAAAAATATCATGAGACTTTCTTACAAAAATAAACCAGCCAAGTACGAGTTAAACTCGCGCACTGAGGGCTCCGTACACGAAAAGCACCTCACGTTATAGCTCTAAGGGACCAATTAGTTTGAAAGACAAACTCTGCTGCAAAAGTACTGGTAACTTTTTTTAGACTTCCAACAACATAATTACAATTTTTAGATTTGCCAAATTTCATAATTTTGGGTCAACGGGAAGTACCCCATAGGTTGTGATTCTCGTCTGAAATCGCAAAACATCATGCGAATACGGTAATATCTCCTAATCGCGTTGACGTACAATTTTGATTATTTCTTTGCTAAAAGAGACTGTAGATGTGGATCCGAGTATTTGATATTAATTTTAACTCGACAACATTAAGCTAACAACAAAGTGATCTTATCCGGTTCCGTTTTTGCCATTTGAGGTACGGAACCCTAAAAACATATCAATTTATGACATTGTTTGTAAATATTAGTTAGTAGGAACTTTATGCATTTTCATTTCATTGTAAAGCAATATGGCCGTACAACATGGCGTCTGAAGAATGTAGCTACAAATGAACTCGCATGATACGCTCAGACGGCGCAATTTAATTCTGTACCGATATCGGAGATGCCGGAAAAATTGTTGACAGAGTTGTGAACTTACAGACGGGAATTTGTACATATTTTTTAATGCAAATAAGTTTAAAAACATTAATGAGCAGTTTTAAAAATCAGATTTCATATAGGTGCTTTTGATGTAAAACATGTACTGGCGCGACTTGACAGTAAAATCAAGTGACGGCAAATGGCGCATGACGCTGTCGAGCCACGATGCTCAGATGTTTTATATCTGCCGGGCGTCCCATGATGGCCAACTTTTTTCTTAGATGCCTCTCTCTCTATCCTTGGACTTTTCCCTCCTTTTTCTGTCAGATTTCTATACATCATCCAAAATAAAATTAAGGATTGTAACACTGTGGCTTAATATAGGTAATGCGTACAATTGGCGGCCTTATCGCAATTGCAATCTATTCCAGGCGTTTCTTCTTCTTAGCGAATGGAAATAAATAAATATATATACGTGGAAATTTCGGGATAAAAAGTACCCTATGTGCTATTCCTGGTATTTTTCTACCGGTATACCAAATTTCATCGAAATCCGTCCAGTAGATTTTGCGTGATTGATTTATAATATTAGGATTTCTTAGAACATATTAATTACACTATCGTGGGCTAATACAAGAGCGAATGATCTGTAACTTGATGGAAATCAATTCGAAGTTTGACTGCGAGCATAACTTATACTTAGGCATAACTTACACAATATACGAACCCAAATAACTTAAGTTATGACTACTTATGCCCTTTGTGCCTTTTGTTTGGCTCCCACATTCTTAAATAACAAAAGTGTGAGCAGTTTTGAGTGCTGACTTGTACAGTTTTGAAAAAATATCAATAATTTTATTAGTAAAATGGGTTGATTGAAAACTTTTACATTATTATAGACTAGCTTATGCCCGCGGCTTTGCCCGCGTGATTTTCTCATTGGAACAGTGCTTTTTCCCGGGATGAAGGTCCTATGTCCTTCTCAGTACTTCTAACTATTTGTATGCGAAATTTCAGGAAGATTGGTTCAGTAGATAAAGCGTGAAGAGGTAAAAACAAACATACAAAAAAACAAACTCACTTTCGTATTTATATGTCGGAGCGTTTACATTAGTTAAATTAACTGCGGCTTATTTTGTTAGTTAATCAATGGTTTAAAACAGTTTTCAAGACGGTACTTGTCGGAAATGTGTCAAAGTGACAATGTCACTTGTGTCACCCCCTCTTTGTAATAAAATAAACATGCGACCGTTATGACATTATAGCGAGGCAGTCTGATTTATCGTGCGGTGCAGTGCAGACGTGTCGTGCGTTTTTGTTGAATTCTCTGTATCTATGTAGTCAGTGATAGAATAGTGTTATTTTCGTGTTACTTAGATCATGTAACGACGTGACTATGTTTGATGGTGTCATCAGCGCGATATTGCAGATCTTCGTTGTTGGACAGTTTTGATGGTTAAACTGTATTTTTTTTTTTTTTTCTCCTAGTACCACCAACGGTATTGGTGCCTGTTTTGACTATATTTCATTTCAGCTATTTAATTTGTGCAACTCCTACTTTCATGTTTCATCCTTTCCTATCATTCATCTTTTTTATTCTTTTGCGGGTGAAATACCCGTCTAATATACTAATCTTCTGTCTTTAACAAGGGGTTTTATCTTAATTACGCTTATGTTTTTTTATTTTGTTTTATTATTTTTTATTTATGTTTTTATTTTATTTTTCGTGGTTACCTGGATTTATATCCTACTATTACAGTATTTCACTTACGTCTATTGTTTTGCTAATTATTTTATTATTATGTTTATCTCTTATGGTGTACATCTATATTATTACACGAATATTGCGACGTCATAACTTATGTACTATTTTTCTTATTTACTATATATTTACTATGTCCACACAATAGTTTAAAAATTCTAAGTGTTTTTTGCTTAGAAGTATTTGTGGCAGGTTGTCTGTGGATATCTTTAAATCTAGTATCACCTCCATGTCGAGTCTCTTTACGGCGAAAATGGGGCACTCTGTAAGTAGGTGTGGGACCGTTTCGTCCACATCCGGGTCGCATGCACACGAGGCGCTGTCTCGGCACTTGAATCTATGTAGGTAGAAAGCGAACCCGCCGTGCCCCGTAAATGCCTGAGTGAGCTTTCCGCAAGGTACGATTTTCCGGACAATTTTATACGATGATATCGGCGACGGGAAGAACTTTTTAGTTACTCCCGCCGTTTCGCCGGTTTTATACCTATTTTCCCATATGTTAAGCGAATCCTCTCGTAGGATCCGCTTAACATATGAGACTGGGCACATGTCGTAATCCGGCCTCCTCCTGGAATTTACAGCGGCTTCCTTGGCCAGTCGGTCGGCACTCTCGTTTCCCTCCAATCCAGCGTGGGCCTTTATCCAAAACAGTTTGACGACTTTGTTTTGTTGTGATATCGAATATCGCAGATTTTGCCTAGTTTCAACTGCTAATGGATGGAGGGAAGCGACGTTGACGACTGTCTGAAGTGCCGACATTGAGTCGCTGTAAATTCCGAAGGAGGCGGAATTGTCCTTTTTGACCCTCTTCGATGCCTCGCATATCGCCAAGAGTTCAGCCTGGTAGACCGTGCAGTATGACGACAGACAAAGCTTGACGGATTTTGTCTCCGCCGCGCCTTTCCATATGGATAGCGCGGCGCCGACACCCCCGTCAATCTTGCTGCCGTCAGTGTAGATTCTAACAGCGTAATCGCTGTTAGAATCCACCTGCTCCTGGTCCTCCAGGCTGACGAAGTCCAGGACGATATGTTCAGCCGGGTGAGGGGCTTCGATCGCTGGGGCCATCCGTTCGACCTCCCTGTCCGCGAGCCCAGGCAGTGGTGCCCCCCGCTTGATCTGGTATAGCATAGCTGCTTCGCGTATGCGGAGATCAAGGGGGAGCAGCCCTGCCAGGACGAGAGCCGAATTGAGGGAGACCGTTCGATATGCCCCGCATATTTTTTGCGCAAATCCACGCTGCAATGCGTCCAGCTGTTTTCTAGCTTGTATTTTTTCAGAAGCTGGTGCCCAGACGCTCGCCGCATAGAGTATGACAGGTTCGACCGTGGCGGTATAGATGATACGAACTACCTCAGGGTTTAACCCCCATTCCACTTTTGCTGCTCGCGAAAGCTGCTTGTAGATATTCAGGGCCTTCTTACAAGCGTTTGATATGTGGCTGTTAAAGGTCAATTTCCTATCAATTGTGACTCCTAGCAGTTTAATTTCGTTGACCATTTCGATGGCGCTTCTGTTCATGCTCAGGCGTGGTGTGTCGAATTTTAATTTTCTCGTGATGACCATGGCTTTTGTTTTATGTGGTGCAAATGTGAGCTTATTTCTCGCGCCCCACGCCTGAACATGTTCAAGCCTGCTGTTTGCCTCGAGTTCTATCTCCAGGGCTGTGTTACCACTGAAAACCAGTGTGATATCGTCGGCGAAGGCCAAGCAAAAGACTCCCATTTCCTCCAGGCTTTTCAGTAGCGGGTCCAGCAGGATGTTCCATAGTATTGGACCGGCTATGGAGCCCTGGATGCACCCCTTGCTGGTATCTGCTTTAATTTCAGCACCGCCGTATCTTAGCCCTACTTTCCTATTCTTGAGGTAGTTATTGAGGATGCTCCATATGTTGGCTGGGCATTTTTCTTCTGCCAATCGGTGCAATATTGCCGGCCACCAAGCGTTATCGAAGGCTCCCTCTATGTCCAATGATACTACCGTAACAATTTTCTTTTCGTCCAGTTTGGTTCTTATATGTTGCATTAGGGCATAGAGGGAGTCTTCGGTACTCCTCTGCGGCATAAAGCCGTACTGGCGCTTGCTTATGTTTGGCAGGAGATGGTGTTTTAGGCGATTTACCAACATCTTTTCTAGGATTTTCCCAAGCACCGGTAATAACCCTATTGGCCTGAAGGATTTTGGGGAGGTGTAGTCAGCCTTCCCGGGCTTTTTCAATATCACAACTGTGGCCTCTTTCCACTGTGCGGGAAAGCAGTGATGAGTTAGGCATTTATTGTAGAGCTCAAGGAACATTTCCGGGTCGTTCTCAATAACCTTCTGGCAAATGTCGGCAGTGAACCCGTCTGCTCCGGGTGCCTTTTTTGGGTTAAACGAATTAGCAGCCGCCTTTAGCTCGCTCATTGTGAATGGTGGGTCACATGTGGTATTATGTTCACCACCATTCTCTTGTTTGGCTTTTTCCCTAATTTTACGATGGGGATCCTGGTCGCTACTTTCGTCATCCTTTGGGTAGAAGGTTTTTGCGAGCAGATTTGCCGATTCTTCCATATTTAAGGTTTTCCCGTTCATCAGAAGTGGAGCGTCTTCGCCTCTAGTTGAGGTTCTCATCAATATCCTATAGATGCCATCCCAGACACTTTCCCTGTCCTGTTTACTGCAGATCTGTTTCCAGCTCGACGTCTGTGCCCTCACAGCCTCAATCTCATACTCGTTTTTCTTTTTCCAGGTACTCCTTCACTACTCTGGCTCTTCGGATTGGTGCAGCGTTCCGGATTCGATGCTTGAAGGTGGAGACCTCCCCTTTTTTGGCTGCGAGTTCGTCGGACCACCACGGCACGGTAAGTTTTTCTTTCTTTCTCTTTATTGGCATTGCATGTTTGCAGGCTGTTGTTATAATAGTATTTATTTTGTCCACAATTATCTCAATTTGCTCTGCGTTTTCGACCTTCTTAATTTCTTCTGTATTTAAATTTTGTTCAGTTTTTAGTTGATTAATTTTGTCATCGAACATTTGCCAATTTGCTTTTCTGGTGTTAAATTTTCTAGTTGTGCGTTCCACCTGTGCTCCTTTTGATTTTTCAATTTTTATGTCGAATAAGATGCCGTTATGGTCCGAACCTGTCAGGTCTTCTACAACCTTCCAGTTCTCCACCAGATTAAGTATCTCCGTTGAGCAGGCCGTGACGTCCACGTAGCTTTGGTACCTTTTGCCTCCTCTAATGGTGTCAAAGGTGGGCAACACATTGGTATTGAGGATGTGAAGGCCCAGTTCATGCAAAGTGCCGGCCATCTCCTCTCCCTTATGGTCAGTTTCCGGGCTACCCCACCAAAGGCTTTTGGCGTTGGCGTCGCCTCCCATAATCAAGTATTTAGGCTTGAGCGTTTCCACTACCTTTGTGATTTGGGCCAGATATGGTTCGATGGGCTTGTCCGGTTCGAAGTAGTAGGAGATGAGCGCTATCTTCCAAGCCTTAGTCTGTATTTCAGCTGTCGCCACATTGACAGTGGTCAGGGTGGGGTGTTGTATGACAGTGAAGTCCGGGTTAAAGACTGCGATTGCAGCCTTCACCATTTCTTTTTCGTCGACCGTGGCCTGGAAGATTCGCGCTCCCTTATAGTTCCTCATACTTCTGTCCGCGCCCACGTACGGCTCCGGTTAAACTGTATTTGGCTAGTTAGCACGGAAGACCTTTCAGTAGAACTCACTGGTTGAAATGGATTGATCCGTTCCTTGCCGTGGGTAGGTTAGGGTTGGACCCTAGCCGTGACACGTGGACCAAATGAGAGGTTAGTGCTAGATGATTTCTTAATCCGTTAATATCCGATGAATCCCTGGATGCTTTGGGCTGTAATTTGAGATAGGAGTTGTTTACCCTGTGCATAAGAGGCTGTGTTAAGAGCTGTGCATGTTATTTTGGAAATACCCTTATCCTGACAGTTAATATTGGAACTGAGTCTAGTGCCCACACGTGTTTTCGCATGAACCTGTTGTTAAAGTACCTGTACTGTGTTTACCGCTCTGGTCATCGATTTTTGAGCTTGGCCCCTCTGAACCCATGATGATTCTGATGTTGTGATGTGTTCAATTCCGACATACAATATTAGTTAGGATTAGGATTTTTAACGTTTTAGTTCACTTTTAATCACAGCAGTTGATTTTTTATTTAGTGAATTTTCGTAGAGTTAAATGATCAAGGTAAAAGTGGAGTAAAATCCTATGGCTTTGTTACAAACTAAGCAACATTAAGTTATGCAAGTTGTATCAAAGCTGCATCGTGTATGGATTGTGTTCTATATTGGCGGGTCTTCACGTCACTTAGCCTTCATTTAAGTTCAAAGTTTTCTTCGAACAGTCGACAGAATATAATACACTAGCTTTTGCCCGCGAATTCGCTCGCGTTAATCCTTTCTTAGCGGATGCCTACGTCTCATAACATCTACCTGCATGCCAAATTTCAGCCCGATCCGTCCAGTGGTTTGGGCTGTGCGTTGATAGATCACTATGTCAGTCTGTCAGTCACCTTTGAGTTATATATATATATATAGATTTAGGTATTAGCTAAGAAAATGTATTTTCTTATCTAATATCTAAATGTAATCTATGTAATTTTTTGTAACGCACGAACAGTAAAAAAAATCTAAACTTCACCTCTAAAGTTTTCTACATCTATGAGATATTGAAGATATCGCAGCTGGTATTAGCATATGTGATGGAATGCGATTGTGTACTTCTTGAGATATGCACTTTGAACGTAAACAACATACATACAACTGAGAATATGGAAGCATTTTGGTACAGTTCTGTTCACAAATGTACTATGTCAACGTTTTTTTATGTTTTTTTTTCTATCAAGTGACCAATAGGCACCTGAGCAGGTGACGAATTTGCAATTTTTATACCAGGGGCCGAATAGGTATCTTTAAAGTAAATAAAAAATGTTTGGTCTCCTGCCGGAGGACGTATAGGTACCTTTATAGGAGCCGAATTTTAGGGTACGACTGAGTACCTACTCTGAGTAAAAGCTTTTATTGTTGGTTACGTTACCTTTTTTTATTTTGGATTATTCTATTTATTTTTGGCAAGAAATTATACAAACCTTCGACCAGATTGCGAACCTACTTAAAGAGGGAGATCTTAGGAGCACCCATAACGGGAGAGCATGTATGAAGAGAGTGATGAGTGTAGAGGAAGCAAAAGAGATCTGTAAGGATCGTAGCAAGTGGAAATCGCTAGAACAATAATAACTAATATTAGTGTTGTTATTCGTTATTGTATGTTCGTTTCGTACCTTCCACGGTGGTCTGGGAGCGATGAAAAAACATAGAATGTGCCAGCTTCTTTTATTCCCGCGCAGATTGTAAAAGTCAATCGAGGGAAAGGGCTTTAAACTGGGGATTAGGCGATGGGCTAGCAACCTGTCACTATATCTGAATCTCCATTCCATCAGAAAGCCCACTACTCAGCTAAGCGTGGCCTACGAGTCTCACGACTCCTGGCTCTGTCTATCCCGTAAGGGATAAAGACGTGATTCTATGTATGTATACAAAATATACAGACGTACTTCTTATATGGGCATTTCAAGTTATATGGCTTTTCAAGTATGTTATCGTTCGATCAAAATGGCCGTTTAGGTATGTGGCCGTTCGAAGGATGTGGCCGCTCGGGGGAAATGGTCGATCAAACCCTAATTCGAAACGATATCGGTCAGGCATGCCAAAATAACTCGATTAATTTTTTCGTTGCTAGTGCACGAAGACGATGTGGTATCTATTTAGATGTTTGACTATGGTAACGCTCCAAAGGGAAATAGTAACTTTTGATCTGAGATCTTAAAGGCACCATTGATAGCTATGAAAAGACTTTTCTCCTTTGATAGGTTTGTGTTTGACATTTTATGTTGCTATTTAAAAATATGGCGATGATTTATTTATTTCAAAATTTTACGGTCTTGGTTTTATTATAACTTATTCTGTGGTCGTGGGAAATTGTTCTTTGTTCACATGGTAAGTTACAAATTAGCGCCTAAAAATTAAATATACTTAAACTAGCTCGCGCCCGCGGCTTCGCTCGCGTTAATCCTTTCTTAGCGGATGCCTACGTCATAACATCTACCTGCATGCCAAATTTCAGACCGATCTGTCCAGTGGTTTGGGCTGTGCGTTGATAGATCACTGTGTCAGTCAGTCACCTTTGAGTTATATATAGATATATAGATAAAGAATCTAAGTTTTTTATTTCGATTTCGCCTATTAATTTACTAGCTTACAATTTAAGCTTATATCCACTTGTTTGACGTCAAATAGCTACGTAGCAACTGTAATTGCAAATTCCGACTAGCCATACATTAAATTTCCAATACAGACACATAGATTTCCAATTAAATTTATCAGCCCCTGTTGTAGTAAAGTCACTCTACATAACTACAGTAAAAAATAAGTTCCCACAGTTAGTTAACGTTTTGAACACCACTGTAGACCTCATCTCTGTCTTCTTAAAAAAAATTCTTTCTTAAAAAAAACGTTTGACAGACAGATGGACAATAAAGTGATCTTATAAGGGTTTCGTTTTTGCCTTTTGTGGTACGGAACCCTAAAATGAGAATCAATCAATAAATAACTTAAATGGCTCGATTAAATATATAAATCACAGCACACACACATACACAGTAAGTTTAACATATAAATGCGGCACAAACTTTGCCATAGCACGTACGTGTAAGCTCGAAAGCTTCTATTTAATAGCTTTTTATCGTGAATGATGACTGATACTACAAGTGGCAGGCGACTCCTTTTAAGTAAAAGATACCTGTGCTAGGAGTCATAGATCTTCCCAGGGTTGTAAGTAGTCAAGTTACATTATATTGATACTACATAATACATTATAAAATTATATATCATTCCATTAAGTGTATATATATTTCGTCTCGTGTGAGTCAAGCTGAAGCCAGGGCTGGGTAGTTCCAATACGATCTGTATTTATTAGAGTAATGCATCAGCGCACTCTGTATATTGATGGACTCATTCCGAAAGAGCTCTTCAACAGTAATTAAACATCTCTGCGGAATATTATTGGCATAACATGAGAAAAAAATGCACTTTTGGTCCTCGGTACTGCTTATGTTGACTTCACATAAAAAGTAATAAAAATTAGATTTGATTATCGATGGTGTTGATATACATTTTATAAACGAACGGTGTTAGTAGCGCTTCGTAACATTTGCGCCTTGGAAACGAACGTAAACTTAGGTATAAGTTAATGTGAATGTGTGCCTTTTGTGGTATGAATAAATTAATTTATCTATTTAAATTAAAAAGAAATGTATCTTGATCAAAAATGTTGTATTGGTGCAAAAGAAACAGCAATACTGAATCTAATATGATCGCCGGATTATAGTTTAGTTTCAAACAAAACAATCTAAACATAGCTAAGCTATGGTTACAAAACCATTCCACTCGTTTCATCATGCTAATCACGATTTTGGATGTTTGTTACTCAACCAAGTAAAACTATAGATTTCGATAAAAAAAAAATTACACGGGTAGAAAATTATATAGCACATAGGGTACTTCTTATCCCGCAATTCCCACGGGAGCGAAGCCCCGGGCGTTAATACAGCAACCATTTTATAACAATCTGTTATAATATTGTTCAGACAATCAGCAGCAAAATCCCTCGGCACCGTTCTGCCATTACATAGGGATTATACTGTATTCGGTGCTGCAGTGCAATATACACATACAACCATAGATTTATATCAAGCTAGATGAGTTAATCGGAGAGAAAGATTGCACACAAGCCCGAGAAGCTTGGCATGCATTAGAGGAGGCTTATGACCTACAGTTGATAAATTGAGCTGCAAAAGAAGAAGGCAAATAGAAATGCCATCTATTAAAACTGTCGTTCTTACGTACATTGAAAAACAAATGTACGTATAATATGAAAATTCATATATTTTTTTCAAGCTATTTGTGTCTCACTGCTGGGCAAAATTCATATGTGAACGGAAAATCGGATCGATCGAGTGTGCTTATCTCAGGCGGTGACTAAACAATGCTGTCATTGTCTTGTTGTTTCTAATTCTGTGGCCGAAACAAGCTTTTTCAACCGACTTTCCAAAAAAGGAGGAGGTTATATGTTTCGATGTATATATGTTTTTTTTATGTATATTCGCCGATTTCTCCGCCTATAGTGGACTGATTTCCGAAATTATTGTTTTATTCGAAATAGTTTATTCCCAAGTTGGTCCCATTTTAACCACGTCAGAATCTGTTCGGTAGTTTTGAAGATACCTAACAAAATATTAAAATTCAAACATTGGATTATAGAGCAAAAGCCCTCGAACTCAAGCTCAACAAAGAAAACTCAAAATTCTCTATGCATGTCCCCAACACAGAAATAGTGATTAGCGACTATACAATTTGAATCATGATTGCTTAGGCAGATAATTTGTAGCAATCATATTTAAAGTGGTAGCTTAATTTCCTTAAAGTAAGAGTTTTTTAAAGATTTTATTTCGAATAATATGAGAAATCATGCCATCCATTGCCAAGCCATTGGTGCAGATACAAACCCCTGCCAGACATTGTAACTTTACTAAATTGTAGTCATGTTTGTTTTATTATAATAGCTGAATTTAATAATACTTTGAGAGGTCCTCAAAGGTGCTTTCGACCTATAAAATTCACTTTTGCTATCCATATTACCTGCATAAGCAACTAAGATTCAAACTTCATGAGTAGTCACTAATCTATTTTACACGTGAATATACGTGAAATTTGACACTGAGAAACATTCAGCATTTTTGAAATAAGGCAGGTTGGTCGTCGCGGGCTCTTGGTCTATTTATGTGCCAAAAATTCCGTAGAAATCTGACAAGTTCTGACATTTCAAATCAAACTGACATAAAACGTTTCGATTTCTTAAATTTTGGCCAGTGAATAAATAAGTTTAAGTTTTCATGACAACAAAATTGCGCCAAGTGCACTAATAATAATCATAAATCTGTTATGTGAGTTTGGCCGTTCAGTGACCACGGTTGTGCGATAGCACGGAACCCTACGTGTATTAGTTGTGAGTTCGACTCACACTGACCTAATTTATTTTATTACTTACTAGCTTTTGCCCGTGGCTTCGCCCGCGTAAATATCCAACGGGAACTGTGCTTTTTCCCGGGATGAAAGGTATGAAGATGTCCTTCTCCGTACTTCCAGCTATGTGTGTGTATGCAAAATTTCAGGAAGATTGGTTCAGTAAATAAAGCGTGAAGAGGTAACAAACAAACAAACAAACTCACTTTTGCATTTATAATATTAGTTAGGATAGTTAGGATTAGGATTTTTATATTAGGCACGCTCAATCGCTCGAGACGCGGTATCTAGTCTATTTATTATCTGTGTATACAATATATTGTTTGGGGAGGAGGTTGTGCTGTATACCGTGTATAACGTTCTGGACACGTAAGGCCTCTTGATAGTAAGCTTGACCCTAGATGGAAATGACAGGTGCTAAATTATGGAACAAAAATAAGCCCTTAGATATGACTACCTACTTAATTTTTAGCATTTTTCTTATCAGTATTTTTTTTTGAGGCTTAATATACAAAATATTATGATAATGAGGGATTTTTCGAGACCCAAATTAAAAAAAAATAGTTCCAGATGACTTCATAGATGGCGCTTAAAAAAAGGCGAGAGAAAAAGTTCCATACAAAAAGCAAAATTTTATTTAAAAATAAACTTGTAAGAAAAACATCTAAAAAGTATCAATATTGTGATTTGTGCAACTGTCAAACTGTAAGGTGATTTTTTTCTGCCTCTGGCTGCCAATAAAAAGCGTACAATATAGGTACATCCATCATTACAACACGGCTTTGAATAAAACTCCATCTAATGAGATTTTTTTAAACTGATTTTTTTTAATTAGCTGTCAGAAAAATCGCTCATTAATTTAGATTTGTTTATCTCACAGACTTCGATATTTTTAAAAAGGTATCTATTTCTGTGGTTTAACCCGTTGAACAACAAAAATAATAATGAAACTTTTTTAGCTTCTGATTGTTATTTTTCAAAACCTTACAGGAGTGTGTTTCCCAAGGCACCTCAAGCGAAAAAATATATAAACAAGCTAAGCTTGTACCCCAAATGTATTCTAAAACAAATTAAAATGTATTAAATTTTCTACCATTATTAAGCGGAAGAAAAAAACAACTATTTAATCTATACTTTTTAATTTTTATACTAACAAATTTAGATGTAAGTACACAACTATTTTAAGTTCTAACGTAATTATAAGATTGAACGTAGATTAAGAATATGCTATCCGGACAAACCTTCGTGGTTTCTGGTTTGCATAAATTGTAAAATTGTTTTTTGTTTGAAAATAAATAAATTAAAAAAAAAAAAAATTCTTTAACACTAAATTCTTACTCTCCGAATTTGTTATTAATAAGTAAAAATTGAAAAAGTTTTAGACTAAGAACAGAAAAATCTTACTTTAAAGATGTTATTTTAGTTTAAACAGAAAAATACGAACGCCTCATAATAGCTGTATACACATGGACGCACTGAGCCGGCTTAAGCCGTAAACACATGTTATGGCAGGGGAGGGGGCCGGGGGGGACCTTGGCAAAGTTTAGGTAAAGTCGACTATATTTCAAGTTATTCTGTATGAACCACAGTGCTAGTTGACTAATGCTTTTTTGTTTATTTTGAATACTATTAAAGAGCCTTGCAGTAATGAACATTTGTTAAAAAGTCACTTTTTTAATGTCAAAACTACCAAAGATATGACAAAACTTTGTGCTTGTCCAAACGCAACTATATAAATGACAGCACATTGCGACGTCATACTGTGACGTAATATAAAAAAGAGCTATACATGTGCGATTTATGGAAATAACATACATAAAAGTTATTACAAAGTTTAAGTATTTTTCGCGAATTTTTGCGAGCTTGTACCACGCGATAAAGTTTCTATTTCATACGAATTTTGGTCAAATGTTGCATTCTGTGAGTGAATTATATTTTATTCTGTGGTTATAGTCTGCAAGGAGTGTGTTTATAAAAAATAATGAAGCTAAGAGCTTAGTAAATACACACTATTTCTAAGTTTACCTAAACGACTTTGTAGTTATTAAGTCAAAGAAATTGAATCATTGAATCCAGTTCTATATTGCATGACTGCAAAAAATGGAATGTACGTATTATCTTTAAAGTTTCCGTATGTATGTATGCGTGCATGTGCACCATCTACTAAACACCCTAAATGTGTCACATTTGTGAATATGTTTGAATGTATGGATAAAATCCATATTCAATCACATCTCTATCATGCAAAAAAATTGCATGCAATAAATAAATATGTACAGACAAATCACACAGATTGAGCTAGCCAATGAAATGAAAGGTACAATATTAACTTTAAGCAACTAATTGCACATGGTAAATAAAATAAATTCAATTACTTTTGCTACCAAGTTTTTTTCATCAAATTATAAAAAGAAGATATTTTATTATTGATTTAAACTTGAATGCACAAGTTACACTTACAGCAAATAAGATATAATTTAGAAATATATTATTGCAAATAATGCATATTCTTTCTTTTGTTTTAAAAATACTTTTATGATAAGATCTGTTAGAATTTAACACTTGGATTAACAAGAAATGGCTGTTTCCTAAAATTGCATAAACTTTCCATTAAAACGTTGCAGTCGCTATGACATCCTCACATAATTCTCATTAGCAAAATATGTGGCTCACACTAGTGTTGTAACAAAGTCTGCTTAGAGCTAGGTAGAGTCTTTTGATAATCAGATCTTTTGTTCAACAACGATATGAAAGTCAAAGATAAAAGAGAATTATTATAAGAAATTACTTACGCTTCAATCCCTTCAATAAATTGGAAACAGTAAGAAAAAGACGCCAAATTTGCAAGAAAGTATTAAAACATTAGATGCACACGCCTAGAAGAAAGAACGAAAGCATTAAAATTGTCAAATTTGACATAAATCACATTGTGTTCGATTTGCTCTTTAATTTTTTTTCATGTAACGAAATTACATCTGTTTATGTATTTATCGATATCAAGTTTATGTAGGACAATTCAAGTCAAGAGGCATTAAAGTTTTAAATGTAAGTAACTCAGCCAGATGCGACTCGAGTCTTATTAAAAGCTCGAGTCTTCAAATATATCGAGTACCGTCACAGCACTAAGCGCACCGCACTCGCGACAAAGGAATTCCACAAATTAATTTTGAAGCCAGTAGGAAATAGTGTGTGCGGCGAACTGTTAGGACTGGGAAATATACTCTGGTTAAAGTGGAAATAAACAAGTTATATTTACTAATAAAATAAATAAAGTAATAGATTTCATCTATGGAAAACTAAACGCTAATAAACTTCAAAACTATAAAAGAACAACTGTTATACGAGTGTACTTCAGGCACAGGCATATGTTTTCTTAAAAGAAGTTTCCAACAGCCTAGAGGTAAAATTTATTTCAATTCTTCTTCTTATTTAAAAGCCGCGCTCTTGTCGGTGGAGTATACACCACACTTATCTGAATACAGAGAATTGAATTATATTCTGTTAAATATTTCTAACACTATTATTACCTAATAAATAATTTTTATTTATTTTTTACGCTGTGATTGCAACGCAGAGACAAATTAGCTGAATGTAAGACTTAAGCGTAAAAGTAAGCACTCTCTTTAGTCGTATTTCCTCATGACTGAGGGTCGTGGTCATTATATGGAATGAAACACACACAACGACTCTCATGGCATTTTTATTCGAGTGGTTTGCCATTGCCTTCTTCATTTCACACACTAGCTGATAATCATCAACCAGAGTGCAGGTTTCCTCACGATGTTTTCCTTCACCGGAAGCAAGTGGTGGTCGATGAAAACTAACATGAGTCAGATTGGTATACAAACTCTTGTAGCCCGGGCAGGATTCGAACCTGGGATTTTGTATTCACAGGCGGGCGCCCTACCACTCGGCCACCACCGCTTTTAAGTAAGTAGAGCACTAAAAGTTTTCATTTTAAGTCCATCCTCAAAACTTGCTTTTCTGAGGTCTTCAGGATTTCCTGCAGCATGTCAGTCTATTCTGTTCGATTCTATTCTATTTTTGGAGTGGAAGTAAAAAGAAAAATGTCGTTGGCAAACTGGAGATTGATAAGTCGCTCGTTTCCCGTTGGTTATTAACCCTTTATTTCCCAGTAAATCGCTATCTTGTATTTATTTAAGAAATTAAAATGGATTTTAAAACTTCAGACGTAGAAAACCGAAATATAGAATTTTACTCAGAAATTCGTTTCGTGAAACATTTTTGAACGAACGACCACGTAGAAACCAATTATTTTCGAGGACTGCAGACGTCTGGACGTCAGGTACCGAGTCTCTGCGATTTGAAGCAAAAACACAGATTAATTTTCAGTCTACGTGGCAAAAAGTATCTTGCGTGGACGTAGAAAAAAGTAAATTTCAAAAAAATATATTTTTTTAACTTTATGGTGGCTTTTATATTATACAAACCCCTAATTTCAGCTGAATTCTCGGGGGATGTTTTTTAAATAGCCTACAACCATCGAGATATTATGTACTACTTTAACTATTTGACTTCGGGTCTTCAACTATCTCCATGCCAAATTTCATCAACTAATTCAGCAGTTTAACCGTGAAAGCGTAACAGACATTTTTAAAGCATTTATTTATTATAGTTATTAGTAAGGATATCACAAAATTTGCATTTTCATATCCCATAAGTTTTATAAACATATTTTTATTAAAAATAACGTTATAAAATGCTTTTAACATTATACGCCTCACGCATTAAGCTAATGGAATGCATTTAGAAGAATAAAGCTAAAATTAAACCTATAAGCCTTACCTTTCTTCTAATAATAACTATGAATTATATTCCTGAATAATATTTTTTAATTTAAAGTAGTTCTAATATTTTTGTGGTACATAACATAAATACATTCGTGGTTAGCTAAATGTAGTATAATGGTGGTGATTGTTGTAATTAACGATTAAATAAAACAAAAAATAAGTCAAAATCGCTACCAAAAGAACCATAATTCTGTAAGAAACCTGTGTGTAACCGGGGCGGTTCGCTAGTCACCACAAATAAATACATTCACAATCGCTTCGCCACCGCAACAATAAAAACTTCTTGATACTTATTGAGAACTTTCCGTTTCCTTAACTCGGACCGAACCCTAAATACTGGACAAACAAGTCGACGGCCTTATTCTGGACTCAGACATTTAATGGCTTTTATTTTTATTAGAAACTTGTTTTTTGCCCGCGGCTTCGTCCGCGTGATTTTTCCACGGGAACAGTGTTTGATTTTCGGGGTGTAAGGTACCCTATGTCCTTCTCAGTACTTCTAACTATGTTTATGCGAAATTTCAGGAAGATTCGTTCAGAAGATAAAGCGAAACGAACGAAAAAACAAACAATTTCGCATTTATAATATTAATTAGGATTCCGGGATAAAGAGGAATATGTGTAGCATGTACCTGCATCCAATGTCTCAAGAAAGGGCCGTCCGTCCTTTCTGCAATGACTGCCAGGAGGCTGTTGCGACTGGCCCGCAATCTGCGAGCAATGGATGCTACTCTCTTGCGCATTGTTGCATCGAAGCAGTCAACTCTGGCTTCACTGAACATACCAGATGCGCTGCAGAATCGGGACAGTCGCAACAATATCCTGAAAGCGTTGTTGTAAACACGGAGAGCTTTGTAGGTCTTTTGCGTGTACCGAATCCACAGGCTGCTGGTATAAAACGAGGTACAGTAGGCTCTAAACAACGTTAACTTAACCTCTTTAGAGCACCGAGCAAACTACCCTTTTAACTACTCATGTGTCCAAACTTTTGCATTTATAATATTAGTGAAATAGGATTATTGGAAGAAATGGAGAAAATCGGGAATAATTTTGACAAACTTACCTTATTTACACTGCAACGATTTTCTCTAGAGGCTACAAAATGCTGTTCTTCAAAAAGGGCGTGTAAAGATATTATTCAAATTTGGCAACGCCCGCGTTACGTCCCTGGCATTGCACGCCTAGGCTGGGGTGACCGCTTCAACTTCAAACAAAATCCAACTGAAGGGATTATCCATAATTAAATTCACTTCTCAACAACTATTATAGCACTGTAATCTATTGAAATCGATTTACAGAATACGTCTGCGCTCCTGAATCGAAGCTGTGACAAATTCACTCCAACTTTTTTCATTTGTCGAGTAACAAGTCGGGTTATTGGCTTTCATTAGTAATGCTGTCTCGCTCGCACTCGTACCAAAGGATGGGGATGAAAGAAAGGTCCAATCCAGATTGGTCTACGGTATTGACGGCTTGCAATTATACGATTGGTGTTTGGTTTTATTCTCTGTGTTCGACGTTTGAATTGTAACGTTTTTATTGGATTTTGCTCAGGTTTTATCCATAGACTAGGTAATAAAACAAAACAGAGATGGAATATTAAGTTGTTTTTCTACATTCCATGGTTGATATTGCTTTATTTAACTTTCTTTATTTTTGAGTTATATAAATTATCTATCGGCGCGGCTTGGCAGTAAAATCGACTCGAATGCCATGACGGTAAACGCTCACGTGCGGAGGAGCGGTACGTAACCTTGCCGTGGTTAGGTTAGGTTTGAACCTTTTCCTTAACTTTGGTGAGGGTAAGTCAACACTAGTTTGATGTGATAGTACGAAATAAATAAATGCGAAAGTTCGTATGTTTGTGTGTATGAGTATGAGAGGATTGTGGATGTTTGTTAGTTTATCACGCATGTGGGACGTGCTGTAGGGACTTTAGGGATTAAGATAAAAGTTAGTAGGTACACAGGTAGAATATTTTTTTATTTTTTTTTATTTTATTTTTTTTATTTCATTTTATACAGCGTGTCATTACAGGCTTAACCTACTGCAACATCGCTAAAAACATATAGAAAAATTATAAATTTGGTACACATAATAATGCCATGTCTGTGAATTTCTCCAACGAACAGTGGAATATGTCAAATGTGGAATATAAACTAGAATAGCTATAGGAATCTATTTTTTCTAAAATTTCAATGGAAGGGGGAGCCCCGGGGCTCTAGATATTTATGGCATACATCAAAACATAACCGCATCGCATCGTATATACTTTAAATAGAGAAATGTTTATGTATTTGGTAGGTATGTATTTTTTAATAAAAAAAATAAAAACATACAATGTAAAAATTGCCATATTTGAGACTGGAACGCTTCAGAATAATAATGAGGGAGCTCCCAGCAGCGACCTCACTGCAAATAGTCACAAAGGAACGACTTTAGAACTGCATTATACTCTTCATTTGCAGTGGAAAGATGCAAATACAAATAATCTAAATTATATTTGCGAAAGTTTGGGTGTATGTGAGGATCTGTGAATGTTTGTTACGTTAACATCACGGATTTCAATGAAATTTGGTACATGGGAAAAGTATAACCTGAAAGAGTACATGAGGTACTTTTATTCCAAAATTTTCACGGGAATGGAGTCCTCATCTTTTGATGAAAATATCTGAAATAGTAGACCTTGAAAGAGTAGGGTTTTAAACTGGGGATTCCTTCACTCACAGGCGATGGGCTAGCAACCTGTCACTATCATGGGATGGGCTAGCACTATATCTGAATCTCCATTCCATCGGAAAGCCCACCTATTCATCTAAGCGTGGCCTTTGAGTCTCACGACTCATAGCTCTGTCTACCCCGTAAGGGATAAAAACGTGATTCTATGTGTATATTTAATGTATGGAGACTACTTAATAAGTACGTTTTATATTAATATTCCTATCGGATTCGAGAATAAAACTAGTGCACCCAAATGAGACCCTTTGAGTCAGAGTGTTGCTAAAATTGTACCGTCTCATTTGGGCTGCATTGCGTCTGAAAAACAATGTTTTGTTCATTTCAATTTTTGTTTGGCTACATTGCGCTTTGAGAGGAACGATTCATCACTGAAGAGCTCAGTGGTTCAAGAGAAAGAAAGAAAATATGTTTGTTATCCTAACACAAACGCGAAAAAAAAATACGTTAGTGCGCGCGCGCGGCAAGTTTCGCAATGGTCGGTCATCAAAACTAACATAGGTACATGAGTCAGATTGGTCTACAAATGTATGTGGCACAGGTAAGATTTGAACCCGGGTTCTATCCAACCTCAGGCAGGTGTCATTACCACTCGACCACCACTGCTTCATTCACATCGTTTTTTTGGTCACCTATAACCAGTCAAAAAATATTATTCGCTTTTCCGAGCTTCGACGCTAAAGGGGCTAGTAAATAACTATATTCTCAATATAAAATCAATCATATTCCTCACAGGACTTCAATATAATTACCAAAGTTCACGTTTAACTCCATTATTTGAAATAACAAAGTTACCAAAGCTAGTTTAAAGTAAGTGTTGCTACAGTGTTTCACTCAAGTTCACATTGTGCGAGTAGCGTCAGTCGAGTGGTTAAGAAGTGTGTGGTTGTAAGGTCCCAGGTTCGAGTCCCACTCGTATATCATGAGTTTGTATACCAATCTTACTCATGTAAGCTCCTTCCTTCTCTTTATTGAGTTTGTTCTCATTGGTTTTTTTCAAATCTTCTTCATCGCACATTATATTACGATTACTCTCATCGAATCTAACGCTTAGGCGCTTAGAATATTCGCTACTATTGAGCTGGTTTCTTCACGGTTTTCTCCTTCACAGATTGATGAAAATGATCACAATTGTTAGGATGAGGTTATAGTATAGGTATATAACTAGGGTCATAAATAAAGCAAAGTAGGTTAATCCACATACTTTTATTAAAACTTTCCAATTAAAGTTGTTTATTTTGAATTGTGTCTCAATATCTTTTTAATTTCAAAGCTACATACTACTAGGGCTTCGGAACGACCACTGCTGAGAAGAAACCCCGAAAGAAACTCATTGAACAGTGTTGGTCCCTATTATGCCAGAGGGGTCTGTTATATATTTTTATTTATTAGTTCGTTCTTTGTGTATGTAACGGTTACATTATCAGTTAACAATAAGTACACCATAACCATGTCATGTCTGTAATCGAGTAACTACTGTTAAATACATATTTATAAAGGCTCTTTATGTATTCTAATAACAAACATCTAGGATAATAAGTATTACGATTAAACCAATAGTAAAGAATGCTACTCTGCAAAGTGACACTATTAATTTTATTTCTACCCTTGAACAACACTGATGAGTAATAAAATAATCGTTAAGCACTAACGAATACATTGCAATAACTATTATATAGAATTTAACTTTACTAGCAGTATGAACAACTAATCCTGCGTTCAAACATAACCTTTACAACATAGAATAGTACTTATCTGTCGTGCGATGTTTACTGCATGGCGGCTCAACAAGAAGTGACCGTTGAATCCCTTCCTACCGTCACGATAACTCAGTATTGAAAAACATTTTTATTCTTTTACCCTCATTATTTCTAATAATTATTTTATAAATCTTTGTTGTTTTTATATAAATGTATATACTATATATATTTATCTACATAATTATATAGTTTTAGTACCATATTTCTTACAGTTCGTCCATCCTGACGAATTTGGTTCCACGCAAATTTATTCGAATGAAGTAGTACCTGTAATGAAATGTAGATTATAGTAAACGAAATAACAACTTGATATGCATATACTTTTATAATCAATGAGTAGGTATGTATAAGACCATGATTTTAATTATTTTCTAAATTTTATAATTTTTAAACATATAAATTTTCGTCCGTCTCTTCCTTGTATAAAAACAATATAAAACCATTATGTATGTAATGTGGACCACTAGAAACCTTGAATTTTATAGTATGTCTTGATTGTCATAAGAAATATATATCATTTTACGAATCGTCCAGACTGACGACCATTAACTGTGTAGTTAAAATTTATTATTTCGATCGTTAGAATAACGGCCCATTGTTTACATTTCAATATTTCATATATGCTATTGAAAAAATATATATTTTTTCATTGTCTTGATTGCCAGCCCATATGAAATCCTTTGCTTTTTCATCATCTGTATAGACGGCCCATTAATAGATAAATAAGTAATAAATAATCGTGTATACAATAAATGCTATAAATTCTTTGTTTGTAATATATTGGGTAAAACTAAACGCGGGCGTTTCGCATTGCTGCCGCCAGAGGGCGTTCGGGGTTTTCACATTGCTCGTGCGAATGGCTCGCGGACGGTCGCCATTGCTATGCGATATCGGTTTGATTTTTAATACGCGAGAGGGCCCGCGTTCTTTGATTGCTAATTAACTTGAGTTGTATTTGTGAATTTCCTGTTTGTTAAATAACTATTGAACTTTGTGTTTGTGTACCCGTCATTGTGACTTTCTCCTGTGGGATGTGACGCGTGGCTGCTCGCTCACATCTACCTGTTGCCGAGCCGATTTCGGGAAGAAATCTATTTATTTGTACTGGGGAATTGAGATCTCAAGGGTTAGGTAGGGTGATTAGGAATTCCCCCTTCCCGAAGACACTCAAGTTTGGATCCGAAGAGAAAGAAGATTTAGCTTGGTAAGTGTTTTTTAAGTGTAATTAATTTATAGGTTAGGTTATCATATAGGGCCCTGTAGCTCCCTTCATAAGCTACGGTGGTAGCAGACTGCGTTAAGTTAGTTAGGTTTTAGTCGGGCAAACGTGGTGCCGCGTGGAGATTTCTTCCCGGTACTTATTTTTACCGGTGGTTTTTTCCCGGTGAAGTTTCGGTACAGAATTCTTCCCGCCGCTTCGTTTGTCCGGATTCTCGCTGCCACATTTTCTGGCAGCAGAGCGTAGTTGCTCTGCACATTTTCTGGTAGCAGAGCGTAGTTTATCTACCCTCTATTTGTTCGTTTGTAAAAAATAATTAATTGTTTGTAAAAATTATTAGATTTTTCTTAGTTTGTTTGTATAAGAATATTTGTAACCTTTTTTGTATTTGTTTGCGGTTTGTACCGTGCGTTCCGGGTTTGTGCCATTCTCATACCTACCGCGGTTCTTCGTGTAGTTGCTTGATTTTGTTGTTTTTTATTTACCTTTTGTTATTTTTTGTTTGTGACTTGACGCGATGGCGAAGGCCTCCAATGCTAGGGCGACACTCGCCAACGAATTGAGATGGTTTGTGACGGCCGGAGGACTCCTGTCCCGGAAGGACAGGGAGGGCGCCATACTGCTAAGAGCGGATCACCTCCACTCACGATTGATTAGCGCGGAAGCGGCCATGGCGGCGCTTACCGAAGCCGATCTTACCCCGGAGGCCTACGCAGGTCACATGGCGGACATGGACCAGATCCTGAGTCTGCACGATGATATCGCGGAGGCGGTGACCGCAATAAGGGCGAGACAGGCTGGCGGACCAGCCCCTCGCACACCTGTTAGACAGGAAGGACCAGCGGTTACTGGTCGGCTCCCCACCCTTCAGCTGTCCCACTTTGGGGGTAGGATGGAGGAGTGGGTAGCATATAAAAATATGTTTGAGTCCCTGGTCGTAGCACGACAGGATTTGTCGAAGGCCCAGAAGATGGCCTACCTCCTCTCCACTCTTGAGGATGAAGCGCGGTCGCTCATCCAGCACCTCCGGGTGGAGGACGACCAGTACGATACGGCTTGGGAGTTATTGAACTCCCGCTACCAAAACTTACGTTTGTTAGCGGATGCGCACGCCGCACAGTTGATGGCCCTGCCCAAGGTGGCCAACAGGGCACAGTTGCGCCTGCAGTTGCTCACGCCCGTTACAGTGGCCTGTAACGCGCTCCGCACACTGGGGCTGCCGGTGGACCAATGGTCCTTTTTGCTGGTGCACATTGTATTGGGCAAATTGCCCAATGACATCCGCTCGCGATTTGAGCGCGAGAATGCGGAGCGGGATAGCACCACCCTACCAACCTTCACTGACTTGGTGAAGTTTTTGGAGTTTGAGGCACGGGCTGCTGAGAATACCATGACGGACTCAGCGCCATCCAGAGCGCCTGAACGTAGGCCCTTGGAACCCTCATGGCGAGGAGGCCCCAACAGGGACGGCAACCGCCACCGCGTGGAGCTGGTGTGCGGGTTGCGCACACGGCAGCAGTCGCGAGGGACGCGGACTGCCTGCAATGTGGCCGGATGGGCCACAGCCTGCTACAATGCAGGGACTGGCAGAGACTGCCAGTACAAGATAGGCGCCGCATGGCAAAGCGGCATGAACTTTGCTTTTATTGTTTGGGCGGTCACTATGCACGTGACTGTCCCAGTGCCATACCATGCAGTGCATGCCGTGGGCGGCACCACGCGATGCTTTGCATGAACCGCAACGGGGATGGCACCCGGATGTTGAGGCAGGGGTCCCCTATGGGCGGGGGCGCTCCTGCGCGAAGCCCTCCACCACCGGACGGAGGACGCGGCTTCGCTCGTCGCACCCCCCTCGGGAGGGGGTCGCGTACCTGCGCGGGTCTTGGCGGACCGGGACCACGCGCCCCAAGGTCATGGCCAGTATGTAGCTGGCCAGGCCCGGATAGGGCCCCCATGGGCGGGGGCCCTAGACCGGACGTGAGAGTGGGGACACCCCCTCCACGCGGGTTACCAATACCCAACACATGCAGCCGCAGCGGTTTTCTCCGCCGCTGCACGAGTACCCACGGCTGGAGTACCACCCGCCGTACCATATGTATGGCCGGGCCGCGGGTTATGCCCCCTCAGATGGGGATGTGCACTCGCCCGCCATATTATCCGGGTCAGTGGCGCGCCCCTGGTTTGGAGAGAGTGGGGAGCCCGTAACTAGCTTGCTCCCTTGCTGGGACAGAGCCGCGGACGGTTCTGCTCCCTACCGCGGTGGTCCGCGTATGGGGTCGTAGGGGGAAGCCATTAATTTGAGAGCTCTGTTGGACTCAGGGGCTCAAAGCAGTTTGGTTACCACTCGAGTGGCACGCCAGTTAGGTTTAGTCGTGGAAGACTCGCCTGTGCCACTTCTTGGAGTTGGTGGCATACAAGTGAAGTGTCTGACGGGCCAGACACTTGTCACCTTTTCTTCGCTGAAGTCCTCCACAATGAGGATCACGACTTCGGCTATGGTAATGGATACCATTGCGGGTTGGCACCCCTCGACAGACATACCGCCGGGTGTGTTGTCTTTGGTTTCGGGTCTGGATTTGGCCGACCCCTTTGTTTTTCATCCCGGCCCAGTGGACTTGCTCCTGGGCTCGGACGTATTGGGTTGGATTTTGTTGGGTACCCAGAAAGCTCTGGGTTCGTCTTCACTGATGGCAGTGTCTACTATCTTTGGTTTCGCCCTGATGGGCCCTGTGTTTGATAATAGCACCGTGGAGGAGCCACCGGTCGTCGCATCAGCGTCCTTGGCCAAGACCATGCAAAGGTTTTGGGAGGTGGAGGAGCCACCTATGAGTTCCAGGATGGATCCGGAACACGCTGAGTGCGAAGCCTTCTTTCGATCAACCACGGAGAGGTTGCCCTCCGGTCGGTTTGTAACTAGGTTACCCTTTGTTGCCTCTCGTCCTAGCCTAGGGCAAAGTAGGGCGCTTGCGGAGAAACGACTGCTGTCCATGGAGCGACGTATGCAGCGTGACCACGTACTTCGCGATAAATATATTGAATTTATGCGCGAGTACGAGGATTTGGGTCACATGTCTCCGGCTCGAGTTGATTGGAGCTCAACTGAGCATTATTTTTTGCCCCACCACGCGGTGGTGAAGGCCTCAACGGGCAAGTTGCGGACTGTCTTTGATGGGTCCGCACCCACTTCGAACGGGGTTTCGTTGAATCTGTGTTTGCATTCGGGTCCCAAATTGCATAGGGACATAATTGACATCATCTTGAACTTTAGAAGACATCAAGTGGTTTTTGGCGCGGACATCCGGATGATGTTCCGCCAGACAGTCATACATCCTGAGGACAGGCGATTCCAGTTGATACTCTGGCGTGAGCGCCCTGAGGATCCTGTGACGGTGTATGAACTCAATACAAACACCTATGGTTTGAAATCTAGTCCCTATATCGCCATCAGATCATTGCTTGAATTGGCAGAGCGGGAACGGATCCGCTTTCCCCGTGGGGCTTCCGTGCTGTCACGTGACTTGTATGTTGATGACGTGTGCACCGGAGCCCAAAGTATTGAGGAGGCCCTCCTACTGCGGGATGAATTGATTGAAATATTGAAGACAGGTGGCTACGAGCTACGTAAGTGGTTGTCTAATGAGCCTAAAGTTCTAGAAGGGATCCCGGAGGATCACCAACAGAACCCTCACCTGTTTGAGGATGTGGATGATCCCAACAGGATAGCGGTGCTGGGCATGCAGTACCAGCCGCTAACCGATATTTTCACATTCCAAGTGGACTTGGAAATACCAAAGGTCTGGACTAAGAGAACGGTGTTGTCCGTAATAGCCCGTATGTTTGATCCAAGCGGTTGGATCAGTCCAGTGATATTCTCTGCAAAGTGTCTTCTTCAGAGACTTTGGACTTTGGGCGTCTCGTGGGACGAGCCGCTGTTTGGCTCTCCATTGGATGATTGGCTCGAGTTGTTTTCATCGATTAAGGAAGTCAATCGGATTGCCTTGCCTCGTCGAATATTGCCACCCGGGAAATATCGAGCCAGCCTGCATGGCTTTTGTGACGCGTCGGAGCGAGGCTATGCCGCGTCAGTCTATATGCGGACAGTTGACGCCGATGGCCGGGTCAATGTCTCGCTTTTGTTAGGGAAGAGCAAGGTCGCCCCCATCAGGACTAGGCTGACTATCCCCAAGCTTGAGTTGAGTGGAGCTCACCTTCTCTCTAAATTGTTGCATCACGTTGCCAGTGAGCTGGCGGCCACGGTCGAGATACGAGACATCTTCGCCTGGTCGGATAGCCAGGTCGCGCTTGCATGGTTGCGCGCGGCCCCACATACCTTGGAGGTTTTTGTGGGAAATCGGGTTTCCCAAATCCAGAATATCGGAATTGATATAACATGGAGACATGTGCCGGGAGAGCTTAACCCAGCGGACTGTGCCTCCCGAGGTTGTACGGCACCAGAATTGGTGTCACACCCGCTCTGGTGGGGTCCAGAGTGGCTGATGGGATCAGAAACTTCTTGGCCTGTCTGTCAGACAGATGTTACTTCTTTGAGTTTGACTGGGCTCCGTGTACATGCTGTAGTCGCTGAGACGACGTCGGAGCCGGATTGGCTACTTGCTCGGTATAGCAGTTTGGATAAGCTTCTGGGTGTTACCAGTTGGATTAAGCGTTTCATACATAATTGTAGAAACCCACAGGCAAAGCGGTTGGAGCCGATTGCAGGTGCAGAAGAGCGCCGGAGCGCATTGTTGCATTGGGTCCGTGTCGTGCAGACCGGACGGTTTGAGTCAGAGCTTCGTATCTTGCGCGACGGACGCGCTAAGTTGAAGGGCGCGGTCGCTCGTTTGAACCCGTACATCGACTCGGATGGGCTTCTTCGGGTTGGAGGCAGGCTCCGGAAGGCGGATCTTCCATATGAGACTCGCCATCCTCTGTTGTTGCCCAAGGGCGGACCCTTGGTGCAGCTTTTGGTGTCTGATCGACACATTCGTAACGCCCATGCTGGGTGCAATGCTTTGTTGGCTATTTTGCAACGCGAGTTTTGGATTTTGTCAGCCCGAAGAGCAATCCGTAGTGTCCTGTTTCGATGTATTGCATGTTATAGGTTGAAGGCATCCACGATGCAACCACAGATGGGTGATTTGCCCGCTGATCGAATCCGACCGTCGAGACCGTTTGACGGCGTTGGAACCGATTTTGCCGGTCCCTTTTCGATCAAGGCTTCTCCCTTTCGTAATGCCCGTATTGTGAAGGGCTATTTGTGTGTATTTGTTTGTTTGGCCACCAAGGCTGTCCATTTGGAGGTGGTATCGGCTCTGACTACGGAGGCCTTCGTCGCCGCGTTGGATCGCTTTGTTTCGCGTCGAGGTCTACCTTCCCTTATTAGGTCTGATAATGGCACAAACTATAAGGGAACTGTAAATTATCTTAAGGATGTTTCTGTGTTTATTGATAAGAATTGTACTAGTTTAAGTCAAATTGCTGCTCAAAGGGGAATAACCTGGAAGTTTAGTCCCCCAAGTTGCCCCCATTGGGGAGGGATTTTTGAAGCGGCTGTGAAATCCGCAAAGACCCACCTCCGCCGCATTATCGGAGAAACGGCTCTAACTTTTGAAGAGCTGGCCACAGTGTTTTGTAAAGTTGAGGCGGTCCTCAACTCTCGTCCTCTCTGTCCGCTATCTCCAGATCCAAATGACTTGGAAGCTCTCACCCCTGGTCATTTTTTGGTGGGAGGGCCTTTGAATGCCCTGCCCGAATACCCGTGGAAGGACGAACGCGTATATCGGTTGTCGCGTTTTCAAATGTTGCAGCAAATGAGCCAGGACTTTTGGCGTCGCTGGTCGCTTGAATATTTGCATTTGCTGCAGCAAAGAGTGAAGTGGACAGACAGGACTGAGCCTCCCAGGGAGGGTGATTTAGTATTGTTAAAAGAGGCAAATTTGCCCTCATTGCTTTGGCGACGAGCTCGCATATTACGTTTGATTCTTGGCGGAGATGGCACTCCGCGTGTGGCTGAGGTGTTGGTCGACGGTTCGATTTTAAGGAGAGGTGTGACCTCTCTCGCCCGCCTTCCCGTAGAGTAAGCTAGCGGTCTGCTTCTCAGACCGGGACGGGGGGATGTTTGTAATATATTGGGTAAAACTAAACGCGGGCGTTTCGCATTGCTGCCGCCAGAGGGCGTTCGGGGTTTTCACATTGCTCGTGCGAATGGCTCGCGGACGGTCGCCATTGCTATGCGATATCGGTTTGATTTTTAATACGCGAGAGGGCCCGCGTTCTTTGATTGCTAATTAACTTGAGTTGTATTTGTGAATTTCCTGTTTGTTAAATAACTATTGAACTTTGTGTTTGTGTACCCGTCATTGTGACTTTCTCCTGTGGGATGTGACGCGTGGCTGCTCGCTCACATCTACCTGTTGCCGAGCCGATTTCGGGAAGAAATCTATTTATTTGTACTGGGGAATTGAGATCTCAAGGGTTAGGTAGGGTGATTAGGAATTCCCCCTTCCCGAAGACACTCAAGTTTGGATCCGAAGAGAAAGAAGATTTAGCTTGGTAAGTGTTTTTTAAGTGTAATTAATTTATAGGTTAGGTTATCATATAGGGCCCTGTAGCTCCCTTCATAAGCTACGGTGGTAGCAGACTGCGTTAAGTTAGTTAGGTTTTAGTCGGGCAAACGTGGTGCCGCGTGGAGATTTCTTCCCGGTACTTATTTTTACCGGTGGTTTTTTCCCGGTGAAGTTTCGGTACAGAATTCTTCCCGCCGCTTCGTTTGTCCGGATTCTCGCTGCCACATTTTCTGGCAGCAGAGCGTAGTTGCTCTGCACATTCTTATTATTTTTATCATCTTTATTGTCGGCCCATTATTTTATTGCCTTCAATTGACGGCCCTTTTTTCATCGTCTCACTTGACGGCCCTTAGAATTGAATAGAATACAATAGAAATCAATTAATTCATAGAATATGGTAATATAAGTAGGTGTTAACAATTCGAAGTGCAACATATTTTGCCGTAGTTCGCGTAGGAGTGTCAAATATTAAATTTACATACATTTAAATTATCAAAATTGATACATTTATCAATATTTTTTTATTAATAGTAGTAAAAACAACCTGCATATTCATTATAATCTATTCAATTCTTTTATTTCATCGTATCATTTCACGGCCCTTTTTTCTCATCGTCTCGCTTGACGGCCCTTTATTACATCGTCTCTCTTGACGGCCCTTTATTATAACAACATCTCACTTGACGGTCCATTATTAAATTACATAAATAAATATGTATATTATATAAATAAGTGTATATCTTCTCTTTTTTTTCTCACATTGTCTAAATACGTCATTATTTTATTTTAAAGCCTTTGTATTTTCATCGCCTGTATTGACGGCCCATTATTATTATTATAATTAAATAAATACAAAAAAAATAAATGTATATGCCATAACCAATTCCCTTTTTTTCCGCCTAATTGGACGGCCCATTACTTTCACTTAAAAGTGACTTTCCATTATTTACATGTAACATGAACTTTTAATAGAAAATACCTCTTAACATAATATCATACATGCAATGGAAAATACTGCTCATCAGACGTATACCCATTATTATATGAGTAAAAGATCATTTCCACTTTGTCTGGCCCAATATCGTTTTAATGATTTTTTTTTTATCGTCTTGCTGTACTGAGACGCCCTATTGACACCACAAACTCTTTAAAAATATTACAAACTACATAAGATTTCTACCTGTATAAGAGTAATAACATTTTAATTAATTGAATCATCTTAACTCCGTAAGCCCGAATTAACTTTCAAAATGTTCTCTTTATAAACAATGTTATATAACCACCTATAAGGCTATTAAGGCACCTATATCTTATACCTAATTAACTTGCCCTTTTTTTTGTTACTTATCCCAATTCCACCTAGACTATGGTATTGGTTATGGATCTAACATAGAGCATTGTCGGGATTTTTGCCTTGAGTAATTTGAACCTGTCGTTCGCCGTTCATTTCACCTTAGTAGGTAGTACTGGAACCCTCTGAATTACTACTTCTTTTTTCAACTGAAATAAGTACTGTGATGTTGGCTCATTCACGCTCAATCATATGACTAGTTTAAGATTATAATTTTCGGTTCTGACTGATAGTTCTGACGAATTCAAATAATAAACTATTGAAATCTTAATGAGTCGTTAAATAATATAAAATAAAATTTAGTTGTATTTCTGTATTGAATACTATTGAGTTAGAAGGACCGATATATAATAGGAGCCATATTATACTGGGTTGGGTACTTATTGAAACAATTCTCTATGAAAATATAGATACATAGGACTTGATTTACCCACAATATCTTTCTTATTTCACTGTATTGGCGTAATGTATGAAATAATCAAATTAAATAAACAAGTAAGTACTTCAACTATATAACTTTAAACTGCATAGTTAGAGCATCCAGAAAAAACATTATTGCCGGGCGAGATCGTCGTGCACAGTCAATGACGACGTCGTCACAGCTACCCACGCTTTTTTTTTTTTTGCAATAGCCTTTGTGATGTGTCGAACTACAAGTTTGTCTTGTATAGAAGCTTGCTCAATAATGTACCTTTGCAATATTGAAATCCCTCAATAAGTGAATTCTTTTATGTACCTAATCATGAGAAATAAAATTATTCTTTAAACTTTTATTACCTATTGTTTGTATGCCGATCAACAGTCATACCCTTAAGAAACCTTTACAATCACTGATATATTTAAATCAGTTACACGACATAGGTATGATTGAAGTAAGTACCCATGTTTCAAAAGTAAGCAAAGAAACATTCTTTACCGAAATACATATGTTAAAAAATAAGTTAAAATTTAAAAATACATTTGGAACAATATACTCCTACTATATCTAATCTGTGCTACTACCCACAGAAATTAACTGCAAGTTGCATTAGAACAAACTTGATAGATAAGTTGATCTTTTACAATGAATCCAACGCATTGATTAATACGTGCGCGCGCTAGTGACAACCTCTTGATTAAATGAACTAGCACATAACTATATATGATTTTGTACTTTATACACCAGGAGTAAATAAAATGAAATGCAATATTTAGTAAACGTGATTCATCGATCACAAGCATAGAGCAACATGGACTATTGCCGCGCATGGAAGTCCCTGTTGCTCGAAGATCACAAGCATCAATGGCGAAAATAGGAAAAACATTAACCCTATATAATTAGGTATAGTAGGTAAATGTATATTCAACCAATAGACAGAACTTGTTCTTTCTACTCGTAACTTCTACTATCCCCACTAAATATTTTATTTACGCAGTATAAATCTAATTTACTATAAATTTGTGTAGATTGTTTAACCTCCGTTTAATATTATTGTTTTAACGCTTTGCGGGGAATAGAACAGATTTAATACTTAATAAAATACATTTATTCACATGCAATAGGTTACGTAATACCTATTACAAATAGAATCATGCATTGTATTATATAGGTGAAATGTACCTACATCAATATTTTTTTTTGTTACAAAAAACCAACAGCTTAAATCTAGGCATATGTTTAGGTAAGTATATTATTCTTGAGCCAATAACAGGTTTTTGGTAATATTATACACATTAGTAACCCATCTTTCTACTATCATTGTTAAAAATATATTTATATCTCTCTCTCTCTCTCTCAGCCTAATGACGTCCACTGCTGGACAAAGGCCTCCCCCAAGGATTTTATCCATGGGGGATATATATATTTATATAAGGAAAAAAAACTAAAAAAAAAGAACAACCCAACATACTACTACCGACAAGACAGATTTTTATATATTTGTATTTGAAACACTACTGGATCAATTTCAATAATTTACTCGCCATTAACTGCCACGGCATCACTGATAACGTAATAATAAGTACTCAATGCAATTTTTTTTATTATTATTATATGTATACCTATGATTTGTTTACAAGAGATTTAATTCAAGTGAAGTGTTAATAAACCTCATTCCTTTAACGCAATTATTTAACTTCAACGTTTTCCTAATAACTTGAAATTTAGTCAAATTGTTTTGTTACCTTCCTGTGTCTTAAGCGTTTTCGTCATTTATTTATGACATCAACTAGCTCGTTTTGCCTAGATGCCAATAAACGATGACGTTTGACAATATTTTAATATTATTCGTAATGACTGGATGAAACAATTATAAATTACTTATTGTTACCGGTAACATAATTTGAAAATTTACTCTTTTTTTTCCGCTGCATAAGTATACAATATTCTACCCTCAAAACAGTAGTTGTACTGATAATTTCATCTAAACTAAGTATACTACATCTATAGTTATCATTCATAATGTATGCATAATATGGGCATATGCCATGTATATGTGAAAGTATTTGAGCTTAATTTGGGAACATAGATAGCTTGTTTACTAAGCATGAGCACATAAAATAAGTATTTATAGAAGTATAAAGATCAACGTAAGGCGAGTTGAAATACAAATCGTTTTTTTTTGTTACCGTCTCAAAATATGTGAACATCTTATTTTATATATTTTATTTATGAATATAGAGACGAATTGTAGTTACGAATACATTGTTACGCATTGGTAGTTACAACAGTTATGACACACTCAACAGAACAGTTACAGTATAGGAGATAGGTGTTATATGTTAACGTACGTACGTATGAAGAGGAATCATACAAGTAACTCTCCAATCAAACTTATGAGATAAAACCACGACTATTCATTATATTTATAATACAAACAAGTATTTTTGCAGTAAGCACCTTACAGTATAAAATTACATATTTTAAGTAACTTATAAGGTGTACGCTGGGACGATTGTTATTTGTGTTTCATAAAGTATACCTGTGTATGTTCTTAGAAAAATAAAATCTCTTTATATATTTTTTTTTTTAATGTACATCTTGTAGTTTCATCAGCTTCGCAGCATTGCATCTCGATTGCTAAAACCTAATTTGCTTTGTAAACGCTTACTATTCTTCACAGTACTAGGTTATAATTAGTTTTGATCATTTGCTAATTTGTCCCTGTTAAAAGTACTGGGTAAATTTCAAAGATTATTTCACCATTAGAATAGGCACAACATTATCTTTGAGTAACCTAAGCTGAGTATAATGTTCACTGGTGGTACGAGATTACGACTGGACGTTAGTGCCACGTAAGTAAAAATATGTTTATGCTATGGTTGGTATTTCTTTTGTCGAGTATTTGTCTAACATAATTTACCCACATAATCAAGACAGTACTGAAACTTAGCTCAGTGTTAAACCTAGCTAGAAAGATTTATTCATCACCTGAGCAAATAACAAATTTGATAGTGAGCAATTAAGTCGTCTGAGATTTTAGGCCACCCATAATAATATATGCCAATAAACTTCAAATTTAGCGAATAACTAACGTCTTAATCATAATAATTAGAACGAGCTCACCGCGTTGATCTTGTAGTCACGTAGTCACCATGTAGTCAGCATTGTTGAATATAATAAATTCTATAATAGGCAAATATACGTGTTTACCATGTCATTAAGATAAAATAAATATGTTATAAAGCACCGCCAGGGGCGCTAGTTGTTGTTATCAGGACTTTGTGTAGCAACCGTTATATTTTATATTTTATATTAAAATATCTTGTTTGTGAGCTCGTATCATGTTTATTTATTGATATCTCCGTTTAAAAGTTAATTGGTTATGGGCCCAGATATTCGTTTTGCGCACCAGTAAGAATTGTTTGAAAAATACGATACGATTACGATACGAGCTTGATACGATTTCAATATGGAGGTCAGTAATTCTATGAAAATAGAAAAATTCGAGGGCAGAAATTTCCGGCAATGGAAGTTTCAAGTGAAATGTGCCCTGAAAGCGAGAGGATTAGATTTGAATACGCAAAAACCCGGCGAAGGCGATGTCAGTAAATGGTCAAAGGATGATGGTATGGCCATGTTTATTATTACTTCTTCTATGGACTTAAATCAAATATCGCTTGTTGAAAATTGTGACACCGCTAGTGAAGTCATTAAAAAACTAGAAAGCATATATGAACAGAAGTCAGAGTTAAATAAAATGATGATTCATGAACGTTTCTATCAATATAGAATGCAATCTACCGATAGTATTGCACAACATATTGCAAAAGTAGAGAGCTTGGCAAAGCAACTGAGGGAAAGTGGAGAAGAACTCAGCGATACGGCAGTTATGACAAAGATATTGAGTACTTTGCCACCAAAATATAGATCAATGCGTCAGGCGTGGATGTCATTGGATTCGAAATTACAAACAATACATAATTTGACAGCTCGATTACTTGACGAGGAATTATGCCTTAATTATGAAGAAGAGTCAGAGATAGCTTTGATGACAGCGAAACCAGCCTCTAGTCAATTGACAAGAAATCCTTCCTCAACCTCTGATATAAGAAATGTATATACACGAGATAATAGATATGTATGTTTTAATTGTAACAGAAGAGGGCATTATGCGAGAAATTGTCGTGCTCCCAAGAAATATCAAAAGAAGTCCCAAGAGCATTTGGCATTTAGTGCTTATCAATGTTTGCAATCTGAATTGAATGATGATGTTTGGATATTAGATAGTGGGGCATCGGCTCATATGTCATTCAGACGTGATATATTTTATAATTTTGAGAAATGCGATCAAACAAACAGAATAGTGAGGCTTGGAAATAATAAGGAACTTGTTGTACATGGATGTGGTGACATATTGATTGAAAAAAATGTGAATGGAATATTAGAACGCAGTATATTAAAAGATGTATTGTATATACCTGATTTAAGGCGGAATTTATTTTCAGAAGGCATTGTTACGAGAAAAGGTTATACTATAATAAAGAAAGAAAATGTTGCAATGATTATGAAAGATAGATCTATTGTTTTAATGGCAAGACTTACACACAACAATTTGTATGAAATGGACATTAAGAGTTTTGTTCAAGTTAACTGTAATCTAGTAAAACCAAGCCTAAAAATCTGGCATGAACGATTAGGCCATTTAAATATAAGGGAAGTGCAAAATATGTGTAAAATTGGATCCATACCTGGACAGATTACAAAAGACAGTGATTTTATTTGTGAAGCCTGTCAATATGGAAAGCAAAGCCGTTTATCTTTTTGTACGTCACAAAGAGGAGAATGTCAACCAGGTGACATAACGTACAGTGATATATGTGGCCCAATAGAACAGCCTACAGTATCAGGTGCAAAATATTTTGTCTTATTCAAAGATGGAGCTACTAGTTATAGGCATGTTTTCCTAATTAAGAACAAGAGTGATGTCCTTGATTGTTTCAAAAAGTATAATGCACTGATAAAAAATAAAGTTGGCCACAGTGTGCACAAATTACGTACAGATAATGGGGGTGAGTACATTAACGATGATTTTTCATCTTATTTACAGAACGAAGGAATTATTCATGAACAAACTGCCCCATATACACCAGAGCAAAATGGGAGAGCAGAACGTGAGATGCTTAGAATTATGGAAAGCACTAGATCTATGTTATATTCCCGAGATATACCGTTAAAATTATGGGGAGAAGCTGTGAATTGTTCTGTTTATATATTGAATCGTACTTCTTCAAGTCAAACAAATAATATTACTCCATATGAGTTATGGAATGGAGAAAAACCATCTCTTCAGCATATTAGAATATTTGGTTCAGAAGGTTACGTTCATATATCTGATGAAAAGAGGAAGAAACTTAACAGGAAGAGTGAGAAATTGATGCTTGTTGGATATGAGCATGAGAACTATAGAATGTATAATGTTGAAACTGAAAAAATTATGATTAGTAAAAATGTTTGTTTTAATGAGAATAATGAACCAACTACTCGAAGAAACATTATTGAAATTTCTTTAAATGAAGATGATCATAAAAGTGAAACACAGATCACACCAGGAACATCTAATGACTTATCTGGAGAAGTTCATTCTGAAAGAGATGAAGATACTAGACAGATTACACCAGGTATATCATATGATTTATCTGAACAAGTTCATTCTGAAAGAGATGAAGATAATAGTTATAAAAGATATTTTGATTCAAATGATAAAACTTGTGAGTCTTCTAAAGAAGATATATTACAAGAAAGACATACAATGAGATTAAGGCCTCGAAGGAATAGATTGGAAGAAGCTTATTTAGTAGAATGTGATATTCCTAATACTTATCAAGAAGCTATAATGCCTAGGGATAAAAATAAATGGAAAGAGGCAATAGATGAAGAATTGAAATCTCATGGAAAAAAGGAGCTTGGAAATTTGTAGAAAGAGGTGATGTAAGAACTGTGGATTCGAAATTGATATTTACCATTAAGAAAAATTCTCGAGGACATTTAAATAGGCATAAGGCTCGTTTGTGTGCGGGAGGATTTACACAATTGAAAGATATAGGCTATCGTGAAACATTTTTACCAACTACAAGGTGATGATTCTGTTAGGTTTTTTTTGTTATAATTTGCAGATCGGGAAAAATATGCAAGTTAATTAAATTATTATATGGTCTAAAGCAGTCGTCAAGGTGTTGGAATAGAACATTTTCTTAATTCTTAGTTTTATATGGTTTTAAAATGTGCGAGTCCGATAATTGCATATTTGTAGGTAGGTAATTTTAATAGTTTTAAAGTTATTTTAGTGCATTATTGTTTTCAAAAAGCAAAGATGTACACACACATGTGTGTGTGTGTATGTGATGTGTGATGTATGTATGTAAAGATGTGCACATTTTAGAAAATCTTAAAAGTAATTTCCAAAAACTTGTTTTGTTGTTGTGGAAATAACTAAAACGGAAAATTCTATTGTTCTGAGTCAAAGTCAATATGTAGATGAGATGATTAGAAAGTTTAATGTGGATCTTCTTGGATCATGCAATACCTTGTAATTCTCCTACAGATAAAAAAAAATAATAATATGCGAAAATAACAATATACGTAAATGTAATTAGTTTTCTATATAAGTAAACAGTGGGAGCACTTATGTTTTGAAGCTGCCAAAGAGATTTTATGGTTGAAACAATTGTTGTTGTTTATTTCGAGGTAAATTTATTTCAAATTTTAGAAAAGAACTTGATAGCTATTTATGTTAGTTTTGTTTATTTTTAAATTGCAAGGGAGTGCACTAATGTAATGTTTATATTATGTTTGATTACTTTTCAAGTTTAATTTGCAAGAGAGTGCTTATTATAAAATTTAAGAGGGAGTGTTGAATATAATAAATTCTATAATAGGCAAATATACGTGTTTACCATGTCATTAAGATAAAATAAATATGTTATAAAGCACCGCCAGGGGCGCTAGTTGTTGTTATCAGGACTTTGTGTAGCAACCGTTATATTTTATATTTTATATTAAAATATCTTGTTTGTGAGCTCGTATCATGTTTATTTATTGATATCTCCGTTTAAAAGTTAATTAGCATCAGCTGAACTGGTAGTCGAGCAGTTGGATACACCTTGCTTGTTCTACGTAGCATTTATATTCGTCTGCGCGTAGTATCCCGCTTCTGAAAATTGTTAGGATGAGGTTATAGTATAGGTATATAACTAGGGTCATAAATAAAGCAAAGTAGGTTAATCCACATACTTTTATTAAAACTTTCCAATTAAAGTTGTTTATTTTGAATTGTGTCTCAATATCTTTTAATTTCAAAGCTACATACTACTAGGGCTTCGGAACGACCACTGCTGAGAAGAAACCCCGAAAGAAACTCATTGAACAGTGTTGGTCCCTATTATGCCAGAGGGGTCTGTTATATATTTTTATTTATTAGTTCGTTCTTTGTGTATGTAACGGTTACATTATCAGTTAACAATAAGTACACCATAACCATGTCATGTCTGTAATCGAGTAACTACTGTTAAATACATATTTATAAAGGCTCTTTATGTATTCTAATAACAAACATCTAGGATAATAAGTATTACGATTAAACCAATAGTAAAGAATGCTACTCTGCAAAGTGACACTATTAATTTTATTTCTACCCTTGAACAACACTGATGAGTAATAAAATAATCGTTAAGCACTAACGAATACATTGCAATAACTATTATATAGAATTTAACTTTACTAGCAGTATGAACAACTAATCCTGCGTTCAAACATAACCTTTACAACATAGAATAGTACTTATCTGTCGTGCGATGTTTACTGCATGGCGGCTCAACAAGAAGTGACCGTTGAATCCCTTCCTACCGTCACGATAACTCAGTATTGAAAAACATTTTTATTCTTTTACCCTCATTATTTCTAATAATTATTTTATAAATCTTTGTTGTTTTTATATAAATGTATATACTATATATATTTATCTACATAATTATATAGTTTTAGTACCATATTTCTTACACAATATTACGATTCAAGCTGCTTGGAAAACGACAACTAAGTGTAAGCTTTATCACATCCCAAAAACTCGTCAAAAACCTCGTTCAAAGACCTGGGTCTTTGAACGAGGTTTTTTCCACTGAATAGAACGAAGTTATATTCTGGTCTGGACCATCTCATGGTCTGGACCAGAATATAACTTCGTTCTATTCAGTGGAAGATTTTCCACGTATGCCTCTCTTCTGCCATCAATTTGACTAGGACTGTGGGACTTAAAATAAATGAATTGTAAGACTATTAAAAAGTCGAAACTCGTTCGTTGTGAACTAAAGCCTTGCAGCTACGTGCACTAGCTCTCGACACTCGTTCAATGTGAACTAAAGCTTGTACTACGTGCACTCGCTTCTCGACACTTGTTCAATGTAAACTAAAGCCTCGCAGCTACCTGCACTCGCTCTCGACACTCGTTCATAGTGAACTACTTCTCGACACTCGTTCAATGTGAACTAAAGCATGCAGCTACGTGCACTCGCTTCTTGTTAAACTTCATAACTCACCGGCTCTGTCTCATTTTGTTTTATGTGCTTCAATACTGAAACTAGATTTATTATAAATCGGACTGTTTTGTAAAACTTATGTGAAACAAGTTATTTTAAAAAAAGCTCAAAAAAGTCCCTTTTGAGATGTTATTTCTGTTATGTATGTAGCTACATGCGAATATTATAGTATACGGCGGTAGCCATAAGTTGATTTGTAATCAGTCCAATAAATGCTCCGCTACGAGAGACACGTCTTTTATTTATCAGTGGCGACGCGGAAAAAATAATAGTCTGGAACTTTCGATTGAACATTTTAAAGATGTCAG
Organism: Ephestia elutella; assembly: GCA_018467065.1. Taxonomy (NCBI): domain Eukaryota; kingdom Metazoa; phylum Arthropoda; class Insecta; order Lepidoptera; family Pyralidae; genus Ephestia; species Ephestia elutella. Next base: position 249,105 of record CM031590.1, read on the forward strand.
TGGGAAAAGTGCGTGAATTTGACGTAAAAAATGGCAATTGGTGCGCGTATGTGGATCGTTTAGAAATGTACTTTTTGGCGAATAAAATTTCGGACGATGTTAAATTACCTACGCTCATAGCACTCATCGGTGAGCAAGCTTACGAGTTGCTATCGACATTATCCAGCCCAAAGAAGCCGTCAAGCCTTACATATAAAGAAGCGGTGGAGACATTACGAGCACATCTGCAACCAAAACCATCAATTCTGGCAGAACGGTTCAAATTTCGGCAGAGACATCAACTACCGGCGGAGTCAGTAGCGGAGTACGTGGCGGAGTTGAAAAAAATGACACGTTATTGCGAATTTGGAGCTACGTTGGAGCAAAATCTCAGAGATCAGTTTGTTTGCGGGCTACGTAGTGAAATAAGTCGACAAAGATTATTCGCGGAAGGCGATATAGATTACAAGAAGGCTGTAATATTAGCCTGCACTTTAGAGGCAGCCGCCGCGCGCTTGGCCTTGGCCTGAGCAGCCCTGGGCCAGACTGCACCTCGACTTCTTGGGTCCGATTGCGGGTTTAACTTACCTCATTGTCATAGACGCACACTCTAAATGGATAGAAGCTATTAGAATGACATGTACGACAACCTCGTCAGTAATAAAGGTTTTACGTGAAATATGGGCTAGATTTGGAATACCGAAACAGGTCATTAGTGATAATGGGCCCCCATTTTTTAGTAAGGAATTTGAACAATTTTTAAAATCAAACGGTATTCAACATATTTTTTCGGCTCCTTATCACCCCGCTTCTAACGGGGCCGCGGAGAATGCCGTGAAGATATGTAAAAGAACAATTAAAAAGGCTCTTAAATCTAAGGAGGACGTCCATGCGGCTTTGCAGCGCTTCTTGCTGGCATACAGAAATACAGAACACTACACCACTGGGGAAAGTCCGGCGAAATTACTGCTAGGGCGTAGGGTGCGTATGCGACTGGATTGTCTCAGGCCTGATCACGGTAGTAGGCGAGTGACGCGAGTCAGACAGGAACAGGCAGAGGCGGCCGCCGGGGGCGTCGTGACGCGCAAATTCGACGCAGAAGACCCGGTTTGGTTTAGAGAGTATGGTAAGTCTAAAAAGTGGTCACCTGGGACAATCACGCAGAGCATGGGTAATACGGATTATAGAATAAAATCTATCGATGGAACCGAGGTACATAGACATGTTGACCAACTGAGAAAGAGAGTGTTATGTGAAGTAGGCATAACCACGATGGATCGTTCATTACGATTAAAAAATGATCGAAGTGAGCGACCCAGTGTGTTACCGCGGCGATCTCGTCCTTCATTACTGTTTCCAACAGCAACAGATGACGGCGGCGCCGGCAGCGCGGCGGCGCAATCGGAGCCCGACGACAACACGCTCGAGACATCACCTGTATCGCGCGAGGCCCCACAGATACCGCTCGAGTCTAGCGATTTGAGCGCACTCCTAATTTGCCTAGTGTGTCTGAACGGAACAATGATGATGATGATCAAAGTGATCGTAAGCAACGTGCACGTGTGTCGAAACCTGTTAAAAGATATGGAGTAGATGAGATTTATCTATAATTAGTTGTACTTACCGCGGGGCTTCTCCTCGTGGGAATATGTGATAAGTAATTTGGAATTATTCTATAGGTATTTGATTGGCGTATCATTTGTGTCACATAGTTCAGGCGGGATTAAGACACAGACACACGCACTCACACGCTAGCGTCCGCTGTTGTAATATTTGTACAATTGTAGCTATGCAGCTCTTTTTGGTTTTTTATTTCAGTATTTGTGTCATCATCTTGTCATGTATACCTATGCTACGAAGGGATTATATAATCAGTGTCTATTCTTAAGTTATAGTGTTTGTTGTGAGAATTTAGATATATTAATGATACTTAGTAAATAGTATATAGAACAGTTAGTAAATAAGGGTGGAGGTGTTATGTATGTAGCTACATGCGAATATTATAGTATACGGCGGTAGCCATAAGTTGATTTGTAATCAGTCCAATAAATGCTCCGCTACGAGAGACACGTCTTTTATTTATCAATTTCTTCAAGATTGTTAGCCGATCACAGTGAATGTTATGATTCAAGAAATCCTGGTTCTTTAATCATATCTCAATTAAATCAGCTGTACTTAAAATAATTAATATTTTAAAAATTGCATTTTTGGCACATGTTTTTACGCCAGGGAGATATTTGTGCATTAAAAAAAAACTACGCCCTAGCATTTAACCTGTTGAGGAATTCTCTCATTGGGGACGGATCCTGGGGGCACTATAGCTGGATACTTAGGTACCATACTAATGCATTGTTTTCGGAACTGTCGTTTTAACTGAAGTAACGTGTAAAATTAAATTTATGTTTAACAAGCGAAAGTAGGTTTAATTTATTTTGCTACGATGCAAGTTGAATTTAAAAGATGTAAATAAATATGCATTCAAAGCAATTCACAAGGTTCACTGCTCCGTTAAATACCTACTACAGATGATAAACTTATAACACTCCTCGTGATGGATTTAAAATACCTATTTCAGCATGAGATATAACTTAAAATGAGAAATTAATCCTTAAAAATACCCGAAGCTCATCGCAAATTCCCTCCAAATCAAAATGGGAATCGGCGGAACTTGCAAGATTGCAACACGCTCATTCCATTACGGGCCCATAAACTACGAGCATTAATAACAGGCAGCGCCGGGTGCGGCCACTAGTCACATAAATTTACCGCAGCATCCGAGCCATATTTTTCATTCGGCGAATTTTTCAACGTCACCAAGTAAATATGGACTTGTAAGTGCAGCGGAGGTGGATGTGGAGACAAAGCGTTTTCTGCGGTCAAAAACGCTGAGATAAGAAAATGCTGAGTTTAGCTAGTAGTGATACCTAAACCGCTTAGTATATTATTTTATCTATATATATATATATATATATATATAACTCAAAGGTGATTGACTGACTGACTGACATAGTGATCTATCAACGCACAGCCCAAACCACTGGAGGGATCGGCCTGAAATTTGGCATGCAGGTAGATGCTATGACGTAGGCATCCGCTAAGAAAGGATTAACACGAGTAAAGCCGCGGGCAAAAGCTAGTTTTGTTATAATTTGACTAAAGGCAGATTAAAACGTGGAATACTTAGCATAATATTAGAGCAATAGTAATCATGGTACAAGCGGGGTAAAAAGATGTTAAGATGTTATGTATGTTGAAGCAATATTACTCACTGGAATAGGTTGATAACCAATTAGCTCAGGAAATAGCTTTAAATAGGTGTTACATGGAACGATATTTTTTATTATTATTCATTTATTTTTGTCAAACTTGAGTTACATAAAAAATACAGTACTACTCGCTGTATTATCCAACAGTAACAGAAGATTGAATTGGAAATTTTACGCAAAGCTCGACGTAGATAGCGGCACCAGCACCGTCATATGAAGAAAACTAACAACTTGCTATTCTGCAAAAGTCAATGTCATGCTTTGAAAGACTTGTCATTAACTTGAGCTCTCCAGTAGCGTGACATCGCAGCATTATTCTCTATTGCATAAATCTTAGTCTCTGTATTTACCTACTCTGTGAATGTAACAGAGTTTGCTTGCATTCATAATGCTATCGCAGCATTCAGTCTTGTCCAAACTTCCTTGTGGAAGAAAGAATAATACTGTGATTTATTCTACGTGGTTACTAATTCACTTAGTAATTATGCGACTGGTGAAATAAATTCATGAAAATCTACTTCATTACGTAAAAACTGGTCTATGGCCGAAATGTCCCAAATTAGAATTTTACCCGACTCTTATCATGGCAGATAGACCACCACTTGTGTTAAAGGGAAACATTGTGAGGAAACCAGCTCTTTAGTAGATGATTAAAATGAGGTTTCCACTCCAGTTACATTACCAAGAAAGTCGATGCGTGTGTTTCATTCCACGTAATAACCACGAACCTAAGCCGGAATACGACTATAGGAAGAACTGGCTCAACTTAATATGCACTTACTAAGCTGTGTATACCAAGATACTCTTAACGGTAATAGGACATGAGGTGTCTTAGCACAGCCATTAAGGGCATTATAAAGGTCTTTATGGAAAGCCTGTTAAAGTTAAATGCACTCAGGAACATGAGTTCTATAAAGATATAGTACATGAATCGTAATAACAAGCTAATTATTTAAAAAATTAAAACACGACTGACAACTCACATAGCCTATGTCATTCGGAGGAATGCAAGGGATCTAAAAATACCTTTCACATTAAAATCTGTTAAGCTTATGGAGAAATAAAGAAACTTACATATACATACATGAACCCTTCCTTTTTGGTCAGTCGTGTAAAAAACAATAATAATGAAACTGTAGAGTTTAATTGTTTGAACGCAACAATCTATGGAACTATTGGGCATTTAAAAAAAATATCTGTCTACGTGTTAAAGCTACAATATTCAAAATTTGTTTATTGAGAATAGACCTTCATTCACAGGTTCATTAATAACAAAATTGTATTTTATACTATAAATCTCAAAGCTACAAACTACTATCATTTCGGAATGACCACTGCTCAGAAAAAATCCAAAAGACACACATTAAACAGGTCATCATCAGCTCAGGTCACACTCATTATTAGTCGCCTATCATGCCAGAAGGGCTTCTTTGTATATTTTTTTTTATACAACGTAAGGAAGAGGCTACATTAACGAGGAAGGTTTTAAGCTTACCAAAACCGCGAAACCGCAGGGCAGAGCTAGTTAGACAAGGATATGTCCATTATATTGAAGGTTCCAGGTCCCAGGGTTCCTTCTTTGGGAATCTAACCTAACTATAAAAAACATCATAAAAATTAATCCAACATGTCAAATCATCTCTGTATGATAAGAGAAAGTGATGTAAAACCTACAAGCTTCATACAAAAGTAATAAAGCTTGTTAAAATATACAACCATGTCAAATAGCCGCCCTTTTTACTAGATAATTTATTATTACCAACAGACTTAATATAACAAAAATAAAAACTAAAAAAATAAAACAAGCCTCCTTTACGTGTATTATATCTTTGTCATATGAAATTTGCCGTAATAGAGTTAAATCTACGCGACGTCATACTAAACAATCAACTCGGTAACGAGATTTCGTAGCGAGTCTACGGCGTAGCGTCATCTACGGCGGCGTAGCGCTACGAGGCTACGCTGTTAGAGTGCATGAAGTGTTTTATTCGTGACTTACCTCTTCCGTCTTTGTCTGCGTCAATTTCGGGTTTTTACCCATTTTTAGGGTTCCGTACCTCAAAAGGCAAAAACGGAACCCTTATAAGATCATTTTGTTCTCCGTCTGTCCGTCTGTCTGTCAAACATTTTATTCTAAGAAATGCTTAAAGGTATCAAGTTGAAATTAATATTGAATACGCGGATCCACGGTCTCTTTCTGCAAAAAAAATATCAAAATTATGCGTCAATGCGTTCAAGAGATATTACCGTAAAAGTTGCAAATTTTCGCATATTTTGCGATTGCAGACAGCAAAAAATCTATGGGGTACTTCCCGTTGACCTAAAATTATAAAATTTGACAAAAAGCAAGGTTTAACAGTACTTATACAGGAATAAATCTGAAAATTGTAAATATGTTGTTAGAAGTCTTAAAAAAAGTGTTACAAACTTATTTTTACGCTGGATTCAAGATGAATCTTAGGGATCGAACTGCAAAGTTAAGTCTGTTTTTGAAACAAGTAGTCTTTTAGTTAGAGTTATAAAGTGAGATTCTTTGCGTGTACGGAACCCTCGGTGCGCGAGTTTGACTCGCACTTGGCCGGTTTTTATTTTTAATGATTGGTAAATGACTAGATATAGATTACGTAATGATAGTCCCTTCTCCTAAAACAATAAGAATCATATGATACATATATATGTATTTTAATTTAAATAAAATGTTTCATATAAGCTCGTATTTCCAACTTCTCGAAATCACTACTCCGACTATCTTAAAATGTCAACTTCTTAATATTACAACTTTTATTCACAAAATGTGTTTCTTTTAATTTAATCGTTAGAATTGAAATTACGGAGAGTTGTCATTTTTCGACTAGAATTATCATTTCGAGAAGTTGACATAGTAAGAAGTTTCATTCATTGTTAGAAATAATTATTATTGCCCGCCCACCTGTAGGAGGTAGTGGATGGTATATAATTAATCTTCATATTCGTAAGTATGAGACTTGAATTCAAACATTTCAAACTTGCGTCTTTCGGACGCTAGTCAAGCCCTTAGCCGACTAAGCCACGACCGCTTTCAAGTTAATAATAACTAAAAGGGTTGACAAAAAGCTGGCAAGTGGGCCAAAGTTCTCGCATTACCGAACTTCCGCTGAAAGCTCGAGAATTAGTACCGCACGAGCTTACAAGTTCGTTCGAACTTGCGACCCACTTGCCACTCGGTAGTTTTGTACCCAACGTGATATGTTGGAACTTAAACTAATGAAAACCAAATAGAGTCATTATATTGATAATTCATCATCTGCCTTACCTTATCCCATCATCTGGGGTTGGCGCAAAATGTCTTTTCTATCCACAGTTTTCTATTCTGAGCCATGGTTATATCCACTCCCAATACCTTCATTCCTTCCTAAAACAATCCATCCATCTCGTTTTAGGCCTTCCTCTCCCCTTATATTCACCTAATTTCATTGATACATGTGAGTTAAACACAATCTTTACATATACTAAGTGGGAGATTGGTGTCTGTGTTTTAGGTCACCAGGTCTTAACTGTTTCTATAATTTAAATGATTTTTAGAGTTCCGTACCTCAAAAGGCAAAAAGGAACCCTTATAAGATCACTTTGTTGTCCGTCTTTCTGTCAAACCTTTTTTGTCCCAAAACGCGTAAAGGTATCAAGTTGAAATTAATATCAAATACTGTAAAATAATCAAAATTATACGTCTACGCGATCAGTAGATATTACCGGAAATGAAGTGAATTTTCGAATATTTTGCGATTTTAGGGAATCAAAACCCGTAGCCCTGAATATATCCATAAAAGCTTTTATAACAATAAACGTGTTATATAAATTCCAACTAAAACATAACAAACAAAGCATCTAGAACGTTCCGCCGACGAAATCTGACCGTCTTTTGTTATTTAAATCATTGCTAGATTTATATGCCCGACATCCTCCCCACATCCTTCCTTTATTGCTATAGCCATAGAATCCATTTTCGCTTAAAGCTTCCGGTATTGCAAATATCCTTTGTAGCAGATATTGTATTAATTTCATCTTTTTTTGCGAGCTCCTGTATGCTACGATGACTCAGCGCCACATGAGTAAGGCTATTTGAATTTCTTCTTTTTGTTTGTTATTTTTCCTTAAAAAATATGAAATATTAATTCTTCAATAACCCAGAGATCGCATTCGGTAGTGCGCCTATTGTAGAACAATTGTTATCTAAAACGCCGTGACTGAAGGATTAAAAGCTAATAAAAGCTTCTGACCTGACTTTTGCATCATCTGACGAATGCCGCTATATAGCGCCGGCCGTATTCCACTCTAGTGAACTGATGTCACTTCTTCTACTCACATTTATACTCATTATATACAAATAAAGAATGGTGATTGATTGATTCTTCTTAGTCGGTCACTCTTGAAAGAGCAGTCGTGGTTGTGCAGATGGTAATGGCATGGGATCTCCTGTACTGCCTGTTCACTGGGCGTAGGTTGCTACATTGGCTTTCCACTTCTGGCTATTGCTTGCATTCCAGGCGCACTGGACTGTGGAAGAATGGGTTCCATGGCCTTTTAGAATCTGCCCAAAGGATCGGAGAACTCAGTTAGTTTGCATGTTTTCTCATTACATTTTTTTTCAAGCAACTAAAACTGGTGTCAGATTTTATTTAAGTCACCTAAAGGCATTTGACATGACTTTTACGACTGCCAGGTTAAGCCAGTCTGCATTGGGCCAGCGTAGTGGGTCATGGCCTATCCTCCTTATCCATCCACAAAAAGGCCAATGCTCCCATCATGGGGACATTAAAATGGCTGATGAAGATGTGGTGATCAAAAGGGTAATTATTAAATCTTGACTCAAAGGTACAGGTTGGGCCTCGTCTGAAATTCGATCCTCTATATGATAATACTTACTCATGTAACATTCTCCCACAAATAGGAAGCTAAGAAGCTCACATATTTATCTTAATCTGCTGGTTGTATCCATTAGATGGTGACTCGGGTTTGGGGAAATTGTCTTTCCTTGTCGATCGACGTGTGAATGTGAAGGTAACAATACCCTTAACACGATAGACTTGAGGGAACCGAAAAAGGAATAATGGATCTAAGATCGTATTCAAAATTTGTTATTGACTGACTAGTTATGTACGTAACTTCTTCAGCGCGGAATTTACTATTTGTAAATATTTTAGGTTCTAAGCGTCGTATCAAGGAGAAACTCGTGCCAGATTTATTATAGCAATTCAACTATAAAATTCACATCATAAACTCAGAATGTTAAAGTGCTATTTTAAGCCTATTTAAATTAAATCATTTTCATTTTACAGACAGGTCGGTCTGGTCATGCCTAAGATTCGAAATTATTTCGGAGCATCTATTAATTTAATGTATTTAACTAAAACACATGTGTTACTGCCCACTGTTATTTGCAGTTTCATTCATTTTATTCATATAGAAATCCTACGTTCGAATCCTATTTGTGCTTGACTGTTTTCGGTAAAATATACAACTTCACTTATATATGAAGTTGTATATTATATATCAAAACTAGCTGTCGCCCGCGGCTTCGCCCGCGTAAGTTTCGCTTAGATGAAAAATTTCTCTTGGAGCTTTTCATCAGATGTTCCAGATCTTCAAATTTTATACGTCAGCAGAAAATGCTCATCAGGTTGAACGATTTTTGCTAAGGCGCCATTTCCATATATGTTATAGTGTAGTTGGTCTCTTGGAGCTTTTCATCAGATGTTCCAGATCTTCAATTTTTATACGTCGGCAGAAAATGCTCATCAGGTTGAACGATTTTTGTTAAGGCACCATTTCCATATTACTAATAGTTTAGCTGTTCCGTTATGGTTCTTCATCAGGTGTTCCAGTTTTCAATATGAATTATAGCCTATATGTTGCCCAGGCTTAATAGCTATACAACAAAAAAAGTTCCATTCAAATCCGTCCAGTAGTTTTTGCGTGAAACGCGTACATACATACAGACAGACAGACAGACAGACAGAAAAGAAATTCAAAAAAAATTTTTTTGCTTTCTATTGTTCTTTTTAGGTCTCCCTCTATCCATTTCAGTCAAAAATATTAAATGTACAGACAAAATATTTTTACTGTTTTATTATATGTATAGATATTTGATATTTTATACAACGTCACCCCAGTTTTACTCGTTATTATTCGTATTACTCGTTAGGGGTGAAGCTTCTTTATAAGTGAATTTGCGATTTTTACGCCGTCACATGTAAATGTAGACCAGGGACCAGGGAAGCCGAGTGATGTTTATGAGATTTAGGGAAAAGTAATAAACGTACAAACTTTCACGTTTACAATATTAGTAGGATGTGCTGTTGAATAATGCCGTGATTTTATATGCGAATAGGAATGTGGGTTGGAGAAATTTTGTTGTATCCAAATATAGAACCTTTGAATGCGTGAAGCCGGGAGTTGAAATCACATTTACTTCTTCAAGAGGTGCATTAGGATTCCTGAAATATTTATTTCTGGCATTTGAAACATGCGATTCATTTATTTAATCACCATTGAGACACAATTCAGATGGGCTTGAAGAGAAGACAGTCGATGGATCAAAGCAGTGGTAGGTAAACCACCAACCCGGTGGTCAGATGACATTGTTTGGATAGCGGGAAAGCGATGGATGAGACTGGCAAAGGACCGTAAGAAGTGGCGCGAAAAATGGGAGGCCTATACCCAGTAGTGGGTTGGTGTGGGCTGAATATGATGATGAAGAGGCACGATCGGCATATGAACAGTATATCTGTCTTATGTACCTCATCTGAATACTAACAGTGTATATGTACTGTTAGTATTGTTGTATATCCTTGGGGGAGGCCTTTGTCCAGCAGTGGACGTTTTTCGGCTGAGAGAGATACGTGAGTAACTTTGTGCTTTACAAGAGAGAAATAAGTAAGTAAGTAAGTAAAAATGCTTTATTGCACCAAAATACGTAAAGGATACAAATTGAGACTTATAATAGGTAAAATATGTACAATAGGCGGTGTGCGCAGAGAATCCGGACAAACGAAGTGGCGGGAAGAATTCTGTACCGGAACTTTACCGGGAAAAAACCACCGGTAAAAATAAGCACCGAAAAAGGTCTCGACACGGCACCACGTTTGTCCGACTAGAACCTAACTTAAGCTATACGCAGACTGCTACCACCGTAACTTATATAGGAAGCTACGGGCCCTATGTACTAATAACTAACTAACTAAATTTATTATGCAACTCACCAAGTTGACTTCTTAATCCAAGTTGGGGTGTCTTCGGAGGAGGTGGTGGTCCCTAAATCACCCAACCTACCCCATGAGATCTCAATCCCCAGAATAAATACCTTGCTTTCTTCACGAGGGTTCACTCGGGAACAGGTAGATGTGAACAGCCAGCCACGTTTCACATCTCACAAGAAAAAGTCACAATAACAGGTTTTTTCACAAACACAAACGTAATAGTTCTTTAACAAAAGGGAAATTCACAATTATAACTCAAACTAACCAACAATCAACGTGGTTTTAGACAAAAGGGACGCGGGACCTCTCCGCGTATTAAAACAAACCGATATAGCACTGGACAATGGCGGTCGACCGCGACGCCATTCACGAGCAGTGTGAGAACCCCGCAGCCGCCTAGCGGCAGCAATGCGAAACGCCCGCGTTTCGTTCCAAGCAATTATATTACAAACATCCCCCCGTCCCGGTCTGAGAAGCAGACCGCTAGCTTACTCTACGGGAAGGCGGGCGAGAGAGGTCACACCTCTCCTTAAAATCGAACCGTCGACCAACACCTCAGCCACACGCGGAGTGCCATCTCCGCCAAGAATCAAACGTAATATGCGAGCTCGTCGCCAAAGCAATGAGGGCAAATTTGCCTCTTTTAACAATACTAAATCACCCTCCCTGGGAGGCTCAGTCCTGTCTGTCCACTTCACTCTTTGCTGCAGCAAATGCAAATATTCAAGCGACCAGCGACGCCAAAAGTCCTGGCTCATTTGCTGCAACATTTGAAAACGCGACAACCGATATACGCGTTCGTCCTTCCACGGGTATTCGGGCAGGGCATTCAAAGGCCCTCCCACCAAAAAATGACCAGGGGTGAGAGCTTCCAAGTCATTTGGATCTGGAGATAGCGGACAGAGAGGACGAGAGTTGAGGACCGCCTCAACTTTACAAAACACTGTGGCCAGCTCTTCAAAAGTTAGAGCCGTTTCTCCGATAATGCGGCGGAGGTGGGTCTTTGCGGATTTCACAGCCGCTTCAAAAATCCCTCCCCAATGGGGGCAACTTGGGGGACTAAACTTCCAGGTTATTCCCCTTTGGGCAGCAATTTGACTTAAACTAGTACAATTTTTATCAATAAACACAGAAACATCCTTAAGATAATTTACAGTTCCCTTATAGTTTGTGCCATTATCAGACCTAATAAGGGAAGGTAGACCTCGACGCGAAACAAAGCGATCCAACGCGGCGACGAAGGCCTTCGTAGTCAGAGCCGATACCACCTCCAAATGGACAGCCTTGGTGGCCAAACAAACAAATACACACAAATAGCCCTTCACAATACGGGCATTACGAAAGGGAGAAGCCTTGATCGAAAAGGGACCGGCAAAATCGGTTCCAACGCTGTCAAACGGCCTCGAAGGTCGGATTCGATCAGCGGGCAAATCACCCATCTGTGGTTGCATCGTGGATGCCTTCAACCTATAACATGCAATACATCGAAACAGAACACTACGGATTGCTCTTCGGGCAGACAATATCCAAAATTCGCGTTGCAAAATAGCCAGCAAAGCATTGCACCCAGCATGGGCGTTACGAATGTGTCGATCAGACACCAAAAGCTGCACCAAGGGTCCGCCCTTGGGCAACAACAGAGGATGGCGAGTCTCATATGGAAGATCCGCCTTCCGGAGCCTGCCTCCAACCCGAAGAAGCCCATCCGAGTCGATGTACGGGTTCAAACGAGCGACCGCGCCCTTCAACTTAGCGCGTGCGTAGCGCAAAATATGAAGCTCTGACTCAAACCGTCCGGTCTGCACGACACGGACCCAATGCAACAATGCGCTCCGGCGCTCTTCTGCACCTGCAATCGGCTCCAACCGCTTTGCCTGTGGGTTTCTACAATTATGTATGAAACGCTTAATCCAACTGGTAACACCCAGAAGCTTATCCAAGCTGCTATACCGAGCAAGTAGCCAATCCGGCTCCGACGTCGTCTTAGCGACTACAGCATGTACACGGAGCCCAGTCAAACTCAAAGAAGTAACATCTGTCTGACAGACAGGCCAAGAAGTTTCTGATCCCATCAGCCACTCTGGGCCCCACCAGAGCGGGTGTGACACCAATTCTGGTGCCGTACAACCTCGGGAAGCACAGTCCGCTGGGTTAAGCTCTCCCGGCACATGTCTCCATGTTATATCAATTCCAATATTTTGAATTTGGCAAACCCTGTTTCCAACAAAAACCTCCAAGGTATGTGGGGCCGCGCGCAACCATGCAAGCGCGACCTGGCTATCCGACCAGACGAAGATGTCTCGTATCTCGACCGTGGCCGCCAGCTCACTGGCAACGTGATGCAACAATTTAGAGAGAAGGTGAGCTCCACTCAACTCAAGCTTGGGAATAGTCAGCCTAGTCCTGATGGGGGCGACCTTGATCTTCCCTAACAAAAGCGAGACATTGACCCGGCCATCGGCGTCAACTGTCCGCATATAGACTGACGCGGCGTAGCCTCGCTCCGACGCGTCACAAAAGCCATGCAGGCTGGCTCGATATTTCCCGGGGGGCAATATTCGACGAGGCAAGGCAATCCGATTGACTTCCTTAATCGATGAACATAACTCGAGCCAATCATCCAATGGAGGACCAAACAGCGGCTCGTCCCACGAGACGCCCAAAGTCCAAAGTCTCTGAAGAAGACACTTCGCAGAGAATATTACTGGACTGATCCAACCGCTTGGATCAAACATACGAGCTATTACTGACAACACCGTTCTCTTAGTCCAGACCTTTGGTATTTCCAAGTCCACTTGGAATGTAAAAATATCGGTTAGCGGCTGGTACTGCATGCCCAGCACCGCTATCCTGTTGGGATCATCTACATCCTCAAACAGGTGAGGGTTCTGTTGGTGATCCTCCGGGATCCCTTCTAGAACTCTAGGCTCATTGGACAACCACTTACGTAGCTCGTAGCCACCCGTTTTCAATATTTCAATCAATTCATCCCGCAGTAGGAGGGCCTCCTCAATTCTTTGGGCTCCGGTGCACACGTCATCGACATACAAGTCACGTGACAGCACGGAAGCCCCACGGGGAAAGCGGATCCGTTCCCGCTCTGCCAATTCAAGCAATGATCTGATGGCGATATAGGGACTAGATTTCAAACCATACGTGTTTGTATTGAGTTCATACACCGTCACAGGATCCTCAGGGCGCTCACGCCAGAGTATCAACTGGAATCGCCTGTCCTCAGGATGTATGTCTGTCTGGCGGAACATCATCCGGATGTCCGCGCCAAAAACCACTTGATGTCTTCTAAAGTTCAAGATGATGTCAATTATGTCCCTATGCAATTTGGGACCTGAATGCAAACATAGATTCAACGAAACTCCGTTCGAAGTGGGTGCGGACCCATCAAAGACAGTCCGCAACTTGCCCGTTGAGGCCTTCACCACCGCGTGGTGGGGCAAAAAATAATGCTCAGTTGAGCTCCAATCAACTCGAGCCGGAGACATGTGACCCAAATCCTCGTACTCGCGCATAAATTCAATATATTTATCGCGAAGTACGTGGTCACGCTGCATACGTCGCTCCATGGACAGCAGTCGTTTCTCCGCAAGCGCCCTACTTTGCCCTAGGCTAGGACGTGTAGCAACAAATGGTAATCTAGTTACAAACCGACCGGAGGGCAACCTCTCCGTGGTTGATCGAAAGAAGGCTTCGCACTCAGCGTGTTCCGGATCCATCCTGGAACTCATAGGTGGCTCCTCCACCTCCCAAAACCTTTGCATGGTCTTGGCCAAGGACGCTGATGCGACGACCGGTGGCTCCTCCACGGTGCTATTATCAAACACAGGGCCCATCAGGGCGAAACCAAAGATAGTAGACACTGCCATCAGTGAAGACGAACCCAGTGCTTTCTGGGTACCCAACAAAATCCAACCCAATACGTCCGAGCCCAGGAGCAAGTCCACTGGGCCGGGATGAAAAACAAAGGGGTCGGCTAAATCCAGACCCGACACCAAAGACAACACACCCGGCGGTAGGTCTGTCGAGGGGTGCCAACCCGCAATGGTATCCATTACCATAGCCGAAGTCGTGATCCTCATTGTGGAGGACTTCAGCGAAGAAAAGGTGACAAGTGTCTGGCCCGTCAGACACTTCACTTGTATGCCACCAACTCCAAGAAGTGGCACAGGCGAGTCTTCCACGACTAAACCTAACTGGTGTGCCACTCGAGTGGTAACCAAACTGCTTTGAGCCCCTGAGTCCAACAGAGCTCTCAAATTAATGGCTTCCCCCCTACGACCCCATACGCGGACCACCGCGGTAGGGAGCAGAACCGTCCGCGGCTCTGTCCCAGCAAGGGAGCAAGCTAGTTACGGGCTCCCCACTCTCTCCAAACCAGGGGCGCGCCACTGACCCGGATAATATGGCGGGCGAGTGCACATCCCCATCTGAGGGGGGGCATAACCCGCGGCCCGGCCATACCTATAGTACGGCGGGTGGTACTCCAGCCGTGGGTACTCGTGCAGCGGCGGAGAAAACCGCTGCGGCTGCATGTGTTGGGTAGTGGTAACCCGCGTGGAGGGGGGTGTCCCCACTCTCACGTCCGATCTAGGGCCCCCGCCCATGGGGGCCTTATCCGGGGCCTGGCCAGCCACATACTGGCCACGACCTTGGGGCGCGTGGTCCCGGTCCACCAAGACCCGCGCAGGTACGCGCGCGTTCTTCTTCCAAAGGTGGAGGGCTTCGCGCAGGAGCGCCCCCGCCCATAGGGGACCCCTGCCTCAACATCCGGGTGCCATCCCCGTTCCGGTTCATGCAAAGCATCGCGTGGTGCCGCCCACGGCATGCACTGCATGGTATGGCCCTGGGACAGTCACGTGCATAGTGACCGCCCAAACAATAAAAGCAAAGTTCATGCCGCTTTGCCATGCGGCGCCGATCTTGTACTGGCAGTCTCTGCCAGTCCCTGCATTGCAGCAGGCTGTGGCCCATCCGACCACATTGCAGGCAGTCCGCGTCCCTCGCGACTGCTGCCGTGTGTGCAACCCGCGCACCAGCTCCACGCGGTGGCGGTTGTCTTCCCTGTTGGGGCTTGCCTCGCCATGAGGGTTCCAAGGGCCTGCGTTCAGGCGCTCTGGATGGCGCTGAGTCCGTCATGGTATTCTCAGCCGCCCGTGCCTCAAACTCCAAAAACTTCACCAAGTCAGTGAATGTTGGTAGGGTGGTGCTATCCCGTTCCGCATTCTCGCGCTCAAACCGCGAGCGGATGTCATTGGGCAATTTGCCCAATACAATGTGCACCAGCAAAAGGACCATTGGTCCACCGGCAGCCCCAGTGTGCGGAGCGCGTTACAGGCCACTGTAACGGGCGTGAGCAACTGCAGGCGCAACTGTGCCCTGTTGGCCACCTTGGGCAGGGCTATCAACTGTGCGGCGTGCGCATCCGCTAACAAACGTAAATTTTGGTAGCGGGAGTTCAATAACTCCCAAGCCGTATCGTACTGGTCGTCCTCCACCCGGAGGTGCTGGATGAGCGACCGCGCTTCATCCTCCAGAGTGGAGAGGAGGTAGGCCATCTTCTGGGCCTTCGACAAATCCTGTCGTGCTACGACCAGGGACTCAAACATATTTTTGTAGGCTACCCACTCCTCCATCCTACCCCCAAAGTGGGACAGCTGAAGGGTGGGGAGCCGACCAGTAACCGCTGGTCCTTCCTGTCTAACAGGTGTGCGAGGGGCTGGTCCGCCAGCCTGTCTCGCCCTTATTGCGGCCGCCGCCTCCGCGATATCATCGTGGAGATTCAGGATCTGGTCCATGTCCGCCATGTGACCTGTATAGACCTCCGCGGCAAGTTCGGCTTCGGTAAGCACCGCCATGGCCGCTTCCGCGCTACTCAATCGTGAGTGGAGGTGATCCGCTCTTAGCAGTGTGGCGCCCTCCCTGTCCTTCCGGGACAGGAGTCCTCCGGCCGTCACAAACCATCTCAGTTCGTTGGCGAGTGTCGCCTTAGCATTAGAGACCTTCGCCATCGCGTCAAACAATTATAATAAACCGACAACAACACCAATTGAACATGGTTTCAAACAATTAGTTAGGTAACTTACTAATTAATGCCCCATCTACAAACTATATGGTCTATGTAACAAAGGAAACAATAGCAATGCCTCATCTACAAACTATATGGTCTATGTAACAAAAGGAATATAAACAAACAAAAGGCCTTATTTAAACTAAGTACATACTATGAGGCCTTATCAAACAAACTACATACAAACAATGAGGCGTTATCATACAAACTAAGTACAAACTATGAGGCCTTATCAACTACGCTCTGCTACCAGAAAATGTGCGCAGAGAATCCGGACAAACGAAGTGGCGGGAAGAATTCTGTACCGGAACTTTACCGGGAAAAAACCACCGGTAAAAATAAGCACCGAAAAAGGTCTCGACACGGCACCACGTTTGTCCGACTAGAACCTAACTTAAGCTATACGCAGACTGCTACCACCGTAACTTATATAGGGAGCTACGGGCCCTATGTACTAATAACTAACTAACTAAATTTATTATGCAACTCACCAAGTTGACTTCTTAATCCAAGTTGGGGTGTCTTCGGAGGAGGTGGTGGTCCCTAAATCACCCAACCTACCCCATGAGATCTGAATCCCCAGAATAAATACCTTGCTTTCTTCACGAGGGTTCACTCGGGAACAGGTAGATGTGAACAGCCAGCCACGTTTCACATCTCACAAGAAAAAGTCACAATAACAGGTTTTTTCACAAACACAAACGTAATAGTTATTTAACAAAAGGGAAATTCACAATTATAACTCAAACTAACCAACAATCAACGTGGTTTTAGACAAAAGGGACGCGGGACCTCTCCGCGTATTAAAACAAACCGATATAGCACTGGACAATGGCGGTCGACCGCGACGCCATTCACGAGCAGTGTGAGAACCCCGCGGCCGCCTAGCGGCAGCAATGCGAAACGCCCGCGTTTCGTTCCAAGCAATTATATTACAAACAGGCGGCCTTATCGCAAGTGCAATCTCTTCCAGGCAACCTAAGTGAACGGAAAGATGTGAATATAAATGGCGGTGCATGAACAGAGACATAGAAAAGAAAATTGAGACAATAAGAGAGTACAACATATGAAAGAAAAAAAAAAAATACCTAAAAAAAATACCTATAGTGTAGAACACCAAAAACTTCTCTAATGGTAAAAGTAGGAAATGTCCACAGAAAAATATCCACAACAATCTTCGTCAAAAAGACTACAGAAAAATATCCGCAACATGCTTCGTCAAAAAGTCTACAAGATTTTTTTTTGTATGGGACCTACTGAGAGTTTAAAAAAAACAGCTATTCACATCGAAATACAACTACTACGTACATAATATCTCGATGGCTATTCAGCATTTTGGGTGAGCAGGTATTGGCAAATTTTAATTTCTAAAAGTTGCTCTTATGTCATGTACGTTCACCAATAAAAAGGTTGTTGTGTTTTACAAATGACACTATATAGAAATCCTAAAACATTTGCATTCGCATCACGCCGCCTATTCGTACGACCTCAACCCAAACAACATTGAAAAGTTTCAAAAACCCGCGGCAATGCGATAGCGTTTGACCCAAGAGTGAAGAAATTAGGAAATATGGCATTTTTATAGGTAGTACGTGTGCAGAACAACTACGCTCTGCTACCAGAAAATGTGCGCAGAGAATCCGGACAAACGAAGTGGCGGGAAGAATTCTGTACCGGAACTTCACCGGGAAAAAACCACCGGTAAAAATAAGTACCGGGAAAAAATCTCCACGCGGCACCACGTTTGCCCGACTAGAACCTAACTTAAGCTATACGCAGACTGCTACCACCGTAGCTTATAAAGGGAGCTACAGGGCCCTATATAATAACCTAACCTATAAATTAACTAAACTAAAAACTATAAATTTAATCTTCAACTCACCAAGTTGACTTTTCTTTCGATCCAAGTTGGGGTGTCTTCGGAGAAGGTGGTGGTCCCTAAATCACCCAACCTACCCCATGAGATCTCAATCCCAGAAAAAATACCTGATCCGTCTAGCAGTTCCACTCGGCAACAGGTTTCGGCGTCTCCAGGCAGCCACAGGTCACGTCGGTCACAACAAACAGTCCAAGTAAAAGGTTTCACAAACACACACGTTCCATAGTTATTTAACAAAAGGGAAACTCACAATTATAGTTCAAACTAACCAACAATCAACGTGGTTTTAGACAAAGGGACGCGGGACCTCTCGCGTATTAAACAAACCGAAATCGCACAGGACAATGGCGGCCGTCCGCCATGCCATTCACGCGAGCAGCAGTGTGAGAACCCCGAACGCCTGGTGGCGACAATAGGAAACGCGTGCGTTTCGTTTCACGCAAATATATTACAAACATCCCCCCGTCCCGGTCTGAGAAGCAGACCGCTAGCTTACTCTACGGGAAGGCGGGCGAGAGAGGTCACACCTCTCCTTAAAATCGAACCGTCGACCAACACCTCAGCCACACGTGGAGTGCAATCTCCGCCAAGAATCAAACGTAATATGCGAACTCGTCGCCAAAGCAATGAGGGCAAATTTGCCTCTTTTAACAATACTAAATCACCCTCCCTGGGAGGCTCAGTCCTGTCTGTCCACTTCACTCTTTGCTGCAGCAAATGCAAATATTCAAGCGACCAGCGACGCCAAAAGTCCTAGCTCATTTGCTGCAACATTTGAAAACGCGACAACCGATATACGCGTTCGTCCTTCCACGGGTATTCGGGCAGGGCATTCAAAGGCCCTCCCACCAAAAAATGACCAGGGGTGAGAGCTTCCAAGTCATTTGGATCTGGAGATAGCGGACAGAGAGGACGAGAGTTGAGGACCGCCTCAACTTTACAAAACACTGCGGCCAGCTCTTCAAAAGTTAGAGCCGTTTCTCCGATAATGCGGCGGAGGTGGGTCTTTGCGGATTTCACAGCCGCTTCAAAAATCCCTCCCCAATGGGGGCAACTTGGGGGACTAAACTTCCAGGTTATTCCCCTTTGGGCAGCAATTTGACTTAAACTAGTACAATTTTTATCAATAAACACAGAAACATCCTTAAGATAATTTACAGTTCCCTTATAGTTTGTGCCATTATCAGATGCCTAATAAGGGAAGGTAGACCTCGACGCGAAACAAAGCGATCCAACGCGGCGACGAAGGCCTCCGTAGTCAGAGCCGATACCACCTCCAAATGGACAGCCTTGGTGGCCAAACAAACAAATACACACAAATAGCCCTTCACAATACGGGCATTACGAAAGGGAGAAGCCTTGATCGAAAAGGGACCGGCAAAATCGGTTCCAACGCCGTCAAACGGCCTCGAAGGTCGGATTCGATCAGCGGGCAAATCACCCATCTGTGGTTGCATCGTGGATGCCTTCAACCTATAACATGCAATACATCGAAACAGGACACTACGGATTGCTCTTCGGGCAGACAAAATCCAAAATTCGCGTTGCAAAATAGCCAACAAAGCATTGCACCCAGCATGGGCGTTACGAATGTGTCGATCAGACACCAAAAGCTGCACCAAGGGTCCGCCCTTGGGCAACAACAGAGGATGGCGAGTCTCATATGGAAGATCCGCCTTCCGGAGCCTGCCTCCAACCCGAAGAAGCCCATCCGAGTCGATGTACGGGTTCAAACGAGCGACCGCGCCCTTCAACTTAGCGCGTCCGTCGCGCAAAATACGAAGCTCTGACTCAAACCGTCCGGTCTGCACGACACGGACCCAATGCAACAATGCGCTCCGGCGCTCTTCTGCACCTGCAATCGGCTCCAACCGCTTTGCCTGTGGGTTTCTACAATTATGTATGAAACGCTTAATCCAACTGGTGACACCCAGAAGCTTATCCAAGCTGCTATACCGAGCAAGTAGCCAATCCGGCTCCGACGTCGTCTCAGCGACTACAGCATGTACACGGAGCCCAGTCAAACTCAAAGAAGTAACATCTGTCTGACAGACAGGCCAAGATGTTTCTGATCCCATCAGCCACTCTGGACCCCACCAGAGCGGGTGTGACACCAATTCTGGTGCCGTACAACCTCGGGAGGCACAGTCCGCTGGGTTAAGCTCTCCCGGCACATGTCTCCATGTTATATCAATTCCGATATTCTGGATTTGGGAAACCCGATTTCCCACAAAAACCTCCAAGGTATGTGGGGCCGCGCGCAACCATGCAAGCGCGACCTGGCTATCCGACCAGGCGAAGATGTCCCGTATCTCGACCGTGGCCGCCAGCTCACATGCAACGTGATGCAACAATTTAGAGAGAAGGTGAGCTCCACTCAACTCAAGCTTGGGAATAGTCAGCCTAGTCCTGATGGGGGCGACCTTGCTCTTCCCTAACAAAAGCGAGACATTGACCCGGCCATCGGCGTCAACTGTCCGCATATAGACTGACGCGGCGTAGCCTCGCTCCGACGCGTCACAAAAGCCATGCAGGCTGGCTCGATATTTCCCGGGGGCAATATTCGACGAGGCAAGGCAATCCGATTGACTTCCTTAATCGATGAAAACAACTCGAGCCAATCATCCAATGGAGAGCCAAACAGCGGCTCGTCCCACGAGACGCCCAAAGTCCAAAGTCTCTGAAGAAGACACTTCGCAGAGAATATCACTGGACTGATCCAACCGCTTGGATCAAACATACGAGCTATTACGGACAACACCGTTCTCTTAGTCCAGACTTTTGGTATTTCCAAGTCCACTTGGAATGTGAAAATATCGGTTAGCGGCTGGTACTGCATGCCCAGCACCGCTATCCTGTTGAGATCATCCACATCCTCAAACAGGTGAGGGTTCTGTTGGTGATCCTCCGGGATCCCTTCTAGAACTTTAGGCTCATTAGACAACCACTTACGTAGCTCGTAGCCACCTGTCTTCAATATTTCAATCAATTCATCCCGCAGTAGGAGGGCCTCCTCAATACTTTGGGCTCCGGTGCACACGTCATCTACATACAAGTCACGTGACAGCACGGAAGCCCCACGGGGAAAGCGGATCCGTTCCCGCTCTGCCAATTCAAGCAATGATCTGATGGCGATATAGGGACTAGATTTCAAACCATACGTGTTTGTATTGAGTTCATACACCGTCACAGGATCCTCAGGGCGCTCACGCCAGAGTATCAACTGGAATCGCCTGTCCTCAGGATGTATGACAGTCTGGCGGAACATCATCCGGATGTCCGCACCAAAAACCACTTGATGTCTTCTAAAGTTCAAGATGATGTCAATTATGTCCCTATGCAATTTGGGACCCGAATGCAAACACAGATTCAACGAAACCCCGTTCGAAGTGGGTGCGGACCCATCGAAGACGGTCCTCAATTTGCCCGTTGAGGCCTTCACCACCGCGTGGTGGGGCAAAAAATAATGCTCAGTTGAGCTCCAATCAACTCGAGCCGGAGACATGTGACCCAAATCCTCGTACTCGCGCATAAATTCAATATATTTATCGCGAAGTACGTGGTCACGCTGCATGCGTCGCTCCATGGACAGCAGTCGTTTCTCCGCAAGCGCCCTACTTTGCCCTAGGCTAGGACGAGAGGCAACAAAGGGTAACCTAGTTACAAACCGACCGGAGGGCAACCTCTCCGTGGTCGATCGAAAAAGGGCTTCGCACTCAGCGTGTTCCGGATCCATCCTGGAACTCATAGGTGGCTCCTCCACCTCCCAAAACCTTTGCATGGTCTTGGCCAAGGACGCTGATGCGACGACCGGTGGCTCCTCCACGGTGCTATTATCAAACACAGGGCCCATCAGGGCGAAACCAAAGATAGTAGACACTGCCATCAGTGAAGACGAACCCAGAGCCTTCTGGGTACCCAACAAAATCCAACCCAATACGTCCGAGCCCAGGAGCAAGTCCACTGGGCCGGGATGAAAAACAAAGGGGTCGGCTAAATCCAGACCCGAAACCAAAGACAACACACCCGGCGGTATGTCTGTCGAGGGGTGCCAACCCGCAATGGTATCCATTACCATAGCCGAAGTCGTGATCCTCATTGTGGAGGACTTCAGCGAAGAAAAGGTGACAAGTGTCTGGCCCGTCAGACACTTCACCTGTATGCCACCAACTCCAAGAAGTGGCACAGGCGAGTCTTCCACGACTAAACCTAACTGGTGTGCCACTCGAGTGGTAACCAAACTGCTTTGAGCCCCTGAGTCCAACAGAGCTCTCAAATTAATGGCTTCTCCTCCACGACCCCATACGCGGACCACCGCGGTAGGGAGCAGAACCGTCCGCGGCTCTATCCCAGCGAGGGAGCCAGCTAGTTACGGGCTCCCCACTCTTTCCAAACCAGGGGCGCGCCACTGACCCGGATAATATGTCGGGCGAGTGCACATCCCTACCTGAGGGGGGGCATAACCCGCGGCCCGGCCATACATATGGTACGGCGGGTGGTACTCCAGCCGTGGGTACTCGTGCAGCGGCGGAGAAAACCGCTGCGGCTGCATGTGTTGGGTATTGGTAACCCGCGTGGAGGGGTGTCCCCACTCTCACGTCCGATCTAGGGCCCCCGCCCATGGGGGCCCTATCCGGGGCCTGGCCAGCCACATACTGGCCATGACCTTGGGGCGCGTGGTCCCGGTCCGCCAAGACCCGCGCAGGTACGCGACCCCCTCCCGAGGGGGGTGCGACGAGCGAAGCCGCGTCCTCCGTCCGATGGTGGAGGGCTTCGCGCAGGAGCGCCCCCGCCCATAGGGGACCCCTGCCTCAACAACCGGGGGCCATCCCCGTTCCGGTTCATGCAGAGCATCACGTGGTGCAGCCCACGGCATGCACTGCATGGTATGGCACTGGGACAGTCACGTGCATAGTGACCGCCCAAACAATAAAAGCAAAGTTCATGCCGCTTTGCCATGCGGCGCCTATCTTGTACTGGCAGTCTCTGCCAGTCCCTGCATTGTAGCAGGCTGTGGCCCATCCGGCCACATTGCAGGCAGTCCGCGTCCCTCGCGACTGCTGCCGTGTGTGCAACCCGCACACCAGCTCCACGCGGTGGCGGTTGCCGTCCCTGTTGGGGCTTCCCTCGCCATGAGGGTTCCAAGGGCCTGCGTTCAGGCGCTCTGGATGGCGCTGAGTCTGTCATGGTATTCTCAGCCGCCCTTGCCTCAAACTCCAAAAACTTCACCAAGTCAGTGAATGTTGGTAGGGTGGTGCTATCCCGCTCCGCATTTTCGTGTCAACTGTGCGGCGTGCGCATCCGCTAACAAACGTAAGTTTTGGTAGCGGGAGTTCAATAACTCCCAAGCCGTGTCGTACTGGTCGTCCTCCACCCGGAGGTGCTGGATGAGCGACCGCGCTTCACCCTCAAGAGTGGAGAGGAGGTAGGCCATCTTCTGGGCCTTCGACAAATCCTGTCGTGCTATGACCAGGGACTCAAACATATTTTTATATGCTACCCACTCCTCCATCCTACCCCCAAAGTGGGACAGCTGAAGGGTGGGGAGCCGACCAGTAACCGCTGGTCCTTCCTGTCTAACAGGTGTGCGAGGGGCTGGTCCGCCAGCCTGTCTCGCCCTTATTGCGGTCGCCGCCTCCGCGATATCATCGTGCAGACTCAGGATCTGGTCCATGTCCGCCATGTGACCTGCGTAGGTGAGTGGAGGTGATCCGCTCTTAGCAGTATGGCGCCCTCCCTGTCCTTCCGGGACAGGAGTCCTCCGGCCGTCACAAACCATCTCAATTCGTTGGCGAGTGTCGCCCTAGCATTGGAGACCTTCGCCATCGCGTCAAGTCACAAACAAAAAATAACAAAAGGTAAATAAAAAACAACAAAATCAAACAACTACACGAAGAACCGCGGTAGGTATGAGAATGGCACAAACCCGGAACGCACGGTACAAACCGCAAACAAATACAAAAAAGGTTACAAATATTCTTATACAAACAAACTAAGAAAAATCTAATAATTTTTACAAACAATTAATTATTTTTTACAAACGAACAAA
This sequence comes from Ephestia elutella, assembly GCA_018467065.1. Lineage (NCBI taxonomy): Eukaryota > Metazoa > Arthropoda > Insecta > Lepidoptera > Pyralidae > Ephestia > Ephestia elutella. Next base: position 273,595 of record CM031590.1, read on the forward strand.
TAGAGGGTAGATAAACTACGCTCTGCTACCAGAAAATGTGCAGAATAACTACGCTCTGCTACCAGAAAATGTGCGCAGAGAATCCGGACAAACGAAGCGGCGGGAAGAATTCTGTACCGGAACTTCACCGGGAAAAAACCACCGGTAAAAATAAGTACCGGGAAAAAATCTCCACGCGGCACCACGTTTGCCCGACTAGAACCTAACTTAAGCTATACGCAGACTGCTACCACCGTAGCTTATAAAGGGAGCTACAGGGCCCTATATAATAACCTAACCTATAAATTAACTAAACTAAAAACTATAAATTTAATCTTCAACTCACCAAGTTGACTTTTCTTTCGATCCAAGTTGGGGTGTCTTCGGAGAAGGTGGTGGTCCCTAAATCACCCAACCTACCCCATGAGATCTCAACCCCCAGAAAAAATACCTGATCCGTCTAGCAGTTCCACTCGGCAACAGGTTTCGGCGTCTCCAGGCAGCCACAGGTCACGTCGGTCACAACAAACAGTCCAAGTAAAAGGTTTCATAAACACACACGTTCCATAGTTATTTAACAAAAGGGAAACTCACAATTATAGTTCAAACTAACCAACAATCAACGTGGTTTTAGACAAAGGGACGCGGGACCTCTCGCGTATTAAACAAACCGAAATCGCACAGGACAATGGCGGCCGTCCGCCATGCCATTCACGCGAGCAGCAGTGTGAGAACCCCGAACGCCTGGTGGCGACAATAGGAAACGCGTGCGTTTCGTTTCACGCAAATATATTACAAACAGTACGTTTTGCACAATTATAAATTTTTTAGCGGAAGATAAGTATTATCCTTGTATCTTTGTCTCGCTATACTTCAAGCTATCTAATTGTCTCTGACGAAGATTATTATAATGACTATTCATTCATCGGCCTCTTACGTAATTCGGGGAAACAAAGAGTTTCACAAGTTTTACAGCGAAAACTGATAAGTTACAAAATGTGGTATTCAGAAGAGGTAATTTTAACTTGGAGTTTGAATAAAGCATTTCGGTTTGTCTGTTTTCAAAAGTTAACGTATTGTGTTTCTACAACTCTCAAAATAAATGAATTAGGTTTACAAATATGAGTTCCATATGTTTGTCTTCTTCTTCTCCTTTACATTTTCCCACGTTAACATGGGGTCGGCACTGTATTACTTCTCCTATCAAATACACTTATCAAGATATCTTTATACTTCCTTTCTACAAATCCTCCATTCTTCAGTCTTCCTCCATTTATTTAATGTTTACCTGCCACCAAAATTTCCAATGCGTCGTCTGACATCTCTCCTTATATCTGTGATCTGCGGCCGCCGTGCGGTCGCTTCGCATGTAAATCGCACACTTCGCACTCCGCACTGGAGAGCGAACGGACAAAGAACTCGTTCGCTGCATTTATATGCAGATAATGCAATTGTTCGCAGCATTCGCGCTTGTGCAAGTTAGCTTTTATCTGTCAAAGATTTGACTTTCTTTTTTACACGAGTGACCAAAAAACGAGTGCATGCATGTAAGTATGTATGTATTTAAGTTTATTTATTCCACCATAAGTCCTGAAAGGCTGAACAGATTTTGATAGGTGTGAGAGGTATTTTTTATTCGTTACATTCCTCTGAGTGACATAGGCTATGTAAGTTGTCTGGAGTGTTTTTTTATTTTTATATATTTAGCTTATTTCTCTTTTGGATGAGTATATGAGTAAGGCTAGAGACCCCCCGATCGTGAGGTTCCATCGCGATGTTCGATTGATACAACCACGCGGACCAAAAATTCTTTGAGGTTCGATACAGGGAGTCATGGAAAAGGATGGAGGAGGCCTATGTCCCAAGATAGACGAAACAAAGGCTGCAATGAATCTGATGGTATTGATGATGACTTAATTTTAATTTTAATGATCCGTCGTTTTTTGCCAATATTGCACACATTGAAATTTTTCACACACATTTATTCATTTAAGGTTCAAAAGAAGTATAATTCTGGGCAGATAATGTATTTGGCGAGTGGTACCCTAGAATTAGGAAAAGAAGTGTAGGACACTCGGCAGCTAGATAGGTCTATGATGTAAATAATGTTGCTGGCAAGAACTGGATTGCAATGGCCCAGGATAGAGAAGGTTGGCGTAGAAAAAAGGAGGCTTATACCCAGCAGTGGGGCATGGAAAACTGATGATTTGGCAAGTTCTACATTCAGTGGTGAGACTGTCAGAATAAGAAATAATAACATAGCTCCTTATGACATTTTAAAACGTACAATGATATTGTATTATCATTTAGGGGTGGGATTTCCAAAAAACCTTTCATACCATTTATATTATCACGCCTTTTTCCCGTGGGGGTAGCAGAGACTAACGATTTCCACTTGCTACGATCCTTACAGATCTCTCTTGCTTCCTCTACACTCAACACTCTCTTTATACATGCTCTTCGGTTATGGGTGCTCCTATCCTTTCTTAATGCTCATTAACGGTATTACAAAAAACCTGTCCGTATTTACGTTTACGTTTCTACGTTTAGCGGTATCGCCTCTGCCTTGATATACCAATCAGTCAACGTATATAATTTTGAATAGATAGATATATATGAGTGGTCACGACAGATAACTTCTGAAAGTACTTCAAGAAACGTCCTATCTCTTTTATTACTCATTGTGTATGTAAATCCAGGGTTGTGCCATTTCATCTGGTACTTAACTTCTTTTACGCGGTCGGGCAATTGGAATTGTAAGTGGGGACTTGTCGTAAACATTTTATTTCTAGAATCTACGCGACTACATTGTTACCATATTAATAAGATCAGACTATCAACCATTTCTACCGACATCTTTTAAACAAAAAGGTATGAATAAACTTCTAACCTAAACCTACTAATATTATAAATGCGAAAATTTTAATGTGAGTTCACAAACTCACATCTTCACAAACATTCTCACAAACTCACGCCTGTGAGTTTGTGAGGTGTTTGTTACTCAATCATGCAAAATTTACTTGACGGATTTTGATAAAATTTGGTACACGGGTAGAAAAATACCGGGAATAGCACATAGGGTACTTTTTATCTCAAAATTCCCACGGCTAGTAAAACAATAAGGTCCGACCCCGGCTTTTCTTGTTTCATACTTTGTAGTGTGCCTGTAGTCGGCTTTTTAACCTTAATCTTTACCAATAGAACTATGAGAACCGCATCGAATTTTATCCAGTAGTTTTTGCGTAATGCGAGGACAAACATACATAGAGAAAAATGTCTAAAAGAAATCGTTTAATGGCTTCTATTGGCCCTATAAAGATCATTTAGAACACTTAGATAGCAATAATGTATAAGTATCCGTATCAATAAACACAGCTAAACTCTTTAGTATGTGCTCAATGTACCCCGTTACCCCGATACTGCGCAGTTAAGAGCATCGCAAAATAAAGACATAATCATATAACCCAACCTTTTCGATTCATATAATCGAGTTGTATCGAGAGGTTTTGGCTTTTCTGTACTTTCGAGGGTAAACAGGTTTTAAATGGATTAAAAAAGGGTGTTATATTATATCATTCGTACATAATTTCATATCCATACATTGTAACACGCCTTTTTTGTGAGGGTAGGCAGAGACTAGCGATTTCCACTTGCTTCGATCTGTTGTGTGCTGGGACAACTAATTAAAACGCCGATGCGAGAATAGAGAAATGACATTTTATTTACAGTATTTACATAATTATATACAAAACATTATACTACAAACTAAGCACATACTGATGTACCTACGATGCGATGGTGGGGGTAGCGCTGTTTCAACGCGCGGCTTGTATGCTCCTACATTATCCCCCTTCAAGCGAAGCGTACACGGGGTTTGACGACTCTTCCGTATCTCGTCGTGTATGGCATCGTAGTCGTAGACGTGTTTGCTTGTTTATTTGTTCCCGCGCTGGCCGGTTTATTATTCGCAGCGGCGGCGGCGTGCGGCAGTGACGCGGCCGGCGAGTGCACTATCGATGGCGAGTGCGGCGGAGATGTACCGTTTGACGATGCGGACTGCGCGAAGTGGGGATGGCTTCGATGAGTATTTTCTGTTGTTTCATCTTGGTTGATAATATGCGCCGGTTTCAATCTGTCTATGGAAATATTCGATGCTCGCAGTGGCAGTTCGATCTTGAAATGCTTGCTGTGACGTTCTAGCACTTTATATGGGCCTTTATACGGTGCTTTCAATGGACTTCTCACTGCGTCGTCGCGTACGAAAACATAACTGCATGTTGACAATTCTTTAAAGATGAACGGATTCTTGCTAGTTGCGTTTTTTCTCTGTACTGGTGTGAATGTTTCCATCGTTTCTGTGAGCTTGCGGACGAATTCTGCGTCTTCATTATTTGACTTTGTAGGTACAAAAAAATCGAACGGAATTCTCAGCGTTGAGCCATACGTCATCAGTGCGGGGCTCGTGTTATCGTCACGTAGTGCGGTGCGTATGCCAAGTAAAACTGTAGGTAAATCTTCTGTCCATCTCACACTGGCTTCTCTTGCCATCAATGCCGCTTTCAATGTACGATGAAATCTTTCCACTTTTCCATTGGCTTGAGGGTGATAAGATGTCGTTCTTATATGTCTTATGCCAATTTTTTCATTAATGCGTTGAACAATGATGACTCGAACTGTCGGCCTTGGTCCGTAGTGATTCTTAGGGGGCAACCAAATCGCGATATCCATCCTTCGTAGACAGCTTTTGTAACACTGTCGGCGGTTATTTCTTTGACAGGTACAGCTTCCATCCAGCTAGTGTTGCGATCGATGATAGTGACAAGGTAGCGGTAACCGTCTGACGTTGGCAACGGTCCCACTATATCTGTATGTATATGTTGAAATCTTCCTGACGGTGGAAACTCGCCCAAGGGACTGACGACATGTCTGTGTATCTTTGCACGCTGACAACCAATGCATGACTTGGCCCACATTCCTACATCTTTGTTTATAGATGGCCAAAAATATTTTGACGTCATTATTCTTCTTGTGGTGCGTACTCCTGGGTGACTCAACTCATGTTGCGCTTTGAAGGCAGCGTAACGAAAAGTTGGTGGTAGATATAGTCGGTTTCTTCCTGTCGATGTCTCATACGTGATGGGTCCCGCAGCGCCTGTTATGATTGCGTCGGCAAAAATCAACTTCGGATGGCTGGACTTTAAATTTTGTAAGGTAATATCTGCCGTTTGTTCTTGTGATAATTTTTTGTAATCAATGCATGTGGTCAAATCTATTTCTTCTATTCGTGACATGGCATCGGCTGCTTGATTTCTTTCTCCGTGTATGTACTTGATTCTTGAACAAAATTGGCTGATAAAGTGAAGTTGTCTCTCTCTTCTCGGGGTGTCACTGTTGCTTGGCGGTCTTGTTAAGGCGTTCACTAATGGCTTGTGATCGGTGTAAATAATCACTTCGCTCCCCTCTATAAGTCGTCGCAGATGTTTGACAGCGGTGTACATAGCTAATAGTTCGCGATCGTACACGCTGTATCGCCGTTGTGTTTCACTCATTGACTTCGAGAAAAATGCTAGTGGTTTCCAAACTTCCTTTTCTTTTTGTTGTAGTACTGCGCCAATACTGCAGTCTGATGCGTCGGTCAACAAAGATAACGGTGCTCCGGGAATTGGATGAGATAGTGTCGTAGCTTTGCGAATGCTTTGTCTGCATACATCGAAAGCTATCTCGGCTTCGCGCGTCCATTCTATTGGCGTTTTGTCGTTCTTCTTTGAGTTGTGTAAATACTTGTTTAATTCATGTTGATGTTCAGCTTGATGTTGTAAACAGTCACGATAAAAATTGACCATGCCGAGAAATCTTCTTAAATCTTGTACCGTCTTTGGTTTCGGATAGGTAGCTATGGCGTTCGTTCGCTCTTCGGTCGGTGCTATCCCCTCCCTGAGACTTGATAGCCGAGAAATTCAATCTTGTTTCTTCCGAACTCGCATTTTTCGATGTTTAGCGAAACTCCATTTTTGCTTAGGCGTTCGAGGACTCGTTCTATGTCTCTTCTGTGATCTTCTGGATCTTCTGAGGATATCAGTAAATCGTCAACGAAACTGTAGACGATGTCATCTAGGCCTCGCAGTATGTCATGCATGAATCGCTGGAATGTTTGACTTGAATTTCGTAAGCCAAACGTCATGCAGTTGAATTCGAAAAGTCCGAACGGTGTGATAATGGCTGTCTTCTCTTTATCTTCTTCTCTTATTGGGATCCAATAATACGCCATTTTAAGGTCCAATTTTGAAAATATCTTCTTCTTATTCAATCTGTATGTGAAGTCCTGAATTCTCGGTATAGGATAGCGGTCGGGTACAGTCACAGCGTTGAGTCTTCTGTAGTCGCCACACACGCGTAGAGAGCCGTCTTTCTTCGTAACAATGTGCAGAGGGCTTGCCCATGGACTCTTAGATGATTGACAAATGCCCATTTCAATCATCTTCTCGAACTCCATCTTGGCTGCTTTGTATTTGTCGGGCGGAAGGGGTCGTGGCCGTGCAAAGAGTGGGGGCCGGTAGTCTCGATGTGATGTGTGACGTCATGCTTCACGGGCTCCTTCAATAATGACATCGGGCGAAGAACATCTGGATACTTTTTTAAGATGTCTTGATAGATGTGATTCTTGTCTATGATGTATACCGCCGGCTGATCACTCGTTGTTTCTATAACTTCTATCTTCAAATCGGTGACACTGTCTATGAGTTTCTTTTGATGTAAGTCGACGAGTAACTTGTGACTTCGCAAGAAATCTGCTCCCAGTATGGATGTCTGTACGTCTGCAACGATGAATGTCCATTTGTATGAACGACGAAGGCCTATGTTGAGATTGATAGTTTTCTCTCCGTAGGTTCGTATCGGCGTGTTGTTCGCTGCGTATAACTTGTATGTGTCGCTCGGAATTTTCTTTCTGTTTCTTGCCGCTAATACAGATATATCTGCGCCGGTGTCAACGAGGAAGCGTTCTTTTGTGTTGAGTTCCATGACGCAAATCAAAATCAAAATCAAAATCAAAATATATTTATTTGCTGTTATAGGGTATATATACAGGTGTTCATAAAAACATTAGAGCAAGCCTATACAACCGTTGAAAAAAACAGTATGCAAATATTTAACTTAAAAACTAAAATTACCTACACCACATTCAAGATACGTTTTACATGCATTAATGACATCTCAGAACAAGTACGTAATATGTCAGTGTTAAATTAAATTAAATTATTAGATGTAAACAACAAAATTTTTTACTTTACTGCAAAATACTCATTTATTGAATAAAATGAATGTCCCTGTAACCATTTATGCAAGGTTCTTTTAAATTGATTAAATGGAAGCAATTTTATATCCCCCGGTAGTTTATTGTATATTTGCACACACATTGCATAACAATTTTTCGTGAATGTTACTGTTTTTGGAATTACATCATATACAAGTCTCGTGGGGTTTCTAACAGACCTTGGAAACAGATCTCGTGCCTGTGTAAAAATATGATGGTTATTCTTAACAAATATACAAATTTCTTGTATATAAAGACAAGGTACAGGTAATATTTTTAATTTTTTGAAATAGGGCCTGCACGAATCATAAGGACCAATGCCACAAATAGCCCGAATACACTTTTTTTGGGCTATAAAAACCTTGTTGACGTTTGTTCCGTTTCCCCAAATTAGTAAGCCATATCTTATTACTGACTCAACATATGCAAAGTAAGTGATAATGGCTGTATGTCTGTTTGTTACTCTTGTTAATTTGTACAAAGCATACGAAAAGCCATTTATCCTTCTGCACACAGAATCAATCTGTTCCTTCCAACTAAAAGACTGATCTAAAAATAAACCCAAAAATTTGGTGCTATTCACTACATCTAGTGTTTGATTATTGTAGGTTAAGTCAAAAGAATTATTATTTATTGAATTATTAAAGTTGATAAATTTTGTTTTATTAAGATTAATATGGAGATTGTTATTATTTAGCCAATTAGTTATTATTGTCAAAGTATTAATTAGATCAGAAGAATGTTGCTCTAATGTCATATTTTTATCCGAAGCTACAATAACCGAAATATCATCTGCAAAGAGAATAACTTTATGAGTTATAACTTCGGGCAGATCGTTAATATAAAGAAGAAACAACAACGGACCCAGAACACTTCCTTGTGGCACACCAAATCGATTATGTCTAAAAACAGATCTGCTAGTTACTAGTTCGTTTTTACAGTTTAATCGTGATATTTCGACACATTGAACTCTATTTGATAAATAGGTTTTGAACCATTCTAAGGTTGGTCCCCTTATTCCACTGTGTTCAAGCTTATTTAGCAATTGATTATGTGCCACAAAATCAAATGCTTTAGTCATGTCAAGACACATGACTGTTGTATATTTATTTTCATTTATTCTATGCAACACGTCATTTACAAGTTCAAAGACTGCGTGAGTAGTGGACTTGCCTTTTTGGAAACCAAACTGCATATTATTTATAACATTGAACTTATCTAGAAAAGATGATATCTTATAATGCATTGCTTTCTCAAAAATTTTTGTAAAAATAGAATTTATTGCTATTGCTCGATAATTATTCAATTCTGTCTTATCATCTTTTTTATGCAGTGGTTTCACAACTGAAATCTTTAGTCTTTCCGGAAAAGTTCCAGTCTGTAAGGACAGATTTATGAGATATGTCAATACAGAGCAAAGTTGCTGCCTGCATTCCTTTACAACTTTAGTAGAAATACCATCATGTCCTTCAGCTTTAGTATTTTTTAATGTGATTATTATATTATTTACAAAATCCTCATCAACGGGCGTCAAGTATATAGTATTACTTAATCTATTATTAGAATTTGTATTTTTTACTTTATGATTTGCCTTATTAGTGACGTCAATGAAGTAGTCATTCATTACAGAAGCAATGGCAGCTGGATCAGTTACACCATTGCCATCTTTCATGATTTTCTCTATAAACTTGTGCTTTGAGCTAGCTGTACCACTCTCACTTTTTATTATATTCCATGTTGCCTTACACATGTTTTTACTATTTAATACATAATTTTTATTTGCATTTTTTTTTTAAATAAGTGTGCACTTTTTCAGTGTTTTAGTATAGTTTTGATATTTATGTCGATTAAAATTATTTTTATTTCTATAATATTTGTAGCGTAAGTCTCTTTTAATTTTACTGCTCTTTTTTAGTCCTTTTGTCATCCATTTTAATTGCAGTGAGGAATTTAGGTTCATTTTAATTTTTAATTTTCGGGAAACATAAGGTGTATATAAGACAAAATAAATCATGAAAAGTATTAAAAGCTAGATTCATATCAGTAATACTGTAAACGTCACTAAATGAGAGACATTGTAAATATTGTTTAAATTTGAATACGTTTACTTTACTATAGCATCTTTTAAATGTGGATATAGTTTTTGGAATAGTTTGCTTATTATCTGTCCAATATTTTAAAATTTGTGCCGTGTTATGGTCTGATAGCCAGAGTGATTTGGTGAATCCAGACCCATTTTCTACATTGCCTATAATCAAATCAATACATGACTTATCTCTCGTTGGTTCTGTTATGTAGCTGGTGAGATTGAATTGTTTAAGAATTTCTTTTAGTCGTAAGGAATATTCATATTCTACCTTTAATATATCTATATTTAGATCACCGGCAATAATTATCTTTTTTAGGATATTTGACTCTGTATTTATGCAGAATTTGCTCTAGTTTTAAAAGGAAGGTATCTAAGTGTAGCTTTATTTTAGTAGGAATTCTATAAATGCATATAAGTATTGTGTTACATTTATCTAAATTTATTCCACATATTTCAAAATGATAATCTATACCGATATTAAAATCTAAGTGTAGAGGTTTGAATGAAATACCTTTTTTTAGTAGGATACATGAGCCACCTCTTTTATAGTCTCTTGAATAAGCAACTGCAAGTTCATAGTTTTTTATGCTAATATATTTTTCATGTCCTTGTTGAACAAAAGTTTCTGTAAAGCATAAAATATCAGGATCTATCTCATTAGAAATATCTGACAACGTTAACTCAATCATTTCCGTTTTGCATAACAGACCCTGAATATTCTGATGGAAAATAATAAAGTTGGTATTTTGATTAGGCACGAAAAAATGTACTGTCTTTTGGATCTTTATTTGCAACATTTAGGTCCTTACATGTTAACGGTATCTTATGCTGGTTACTTCCTTTAATCAATTTAAAATAATAAGGAATGGTTCCTTTCTTTATTCTAGTAGAATGGGAGCATTCAAGTAAGACAGAAGAACTAGATTTAAAATAATAGGGAATCGTGCCCTTTTTTATTACAGGCTGAGATGAATGGGATTTTACATACGGGAGGGTAGAACTAAACATTAATTTCTTGAGGTTAGTTATCGTCAAAAATTTTTGGTGATATTGTTCATAGTCAATTAATACATTAATTTTATTGCAAATGTGAGATATAAAATTGTAATTAAAATTATGTGAATAAGAATATATCATGTCAATGATTGTACAATTTTCAAAAATGTTTTGTCCATAGTTTTATGTTGTTATTTAAAGTTTTTGTATTAAAACAGGAGTTAAATAGTACAGGAGCAATATAGACTTTGACTTTCCTCAATCTATCCAATATAATACATAAATTTGATTGAAATTTAATGATATCAGTGTCGTGACATCCAAAACCTAAAACTACAAAATCATTTTTCCTCAGATTTCCAAGTAAACTATCGCACTTAATTAGTATTTCTGAGCTTGTGGCACCCGGCATGATGAATCCTGATGGCTGGTAGGCGTCGTTCCATTTCCCTCTTCTTGTCATAATTAATTTGTCCGCTAATTCTCTTAGTGATTCATCTCCAAGAATATGTATTGTGTTCTTTTGTTGTACATTTTTATTTACAGTGACATCTGTCGGCCACTCTGGCAAATTTGGCAAATTTCTTGTTGTTGTGGCTCTCTGCTGCTGTTGGCTTGAATAGTTGTGGTCTTGTATTAAATCATGTTGGGGTTTTGGTGGCAACTTTCCTTTATTTATGGGCGTCAAAACTTTATTTTCATTTTCAATCAGTTTTGGAGGAGAAAAATCCAGCATTTCAAGATTGAAATTTAAAATTTTGCTTTTATTGTTAGGTTTTATTTTTTCATTTTCCATCTTTTTGTCCGATGTGTTACATAAGCTGTGTCTTAGTTTAGTTAAAGTGTGTTTTTGAGGTGTTGTCTGGCAAATGTGCATTAGCTTTTTAACTGTTAGTTCATATTCAGTAATTTGTTTCGTTAGCCTTTCATTTGTAATAATTAAATTATCTCGCTCATTTTTAATAATTTCTATCTTCTCCTGAAGTTCTAAATTTCTTTCTTCCAATTTTCCTATTTTATCATTGGAGTCAAAACATAACTCATGATAACTTTTGTTTAATTGGCTGGGACTTGATTCGACAGAGACGTATGACGCATTTTGGTTTTCATCATCAGATGTTTCGTACATGAGATTATCAAACGAGATATTTTTTTTCTTATTACTACGTCTCTGTGTAACGTTTTCCTGGCTAACTGGTGAGATCTTCATAATTTTTGATTCGAAACACGATTGACATTTGTATTCATTTTTATTTTCTTTTGTCATTAAATAGAATCTTTTATCTGAGACATTTGTACAATTTAAATGGAAAAGTTGTTTGCAAATTGCACATAGTAACTTTTGTTTTTCCGAATCCGAGATATTTATTTTACATTTATAACATATGGGTGTCTCCATCTTGCGGACAAACTTCTAAATAGATCTAAGTGTTTGATATTTTTTTTATTGATCCTGCTAGTTCTTCAAAGATGTCGATATTATGATGAACGTCTTGATACTGCTACTCCCCACAAGATGTCGCTAATGAACACAGGTGATTTTTGTCAATGAACGTCTTGAAAAAGCATCGATGTCTCAGTAGTTTTGTTACTCCACCGTAGATAGCGCTCAAAGTGAATACTCAGGATAATCGCCTTAATGTTTATAGTGACTAGATTCAATTTATATGTTGTCTGATAGATTGTTTACATAATTTGAATAACAATAACGGCCGTTGCACATAATATTGTAATTTTTATCACTAAACGCGTAGTTATTACGTATTTACTTCCATAGTTTATGCCAGTTTATAAAAATACACAAAGTTAAAGACAATGTATGTGATTAGCTGCAGTCACTGTTTAGATATTTTCGTCACTAGTCACTAACATTTTTTCTTTCACAACTTTGGAGTCCTTTTTGTAGAAACTGAAGATAACACTTTCACATATGCATTGGTCTGTGATCTACACAATTTTTACTATAGATGAGTTATAACACTCTATTTACTATTTTTCTTCAAAAATATAAACACAGCTGATGTTTACTTGTCACCTAGCGCCATCTTTTTTTTTTCTTTTTTTTTTTTCAAAGGCGGTTACTTCCTTTTAAAACACCAACGCCCGCCACGGTCGATGTTGCTTCTAGTTTTCCGACCGTTTTCTAGCGCAGGGTGACTCGCATTTTCTTGCTTTATCTCCAAATCGATAATGGTATGAGCACTCCCAGTCTGGATCACCCGGCTTCCTCCCATGCCTCGACTTTGATCTTGCCGCTGAGTTGTTTCGGCGTGTGTACCTGAAGGGCTGACGTCCACGATGTCTTGACCGATCTTGCTTGAGTGCGGCGATCTCAAAAGTAAGTTTTTCTATTTGTTTACTCAAGACTTGAATTTGTAAGTCATTGTGTGTCCCACTGTTAGTTGCTGCGGATGAGTCTTGACGTACTTCTGCAACGGCTGCAACGGCTTGTTCTGTGTGCTCCATCATTTTGTCTGCCATTGTAGCCAACGTGTCGAGTGAAGATTCCGTACTGACGGACAGCACAGCTCGTACTTGCGTCGGCAAATGTCCCATCCACAGGACTTTCAACGCGTCGTCAGCGACTTTTGTTCCTGACAGGTCTCGCATAACACGAAGAAGCTGCGAAGGCTTGCGTTCTCCCAGCTCTAGTCCTCCCAATAGCTTTTGAAATTGCTTAGATTCCGATTCTTCATACACCGACAATAATCTCTTCTTAAGGGCCGCATATCTTCCAGTTTGTGGAGGGTTGCAGATAATATCGCTCACTTGTTCGATGTCCGTTCTGTCTAATACGGCGACAGCAAGATTGTATTTTTGCTCTTCTCCTGTCTTGTATGAGGCTACGACAGCTTCGAACTGCGCGAACCACAGCTTCGGTTGTGTTCGCCAGAATGGTGGTATTCTTGATTGAAGAGAGACCGTGGAAACTTCCTTCGCAAGTACTGCTGAAGAGGCGGACGCATCGGCAAATTCTTCTCTCCTTTCGTCTGTCATTTTCTTTGTTTCCGAGTGCCGGAGGGTCACCAAATGTTGTGTGCTGGGACAACTAATTAAAACGCCGATGCGAGAATAGAGAAATGACATTTTATTAGTATATATATACAGTATTTACATAATTATATACAAAACATTATACTACAAACTAAGCACATACTGATGTACCTACGATGCGATGGTGGGGGTAGCGCTGTTTCAACGCGCGGCTTGTATGCTCCTACAGATCCTTACAGATCTCGCTTCCTCTACACTCATCACTCTCTTCTTACATGCTCGCCGGTTATTATTGCCCAGCTAAGTAAAAGTTTGCCTGTATGCCTGTTATGCTTTTACATTTAAAGCACTTGACCGATATTGATGAATTTCATCGTAAATTGCTTAGTTTTGACTTGTGTCTGCCCTCCTGCCTGCGTCTGTGTTCCTTAGCACATACCCCTGACTCTCTTCAAAACCAGGGTGAATTGAATAGGCTGCTTCTGGGTAAGCTCGCTACATCGTAGACCTCATCTCTGTCCTCGGACAAGATTGTGGCCAAGAGCAAATCCATCTTATAAAAAAAATAAGTGTCAAAAATAGCTACTTTAAAATTACGCCATGGATATTGCTATTTTTCGAGCATGTAAACGTAGCGTTAGGATTGGTTAAAAAAACCAGCTCTAAAGATTATGAAGCCAGCATCGATACTTGCAATAAATAAGCGTTTACGCATACATAGAGTACGTTGCATTATTCCGGGCACGATTAAATGGTTATAGAGCTTATAAAATTTAGAGTTTGCACTTATATTGCAATTTTTAGATGTAAAACATCTATTAGCGCTGGCTGGCAATATTTTTTTATTTCATTTTATACAGCGTGTCATTACAGGCTTAACCTACTCCAACATCGCTAAAAACATAAAGAAAAATTATAAATTTGGTACACATAATAATGCCTGTGAATTTCTCCAACGAACAGAACGGAAACCAAGACGGAAAATGGCATGAGGCCGTCGTGCCACGAGGTTCAGATATTTTACATCTGTCGGCCAACTTTATTACTTTGGTATGTCTGTCTATCTTTAAACAAATCTACCAATTAATACTTATAGAATCGCAAGCTTTTTCGCCAGTGTTATCATAACACACTTGACAACACACAACAAACACTAAAAACATATGATGCAAGGAACTAAAAGCTTGTAGGTAATAAATTCACAACCTCCTCCTTCTTTGAACTCTATTAAAAAAAAATAAACAATTGGTATGTAATATTTATTTTAAGAGTGTAAAGTTTTCTTTTTATGATAAATGTGTATTACTCCTTCAACCGGACGCTTGCGGCTTTTTTTTATTAATGATGGGTTTGCTCTTGGCCACAATCTTGCCCGAGGACAGAGATGAGGTCTACGATGTATGCGAGCTTACCCAGAAGCAGCCTATTCACTCTGGTTTTGATGAGTCAGGTTGTATGTGCTCGGGAACACAGATGCAGGCAGGGAGTTCCATTGCTTTGCTGTGCGCATTAAGAATGATGACGAAAAGCGCTCGGTGCGTGCGGAGGGAATATTAACCATTGAAGGCTTGAAGGATAGATGTAATATGTATTGTCCTTAAAAGTAATAACATTTATGTTTTCTCCATTAGGTTACACACTCCTGTACCTCAGTTTTCGTAGCGTTTCCGTAAAAGCGTTACATTCCGATGCCGAAGCCGTTCGGAACGCGTCGAAGATTAACGTTACTGCTTGCGTAACAGATTATTACGTTCTCAACAATTTAAAAGGTTCGCGTCCTTGCCAGTGGTGTCCTAGGTGAAGAATAGAATGCGTTGCGCAATGCGATGCTGTGCTACAATGATTAGTACAAGCGATAACGCCGAAAACAAGTATGTGTGTGTTCATACATTTGATATTTACGCATCGCGTTATGCAGCGCTGCCTTGATGCTTTTGACGATCAACAACGGGTTACAAAGAAGAGGTACGGAACCCTAAAAATTAGATTTTAATATGTGTCAGTGCGATACACAGACATTCTCCTTTTTGACGACCTCCGTGGCTTTACGGTCATCACGCCGGACTATCACATTGGAGCGTTGAGGTCCCGGGTTCGATCCCCGGACCGGTCTAGATGGAAAATGATCTTTTTCAGATTGGCCTGGGTCTTGGATGTTAATCTATATAATATGTATTGGTTATAAAATATAGTATCGTTTAGTTAGTATCCTATAACACAAGTCTCGAACTTACTTTGGGGCTAACTCAATCTTTGTGATTTGTCCGTATATATTTATTTACCTATTTATTATAAAAGACAGTAGATGACGTTTCTAGTCGATCATTTTAATTTGTGTGATTGTCAGACTATTTTAACTTGTAGAAAAACAGTGAAAATAGTCATCTGAATAAATAAACAACAAGTTATAAAAATAAATATAAGCATAAAAAGCAAAGAGATTCCAATTCAGATTATCCAGGATTGTAATAGCGAGTTCGTTTGGTTCGAACCTTCCACAACACACTACGAGCGCAGAGCAAATATACTACAGAGCCCACTCTTTATAAGGATTTATTTATTCGCACATTGAAAAGACAATTTGTGGCTAAATTGATTCGATAAGTAGAAATTAGAGTACACTATCAATCACCACATTGGATCGAATACTTATTGAAAGCATTCGCCGTTAATAAGCGTTGCTACAGACGATTTAGACAATAGGAACAATGCACAAACCACTTACCATGTAGGCAGGCTTCGAGCACGATTCCTCACGAATAGTTCTTCCTTTAGACACCTAGCCGGCCAGCCACACACGATTATAAAGTTCCAAAAACACTGTTGAGCACTTGAAGTTTTATTAAGAATAATTGAGTAAAATGTAATGTTTGATGCGCGCGCGCCTTCGCTTTCACGTACAGACACGGAGAGGTTTTTACTGGTTCTGCCACCAGCCTTCTGCTACCAGCCTATGGCGTTGATCTCTCAGACACCGGTAGGATCTGCGCATGCGCCAGCGGAAGTCCGGGCGCCCCATTGGCTAAATAGAACTGCAGCACAGCGAATTGTGATGATTGATAAGTGCATCGGTAAGGCGCGCGAAATTCAAATTGAAAGGTAAACAAGATTTGCGTTGAAAACGGAACATTCCGCCCACCAAAATACCAATAGGATTTTCCCAGAGTAAGAATAAGAAACGGTAATTAACGATAAATATGTTTAAGTTATTATTCTAAACTTAAAAGCTAACAAATGATAAGTTGAAACGATTATACGGAGGGTAGAGTATTGTATACATAGTTTGACCAAAGGTCTCTTAAGCGAGTGATCCCTGGCTGTTCTAACGGTTGCGACTCGAACTACCCCATCAGGGCCAGGATGCAAGGAAACAACTCGTCCTAATGCCCATTGAAGAGGAGGCCGATTGTCCTCTTTTATAAGTACGATTGAGTTTACAATTAACGGTGTTGAGTCCGTGGTCCATTTTGCTCGCTGAGTTAACCCATGTAAATATTCATTTTTCCAGCGTTTCCAAAATTGTTGTTGAAAAGATTGGATAAGTTGCCATCGATTTAGTCGATTGATTTTTACGTCCTTGTAGTCGAAGTCAGGAACTGCTGTAAGAGGTTCCAGCGTTAAAAAATGACCGGGCGTAAGAACGTTCAAATCGTTGGGATCCGAGCTCAATGGACACAAAGGCCGCGAATTTAAAATTGATTCGATCTGAGCGAAGAGTGTGGTAAGCTCTTCAAACGTTAAGACCTGATCGCCAACAATACGGTACAAATGACTCTTTGCGGCTTTGATTTGGATTTCCCACCCCTCCAAAGTGGGGAGCAGAAGGTACGTTACGTTTAAAATCTATTTTTTCCGCATGAGAGGCTTGTTCGATACCTGACGCTAGTTGTGAACTTGCACCAACGAAATTCGTACCGCAGTCAGAGTGAATAACATTGCAGCGGCCGCGACGAGAAACGAAGCGACGCAATGCCGCGATGAAGCCGTCAGTCGATAAAGTAGAAACCACCTCAAGGTGCACTGCTTTTGTGCTCAAGCATACGAATAAACACAAGTACGCTTTATCGATTTTAGCACCACGATGAAGCCCGAGCTTAATTCGAAAAGGCCCTCCTAGATCGACACCTACGACAGAGAAGGGTTTTGCCTGATTGACACGAAAGGCCGGAAGGTCGCTCATAAAGGGTTGCAAAGGTTTCGGTTTAAGACGGTAGCATCTTATGCATCTTGAAAGATGATGACGTACAGCATGCTTTGCCGCAAGTATCCAAAACTGTTGTAAAATCAGATAGTTGGTTGTGTTCAGACCGGGATGAAAATTGTTTCGATGAATAGATTCGATTACAGCTGATGTAAGAACACTCTTTTTGGGCAATAATGCGGGATACTTATGTTCGAAGTCAAGATCGGAGCGCGATAGGCGCCCGCCTACTCTGAGTATACCCTGCTCGTCCAAAAACGGGTTTAGTTTACGAAAACTGCGAGGTAACTGTATCTTTGATTGTAATTTGGATATGACATCCAAAAAACAACGATGTTGGAAATGTTTGACGATAATTAGTAACGCACGATGACGCTCAGCGTCCGTTACGAAAAGATTATCTGATCGCGGAACAGTGTTACGCATGTTATTACAAAACCTGCGAACGTAAGCGATAATGCGACAGATTTTATCTAAAGAAGAATATTTTTCGAATAGCCGATCAATTATAGACGTGTGATTAACGCTTTCGATTTGATCCGAAACGAGAACCGTGGTGCGACGCTGCTCAGAGAGCACCGCATTGTCATCGTTTGAACGATTTTTCGATGTATCGATTGGCCACTCAGACTGTGGTTGAGACAACCATTCTGGGCCCGCCCACCATAGGGCATTGTTTAGCAAATCGTGAGGCAATTGCCCACGCGAACAAACATCTGCAGGATTTGTGACAGATGGTACGTGCCTCCAGCACTCGGTCGGTACGATATCTTGAATGTGACTTACGCGGTTTGCAACGAATGTCACCCAGCGAGAAGAAGGAGCTCGCAACCAGGATAAGGTAACGGTGGAATCACACCACAGATAAGTGTCATGGACAGGAATCCGCAGCGTGTCCTTGACAAATTTGATAAGGTCTGTAAGCAAAACTGCACCACACAGCTCTAAGCGAGGTAACGATTGACGTTTTAAAGGAGCTACACGAGCCTTTGCACATACGAGAAAGACGCGAACGGAGCCGTCAGACTCGATAACACGCAGGTATATAACGGCGCCATATGCTGCTTCGGAGCTGTCACAAAATCCATGCAGTTGATATGATTGAGCGCTATCGGTAGCGTATTTACGTGGAATTTTAAGATTCCTAACTTGAGGAAGCTGTTCAGAGAACTTTTCCCATTGAGAGATAATTTCCGGTGGGGTCTTATCATCCCATGAAAGACCTAGAATCCAAAGCTTTTGAATAAGACATTTGGCATGAATTGTCAAAGGAGATAGAAAACCCAGAGGATCGAAAATTCTGGCAACCTCACTCAAAATCGTTCGCTTGGTGCACGGTTGATTAGATGGATTAACGGTAAAGACGAACGAATCCGAAGCAGGCTCCCACTTAAGGCCCAGAACCTTGATAGTTGTGTCTTCAGTTTCGGTAAAAGTGATTGCTTCTGAAAGACACGCCTCCGCGGGAAGATCGCTAAGTAGCTCGGGTCGGTTACTCACCCATTTTCGGAGCTCAAACGAGCCAAGACCGAAAAGAGCGATGAGTTGAGTTTTGATTTCTCTGGCGTCCTTCAGCGATGAGCTTCCGGATATGACGTCATCAACGTATATGTCGGAAGTTAAAACGGTTTTGGCCTTTGGGTACTTGTGACCCTCATCGTTGGCCAGTTGCTGAATAGAGCGGCACGCCAGGAATGGAGCGGAAGACACTCCGTACGTTACGGTATTTAATACGTACTCTTGAAGAGGCTCATCTGGGTGAGCTCGCCAGAGAATACGTTGATAATCACGATGTTGAGGAGCTAGGTTGATTTGACGGTACATTTGGCGCACGTCTGCCATGAAGACAATTGCGTGCTCACGGAAATGAAGAAGGATCTCTACGATATTTGATTGTAGCTTCGGTCCCGTCAGCAGCGAGTCGTTTAGCGATTTGGAAGTTGCATCTTTAGCCGCGGCGTCGAATACAACGCGAAGCTTCGTTGTAGCGCTGTCGGGACGTAGCACACAATGGTGCGGTATATAATACTTGCCTTGACCCATTTGCTTGGCAGGT
Source organism: Ephestia elutella (assembly GCA_018467065.1). NCBI lineage: Eukaryota > Metazoa > Arthropoda > Insecta > Lepidoptera > Pyralidae > Ephestia > Ephestia elutella. Next base: position 293,222 of record CM031590.1, read on the forward strand.
ACCAGAGTCATGTGACCACTGTCGATATAGTCAGTCATGAACTCCACGTATTGTTGGTTTAAATTGTGATCGCGATACAGACGCCTTTCAATGGCATGAAAGCGTCGTAAGGCTATCTCTCGAGAACCTTCAAAGACTGGCTCCTCGTCGTCCTTGAAGGGGAGACAAACTACATATCTACCTGTCTCGTCACGGTAGTGATTACTGAGAAAACTATTTTCACAGCGTTGCTCTTCTGGGGTCAATCGGGAAGATTGTGGAACGTTATCGATTTCCCAGAAACGTTGAACAATTTTGTTTAAACTATCGTCTACGGTAGAAGGGGCTACTCCTAGTAGACTGGACGATGCGAGTCTGGACTTCCCAAGAAGAAGCCAGCCGAAGACTGAGTTGAAAGCTCGCGGTTGAGAGGCGTTACCCTTCAGACGTTGTTCGAGAAGTGACTCAGCAAAGACGTCGGCACCTAACAAGACGTCGATTGGACCAGGGATGTCAAAACCAGGATCAGCTAGCGGTAGTGTTTTGACCTCCTCCCATCCTTTCGTATTTAGCCTTGCTATCGGTTGATCTCCGCAAATGCTCGGTATGACGAGCATTCCCAGACGAAACTTTACGTTACAGTTGGTGCCAATGTCGCATGTAACAAAGCCACTGACTGAGGCAGGGCTGCCCCCTAACCCATAAACGTTGATATTACCAGTTATAGGTTTTAGATTTAATCGTTGAGCGGCGTGAGCCGTGAGAAAATTGTTTTGACTGCCGGTGTCAAATAACGCGCGAAATGTATGAAATTCACCAGAAGCATCACGAATCTGGACTAGAGCTGTTGCCAGTAACACGGTTGTGGTTACGGTTGGATCAGACTGAGTCAACGAATCCTTAGCCACTAAGGTCGCCGAGCTTGCCGCCGACTCCTTATGTAGCAAAGTGTGGTGTTTACGTCTACATTGTCGACATGAAAACATTGATGTGCACTCTCGCACTGAATGGGATGCGTTAAGACAATTGTAGCACCATTTCTTTTCAGTGGCCACAGCCATGCGCTCATCTATTGATTTTGCCAAAAAATCATTACAGGCCGAGATGTGATGTTCATTGCGACAGTAGGCACATTTACGAATCGGAGTGCTCGAATTGTGAGCAGGTTTCGCTTGTTGTTTATCACCAACATTTTTATGAGTAGTGACGGTGGGAGCGACAAGCGAATGCGTGACGTTATGTCGCTTGAACTTCTGTGAAGTTCCCGGTGTGTCCTTTGAAACGTTAGCGGTTTTATTGGTAACATTCGAAAAGTGCGTGTCGCGAATTAATGCTTCACCTTTAGAGTGTAAGAATGCCCTTAAATGGTTATACTGTGGAAGCTCAATATCGGTATGTTTTTCCTCAAACTCGCGTCTTAATTTGGTATCGAGTTTGGCCAGAACATTATAACAAAGAACAAAATCCCATTTATCGGTAGGTAATTTTAAAGTTTTTAAAATTGTTAAGTTCTCATCGATCGTGTCTAAGGCGCGTCGAAAATCTTGAGCGTTCGAAGTCTTTAAACTAACGTCCAAGATATCACGCCAGCACGTAAACGCTAATTCGCGTTTATCTTCATAACGGGACTTGAGAGCCTTCGTACGCACTTAAATAATGTTCACTTGCAACAGGAAAAGTTCTAATGAACGATAAAGCATCACCACTTAAAACTGACACGAGATAGTGAAATTTCTCAATATTACATAAGGAGGTAGAATCATGTATCAACGCGTTATAAGTTGCAATGAACTCAGGCCATTCCTTGATAGCACCGGAAAAAGTTGGCAACGAAATTTTTGGTAACCGCATATTTCCACTGTGCGAACCGGTCAATGAATTATGTTTCGAAGTGTCAGCTTGTTGAGATGAACGTTGTTCAAATTTTCGTTGAATTGCCAACACTTGAAAATACAATTCGTCAAATCGATCCTGAAGTTCATCGTCCTCCTCATCGGCATCATCCTTAAGAAGGTCCAAAATAATAAAAATGGGAGTCATGAAAACTATCAGCAATCGTTTTTATTTCATGACAATATGAAAGAAATAACCCTACTTGTGATTCATCGGTATTGGCTAAGGTACCTACTTCCAAAGCCTTCGTTAAGCGATTATATGCTATAGTTCGTTTACGTCGCAAACTGGGCAAATTATTAATAGTGTACGTATTTTCGATACCCTTTTTAATAGTAGGTTTAGATTTACGCCTTGATAGTAAAGACATAATTAATATCAAAACAATAAAACCTGATAGCAACAAATATTCGGATTCGATAAAAAAGTTTAGTTGCGAACGTCTTCAGCGAGACCGCGTTCACAAGAATCGACGAGAATCACTGGGGCGGTATTACACGACAACAGGTAATATTGTCACCTCGGTCACCTGAGTTTTAAATTGAAATAAATTAAATTGATAAGGATGAATTAAATGAGCGTTAGGAACACTAAAAACGGTTTGCGATATTCGTTAATGTACGGTAAATAAAAAAAATAAAAATCAGTTTTTTTGTAAAAACAAAAAACTATGATTTTTAACCTAAAACGGTAATAATGAAAATGTGAACGCACCAAAATTCGTTGAAAATATGATACGATAAACGATTATTATTATTTACTATATGGGAACGCCAGCGCGAGCACCAGACGGGTGATCAGTCCACCTATGCTGGGACCATTTCACCCAATTTATAGGGTTTTGAGTTACCTGGTAACTCACGTTGGTGGCGACCCATTGAATCTACCTGTTACTTTGCAGAATTATAACGAACTATCAACATAAAATTATGAGAAGGTGGATTTGCAATATTGTATTATTGCGAACGGTAAAACGGTAGATAATTTTATGCTAATAAGTATAAAACGACAAAAGAATTTATTTTCAACAAATATTCTAGAAACTGATGGAATCGTCCATCTTAAATCGATAAACGGTAGGTGTTCCGTTTTCAACGTAAACTTCGTTTACTTTTCAATTCGAATTTCGCGCGCGTTATCGACGCACTTGTCAATCATCATGATTCGTCGTGCTGCAGGCGATTTAGCCAATGGAGGCGCCCGGATTACCGCCGGCGCATGTACTATCCTACCGGCGTCTTGGAATACAGCGCCAAAGGCTGGTGGCAGAACCAGTAAAAACCTCTCCGTGTCTAGCAAGTTCGTCTGCAAATGCGCGCGCACCAAAACCGCATTACAGCCTTTTTACTCAATTATTTTAATCAAACTTCAAGTGCTCAACAGTTTTTCTTCTTTATAATCGTGCTGTGGCTGGCCGGCCAGGTGTCCCAAGGAAGAACTATTCGTGAGGACTCGTGCACGAAACCTGCCTACGTGGTAAGTGATCTGTGCATTGTTTCTATTGTCTAAATCGTCTGTAACGCATATTAACGGCGAATGCTCCCAGCATTCGATCCAATGTGGTGATTGACAGTGTACAAGTGCGATTTATCGAGTCAATTTGAAACGAAATAAATTTTCGATAAATAAATATCAAGAGGAAACGTTGAACGGTTGGAAAAAAGTAGTCGAGTTATAACGAACTATCAACATAAAATTATGAGAAGGTGGATTTGCAATATTGTATTATTGCGAACGGTAAAACGGTAGATAATTTTATGCTAATAAGTATAAAACGACAAAAGAATTTATTTTCAACAAATATTCTAGAAACTGATGGAAGCCATCTTAAATCGATAAACGGTAGGTGTTCCGTTTTCAACGTAAACTTCGTTTACTTTTCAATTCGAATTTCGCGCGCGTTATCGACGCACTTGTCAATCATCATGATTCGTCGTGCTGCAGGCGATTTAGCCAATGGAGCGCCCGGATTACCGCCGGCGCATGTACTATCCTACCGGCGTCTTGGAATACAGCGCCATAGGCTGGTGGCAGAACCAGTAAACTATTCTGAGTCTGTACGTGAAAGCGAATGCGCGCGCGCACCAAACATTACAGCCCTTTTACTCAATTATTTTAATCAAACTTCAAGTGCTCAACAGTTTTTTTGGAACTTTATAATCGTGTGTGGCTGGCCGGCCAGGTGTCCCAAGGAAGAACAATTCGTGAGGAATCGTGCACGAAACCTGCCTACGTGGTAAGTGATCTGTGCATTGTTTCTATTGTCTAAATCGTCTGTAACGCATATTAACGGCGAATGCTTCCAGCATTCGATCCAATGTGGTGATTGACAGTGTACAAGTGCTATTTATCGAGTCAATTTAGCCACATTTTTTGGTGCCGAAACCCGGGAACTTTGGAGACCTACCTTCAGTCTGCCGCCAAATACCAATTCGATTTAGTAATTGCTACTTCATTTACCGTATTCCACGCTTATTATACTTACTAGTACAGCTAAAACGAATAAACATAACATTTTGTTTCAATTACTAATCGGAAAACAAGTCTTTGTTCCATTTTGTTTTGTTGAGTACCTTACCTACCGATTATCGATTTAAGATGGCTTCCATCAGTTTCTAGAATATTTGTTGAAAATAAATTCTTTTGTCGTTTTATACTTATTAGCATAAAATTATCTACCGTTTTACCGTTCGCAATAAACAATATTGCAAATCCACCTTCTCATAATTTTATGTTGATAGTTCGTTATAACTCGACTACTTTTTTCCAACCGTTCAACGTTTCCTCTTGATATTTATTTATCGAAAAGTTATTTCGTTTCAAATTACGAAATATTTTTTATCGTGACGTTGTATCGTTTATCGTATCATATTTTCAACGAATTTTGGTGCGTTCACATTTTCATTATTACCGTTTTAGGTTAAAAATCATAGTTTTTTGTTTTTACAAAAAAACTGATTTTTATTTTTTTTATTTACCGTACATTAACGAATATCGCAAACCGTTTTTAGTGTTCCTAACGCTCATTTAATTCATCCTTATCAATTTAATTTATTTCAATTTAAAACTCAGGTGACCGAGGTGACAATATTACCTGTTGTCGTGTAATACCGCCCCAGTGATTCTCGTCGATTCTTGTGAACGCGGTCTCGCTGAAGACGTTCGCAACTAAACTTTTTTATCGAATCCGAATATTTGTTGCTATCAGTTTTTATTGTTTTGATATTAATTATGTCTTTACTATCAAGGCGTAAATCTAAACCTACTATTAAAAAGGGTATCGAAAATACGTACACTATTAATAATTTGCCCAGTTTGCGACGTAAACGAACTATAGCATATAATCGCTTAACGAAGGCTTTGGAAGTAGGTACCTTAGCCAATACCGATGAATCACAAGTAGGGTTATTTCTTTCATATTGTCATGAAATAAAAACGATTGCTGATAGTTTTCATGACTCCCATTTTATTATTTTGGACCTTCTTAAGGATGATGCCGATGAGGAGGACGATGAACTTCAGGATCGATTTGACGAATTGTATTTTCAAGTGTTGGCAATTCAACGAAAATTTGAACAACGTTCATCTCAACAAGCTGACACTTCGAAACATAATTCATTGACCGGTTCGCACAGTGGAAATATGCGGTTACCAAAAATTTCGTTGCCAACTTTTTCCGGTGCTATCAAGGAATGGCCTGAGTTCATTGCAACTTATAACGCGTTGATACATGATTCTACCTCCTTATGTAATATTGAGAAATTTCACTATCTCGTGTCAGTTTTAAGTGGTGATGCTTTATCGTTCATTAGAACTTTTCCTGTTGCAAGTGAACATTATTTAAGTGCGTACGAGGCTCTCAAGTCCTGTTATGAAGATAAACGCGAATTAGCGTTTACGTGCTGGCGTGATATCTTGGACGTTAGTTTAAAGACTTCGAACGCTCAAGATTTTCGACGCGCCTTAGACACGATCGATGAGAACTTAACAATTTTAAAAACTTTAAAATTACCTACCGATAAATGGGATTTTGTTCTTTGTTATAATGTTCTGGCCAAACTCGATACCAAATTAAGACGCGAGTTTGAGGAAAAACATACCGATATTGAGCTTCCACAGTATAACCATTTAAGGGCATTCTTACACTCTAAAGGTGAAGCATTAATTCGCGACACGCACTTTTCGAATGTTACCAATAAAACCGCTAACGTTTCAAAGGACACACCGGGAACTTCACAGAAGTTCAAGCGACATAACGTCACGCATTCGCTTGTCGCTCCCACCGTCACTACTCATAAAAATGTTGGTGATAAACAACAAGCGAAACCTGCTCACAATTCGAGCACTCCGATTCGTAAATGTGCCTACTGTCGCAATGAACATCACATCTCGGCCTGTAATGATTTTTTGGCAAAATCAATAGATGGGCGCATGGCTGTGGCCACTGAAAAGAAATGGTGCTACAATTGTCTTAACGCATCCCATTCAGTGCGAGAGTGCACATCAATGTTTTCATGTCGACAATGTAGACGTAAACACCACACTTTGCTACATAAGGAGCCGGCGGCAAGCTCGGCGACCTTAGTGGCTAAGGATTCGTTAACTCAGTCTGATCCAACCGTAACCACAACCGTGTTACTGGCAACAGCTCTCGTCCAGATTCGTGATGCTTCTGGTGAATTTCATACATTTCGCGCGTTATTTGACACCGGCAGTCAAAACAATTTTCTCACGGCTCACGCCGCTCAACGATTAAATCTAAAACCTATAACTGGTAATATCAACGTTTATGGGTTAGGGGGCAGCCCTACCTCAGTCAGTGGCTTTGTTACATGCGACATTGGCACCAACTGTAACGTAAAAGTTTCGTCTGGGAATGCTCGTCATACCGAGCATTTGCGGAGATCAACCGATAGCAAGGCTAAATACGAAAGGATGGGAGGAGGTCAAAACACTACCGCTAGCTGATCCTGGTTTTGACATCCTGGTCCAATCGACGTCTTGTTAGGTGCCGACGTCTTTGCTGAGTCACTTCTCGAACAACGTCTGAAGGGTAACGCCTCTCAACCGCGAGCTTTCAACTCAGTCTTCGGCTGGCTTCTTCTTGGGAAGTCCAGACTCGCATCGTCCAGTCTACTAGGAGTAGCCCCTTCTACCGTAGACGATAGTTTAAACAAAATTGTTCAACGTTTCTGGGAAATCGATAACGTTCCACAATCTTCCCGATTGACCCCAGAAGAGCAACGCTGTGAAAATAGTTTTCTCAGTAATCACTACCGTGACGAGACAGGTAGATATGTAGTTTGTCTCCCCTTCAAGGACGACGAGGAGCCAGTCTTTGAAGGTTCTCGAGAGATAGCCTTACGACGCTTTCATGCCATTGAAAGGCGTCTGTATCGCGATCACAATTTAAACCAACAATACGTGGAGTTCATGACTGACTATATCGACAGTGGTCACATGACTCTAGTACCTGCCAAGCAAATGGGTCAAGGCAAGTATTATATACCGCACCATTGTGTGCTACGTCCCGACAGCGCTACAACGAAGCTTCGCGTTGTATTCGACGCCTCGGCTAAAGATGCAACTTCCAAATCGCTAAACGACTCGCTGCTGACGGGACCGAAGCTACAATCAAATATCGTAGAGATCCTTCTTCATTTCCGTGAGCACGCAATTGTCTTCATGGCAGACGTGCGCCAAATGTACCGTCAAATCAACCTAGCTCCTCAACATCGTGATTATCAACGTATTCTCTGGCGAGCTCACCCAGATGAGCCTCTTCAAGAGTACGTATTAAATACCGTAACGTACGGAGTGTCTTCCGCTCCATTCCTGGCGTGCCGCTCTATTCAGCAACTGGCCAACGATGAGGGTCACAAGTACCCAAAGGCCAAAACCGTTTTAACTTCCGACATATACGTTGATGACGTCATATCCGGAAGCTCATCGCTGAAGGACGCCAGAGAAATCAAATCTCAACTCATCGCTCTTTTCGGTCTTGGCTCGTTTGAGCTCCGAAAATGGGTGAGTAACCGACCCGAGCTACTTAGCGATCTTCCCGCGGAGGCGTGTCTTTCTAGAAGCAATCACTTTTACCGAAACTGAAGACACAACTATCAAGGTTCTGGGCCTTAAGTGGGAGCCTGCTTCGGATTCGTTCGTCTTTACCGTTAATCCATCTAATCAACCGTGCACCAAGCGAACGATTTTGAGTGAGGTTGCCAGAATTTTCGATCCTCTGGGTTTTCTATCTCCTTTGACAATTCATGCCAAATGTCTTATTCAAAAGCTTTTGGATTCTAGGTCTTTCATGGGATGATAAGCCCCCACCGGAAATTATCTCTCAATGGGAAAAGTTCTCTGAACAGCTTCCTCAAGTTAGGAATCTTAAGATTCCACGTAAATACGCTACCGATAGCGCTCAATCATATCAACTGCATGGATTTTGTGACAGCTCCGAAGCAGCATATGGCGCCGTTATATACCTGCGCGTTACCGAGTCTGACGGCTCCGTTCGCGTTTTTCTCGTTTGTGCTAAGGCTCGTGTAGCTCCTTTGAAACGTCAATCGTTACCTCGCCTAGAGCTGTGTGGTGCACTTTTGCTCGCAGACCTTATCAAATTTGTCAAGGACACGCTGCGGATTCCTGTCCATGACACTTATCTGTGGTGTGACTCCACCGTTACCTTGTCCTGGTTGCGAGCTCCTTCTTCTCGCTGGGTGACATTCGTTGCAAACCGCGTAAGTCACATTCAAGATATCGTGCCGACCGAGTGCTGGAGGCACGTACCATCTGTCACAAATCCTGCAGATGTTTGTTCGCGTGGGCAATTGCCTCACGAGTTGCTGAACAATGCCCTATGGTGGGCGGGCCCAGAGTGGTTGTCTCAACCACAGTCTGAGTGGCCAATCGATACATCGAGAAATCGTTCAAACGACGACAATGCGGTGCTCTCTGAGCAGCGTCGCACCACAGTTCTCGTTTCGGATCAAATCGAAAGCGTAAACCAAACTTCTATAATTGATCGACTATTCGAAAAATATTCTTCTTTAGATAAAATCTGTCGCATTATCGCTTACGTTCGCAGGTTTTGTAATAACATGCGTAACACTGTTCCGCGATCAGATAATCTTTTCGTAACGGACGCTGAGCGTCATCGTGCGTTACTAATTATCGTGAAACATTTCCAACAACGTTGTTTTTCGGATGTCATATCCAAATTACAATCAAAGATACAGTTACCTCGTAGTTTTCGTAAACTAAACCCGTTTTTGGACGAGCAGGGTATACTCAGAGTAGGCGGGCGCCTAGCGCACTCCGATCTTGACTTCGAACAGAAGTATCCCGCATTATTGCCCAAAAAGAGTGTTCTTACATCCGCTGTAATCGAATCTATTCATCGAAACAATTTTCATCCCGGTCTGAACACAACCAACTATCTGATTTTACAACAGTTTTGGATACTTGCGGCAAAGCATGCTGTACGTCATCATCTTTCAAGATGCATAAGATGCTACCGTCTTAAACCGAAACCTTTGCAACCCTTTATGAGCGACCTTCCGGCCTTTCGTGTCAATCAGGCAAAACCCTTCTCTGTCGTAGGTGTCGATCTAGGAGGGCCTTTTCGAATTAAGCTCGGGCTTCATCGTGGTGCTAAAATCGATAAAGCGTACTTGTGTTTATTCGTATGCTTGAGCACAAAAGCAGTGCACCTTGAGGTGGTTTCTACTTTATCGACTGACGGCTTCATCGCGGCATTGCGTCGCTTCGTTTCTCGTCGCGGCCGCTGCAATGTTATTCACTCTGACTGCGGTACGAATTTCGTTGGTGCAAGTTCACAACTAGCGTCAGGTATCGAACAAGCCTCTCATGCGGAAAAAATAGATTTTAAACGTAACGTACCTTCTGCTCCCCACTTTGGAGGGGTGTGGGAAATCCAAATCAAAGCCGCAAAGAGTCATTTGTACCGTATTGTTGGCGATCAGGTCTTAACGTTTGAAGAGCTTACCACACTCTTCGCTCAGATCGAATCAATTTTAAATTCGCGGCCTTTGTGTCCATTGAGCTCGGATCCCAACGATTTGAACGTTCTTACGCCCGGTCATTTTTTAACGCTGGAACCTCTTACAGCAGTTCCTGACTTCGACTACAAGGACGTAAAAATCAATCGACTAAATCGATGGCAACTTATCCAATCTTTTCAACAACAATTTTGGAAACGCTGGAAAAATGAATATTTACATGGGTTAACTCAGCGAGCAAAATGGACCACGGACTCAACACCGTTAACTGTAAACTCAATCGTACTTATAAAAGAGGACAATCGGCCTCCTCTTCAATGGGCATTAGGACGAGTTGTTTCTTTGCATCCTGGCCCTGATGGGGTAGTTAGAGTCGCAACCATTAGAACAGCCAGAGATCACTCGCTTAAGAGACCTTTGGTCAAACTATGTCCTCTACCATCCGTATAATCGTTATAACTTAGCATTTCTTAGCTTTTAAGTTTAGGATAGTAACTTAAACATATTTATCGTTAATTACCGTTTCTTATTCTTACTCTGGGAAAATCCCATTGGTATTTTGGTGGGCGGAATGTTCCGTTTTCAACGTAAACTTCGTTTACTTTTCAATTCGAATTTCGCGCGCGTTATCGACGCACTTGTCAATCATCATGATTCGTCGTGCTGCAGGCGATTTAGCCAATGGAGCGCCCGGATTACCGCCGGCGCATGTACTATCCTACCGGCGTCTTGGAATACAGCGCCATAGGCTGGTGGCAGAACCAGTAAACTATTCTGAGTCTGGACGTTGAATCGAAGGCGCGCGCGCACCAAACATTACATCTTTTTTACTCAATTATCCTAATCAAACTTCAAGTGCTCAACAGTGTTTTTGGAACTTTATAATCGTGTGTGGCTGGCCGGCTAGGTGTCTAAAGGAAGAACTATTCGTGAGGAATCGTGCACGAAACCTGCCTACGTGGTAAGTGATCTGTGCATTGTTTCTATTGTCTAAATCGTCTGTAACGCATATTAACGGCGAATGCTTCCAGCATTCGATCCAATGTGGTGATTGACAGTGTACAAGTGCTATTTATCGAGTCAATTTAGCCACAGACTTGTTTTCCGATTAGTAATTGAAACAAAATGTTATGTTTATTCGTTTTAGCTGTACTAGTAAGTATAATAAGCGTGGAATACGGTAAATGAAGTAGCAATTACTAAATCGAATTGGTATTTGGCGGCAGACTGAAGGTAGGTATCCAAAGTTCCCGGGTTTCGGCACCAAAAAATATGGCTAAATTGATTCGATAAGTAGAAATTAGAGTACACTATCAATCACCACATTGGATCGAATACTTATTGAAAGCATTCGCCGTTAATAAGCGTTGCTACAGACGATTTAGACAATAGGAACAATGCACAAACCACTTACCATGTAGGCAGGCTTCGAGCACGATTCCTCACGAATAGTTCTTCCTTTAGACACCTAGCCGGCCAGCCACACACGATTATAAAGTTCCAAAAACACTGTTGAGCACTTGAAGTTTTATTAAGAATAATTGAGTAAAATGTAATGTTTGATGCGCGCGCGCCTTCGCTTTCACGTACAGACACGGAGAGGTTTTTACTGGTTCTGCCACCAGCCTTCTGCTACCAGCCTATGGCGTTGATCTCTCAGACACCGGTAGGATCTGCGCATGCGCCAGCGGAAGTCCGGGCGCCCCATTGGCTAAATAGAACTGCAGCACAGCGAATTGTGATGATTGATAAGTGCATCGGTAAGGCGCGCGAAATTCAAATTGAAAGGTAAACAAGATTTGCGTTGAAAACGGAACACAATTCTTTAGATATAAAAAGTTCTTATCTTCCATCAGTTTGCTACTCAGCACGTCTCAACTCAACCAAACCGATTTTTATTAAATTTACCTAATACCTACATATATATTTATCTAAGACATATAAATGGATTAAATATTAATTGGATTCACAATAGAAAGTACACCGAATTTCGTATTTTACATAATGCAAACAGTTAACGTTAATATTTTATTTTACCTATTTTTAACTCGTTTAAAAATTATAAATAAGCAACCCTATGCCAGGATGGACCACCGGTCGTAAAGTGCTGATAATAAAATAGTCACGGCCAGAAAAAAAACAGTTCTCTTAGGAAAATATTGCAAATGTCAGCAACAAGTAGGCTCAAAGTCAAAGTCAATTTTTTTTATTGAAACTTAGCCTTCAAAGAAGGCTCTTTTTCACGTCGATAACTAATTATTTAATCATAATATATTATGTCTCAAAGCTACAAACTACTAGCATTTCGGAACGACCACTGCTGAGAAGAAATGCCGAAAGAAACTCATGAAACAGTCTTGGTCGCTTAACATGCCAGAGGGGCTATTTATTAACTTTATACATACACTAGATTGTGTACAGTCAAAAATAAAATATAAGAAAAAAAAAATAATATTATAAAACATGTTATGTTTGTGATCAAGTAACCACAATGAATTGGTTAAGAACATAAAATAAAAATAAAATTCGAATCAGGATCGAAGCAGAATCCCCCTGGCAACACCCGTTCACGAGCTCTGCACAGTAACCTCCTCCGTGACACAAGCTCCCATTGGATAAAGTGTATTTGTGGGGAATTAGTCCGGATTTGTTCTCCCGGTGTGGCTAAATTGATTCGATAAGTAGAAATTAGAGTACACTATCAATCACCACATTGGATCGAATACTTATTGAAAGCATTCGCCGTTAATAAGCGTTGCTACAGACGATTTAGACAATAGGAACAATGCACAAACCACTTACCATGTAGGCAGGCTTCGAGCACGATTCCTCACGAATAGTTCTTCCTTTAGACACCTAGCCGGCCAGCCACACACGATTATAAAGTTCCAAAAACACTGTTGAGCACTTGAAGTTTTATTAAGAATAATTGAGTAAAATGTAATGTTTGATGCGCGCGCGCCTTCGCTTTCACGTACAGACACGGAGAGGTTTTTACTGGTTCTGCCACCAGCCTTCTGCTACCAGCCTATGGCGTTGATCTCTCAGACACCGGTAGGATCTGCGCATGCGCCAGCGGAAGTCCGGGCGCCCCATTGGCTAAATAGAACTGCAGCACAGCGAATTGTGATGATTGATAGGTGCATCGGTAAGGCGCGCGAAATTCAAATTGAAAGGTAAACAAGATTTGCGTTGAAAACGGAACATTCCGCCCACCAAAATACCAATAGGATTTTCCCAGAGTAAGAATAAGAAACGGTAATTAACGATAAATATGTTTAAGTTATTATTCTAAACTTAAAAGCTAACAAATGATAAGTTGAAACGATTATACGGAGGGTAGAGGACATAGTTTGACCAAAGGTCTCTTAAGCGAGTGATCCCTGGCTGTTCTAACGGTTGCGACTCGAACTACCCCATCAGGGCCAGGATGCAAGGAAACAACTCGTCCTAATGCCCATTGAAGAGGAGGCCGATTGTCCTCTTTTATAAGTACGATTGAGTTTACAATTAACGGTGTTGAGTCCGTGGTCCATTTTGCTCGCTGAGTTAACCCATGTAAATATTCATTTTTCCAGCGTTTCCAAAATTGTTGTTGAAAAGATTGGATAAGTTGCCATCGATTTAGTCGATTGATTTTTACGTCCTTGTAGTCGAAGTCAGGAACTGCTGTAAGAGGTTCCAGCGTTAAAAAATGACCGGGCGTAAGAACGTTCAAATCGTTGGGATCCGAGCTCAATGGACACAAAAGGCCGCGAATTTAAAATTGATTCGATCTGGAGCGAAGAGTGTGGTAAGCTCTTCAAACGTTAAGACCTGATCGCCAACAATACGGTACAAATGACTCTTTGCGGCTTTGATTTGGATTTCCCACACCCCTCCAAAGTGGGGAGCAGAAGGTACGTTACGTTTAAAATCTATTTTTTCCGCATGAGAGGCTTGTTCGATACCTGACGCTAGTTGTGAACTTGCACCAACGAAATTCGTACCGCAGTCAGAGTGAATAACATTGCAGCGGCCGCGACGAGAAACGAAGCGACGCAATGCCGCGATGAAGCCGTCAGTCGATAAAGTAGAAACCACCTCAAGGTGCACTGCTTTTGTGCTCAAGCATACGAATAAACACAAGTACGCTTTATCGATTTTAGCACCACGATGAAGCGCACCACGGTGAGGCAATTGCCCACGCGAACAAACATCTGCAGGATTTGTGACAGATGGTACGTGCCTCCAGCACTCGGTCGGTACGATATCTTGAATGTGACTTACGCGGTTTGCAACGAATGTCACCCAGCGAGAAGAAGGAGCTCGCAACCAGGATAAGGTAACGGTGGAATCACACCACAGATAAGTGTCATGGACAGGAATCCGCAGCGTGTCCTTGACAAATTTGATAAGGTCTGTAAGCAAAACTGCACCACACAGCTCTAAGCGAGGTAACGATTGACGTTTTAAAGGAGCTACACGAGCCTTTGCACATACGAGAAAGACGCGAACGGAGCCGTCAGACTCGATAACACGCAGGTATATAACGGCGCCATATGCTGCTTCGGAGCTGTCACAAAATCCATGCAGTTGATATGATTGAGCGCTATCGGTAGCGTATTTACGTGGAATTTTAAGATTCCTAACTTGAGGAAGCTGTTCAGAGAACTTTTCCCATTGAGAGATAATTTCCGGTGGGGGCTTATCATCCCATGAAAGACCTAGAATCCAAAGCTTTTGAATAAGACATTTGGCATGAATTGTCAAAGGAGATAGAAAACCCAGAGGATCGAAAATTCTGGCAACCTCACTCAAAATCGTTCGCTTGGTGCACGGTTGATTAGATGGATTAACGGTAAAGACGAACGAATCCGAAGCAGGCTCCCACTTAAGGCCCAGAACCTTGATAGTTGTGTCTTCAGTTTCGGTAAAAGTGATTGCTTCTGAAAGACACGCCTCCGCGGGAAGATCGCTAAGTAGCTCGGGTCGGTTACTCACCCATTTTCGGAGCTCAAAAGAGCCAAGACCGAAAAGAGCGATGAGTTGAGTTTTGATTTCTCTGGCGTCCTTCAGCGATGAGCTTCCGGATATGACGTCATCAACGTATATGTCGGAAGTTAAAACGGTTTTGGCCTTTGGGTACTTGTGACCCTCATCGTTGGCCAGTTGCTGAATAGAGCGGCACGCCAGGAATGGAGCGGAAGACACTCCGTACGTTACGGTATTTAATACGTACTCTTGAAGAGGCTCATCTGGGTGAGCTCGCCAGAGAATACGTTGATAATCACGATGTTGAGGAGCTAGGTTGATTTGACGGTACATTTGGCGCACGTCTGCCATGAAGACAATTGCGTGCTCACGGAAATGAAGAAGGATCTCTACGATATTTGATTGTAGCTTCGGTCCCGTCAGCAGCGAGTCGTTTAGCGATTTGGAAGTTGCATCTTTAGCCGAGGCGTCGAATACAACGCGAAGCTTCGTTGTAGCGCTGTCGGGACGTAGCACACAATGGTGCGGTATATAATACTTGCCTTGACCCATTTGCTTGGCAGGTACCAGAGTCATGTGACCACTGTCGATATAGTCAGTCATGAACTCCACGTATTGTTGGTTTAAATTGTGATCGCGATACAGACGCCTTTCAATGGCATGAAAGCGTCGTAAGGCTATCTCTCGAGAACCTTCAAAGACTGGCTCCTCGTCGTCCTTGAAGGGGAGACAAACTACATATCTACCTGTCTCGTCACGGTAGTGATTACTGAGAAAACTATTTTCACAGCGTTGCTCTTCTGGGGTCAATCGGGAAGATTGTGGAACGTTATCGATTTCCCAGAAACGTTGAACAATTTTGTTTAAACTATCGTCTACGGTAGAAGGGGCTACTCCTAGTAGACTGGACGATGCGAGTCTGGACTTCCCAAGAAGAAGCCAGCCGAAGACTGAGTTGAAAGCTCGCGGTTGAGAGGCGTTACCCTTCAGACGTTGTTCGAGAAGTGACTCAGCAAAGACGTCGGCACCTAACAAGACGTCGATCGGACCGGGGATGTCAAAACCAGGATCAGCTAGCGGTAGTGTTTTGACCTCCTCCCATCCTTTCGTATTTAGCCTTGCTATCGGTTGATCTCCGCAAATGCTCGGTATGACGAGCATTCCCAGACGAAACTTTACGTTATAGTTGGTGCCAATGTCGCATGTAACAAAGCCACTGACTGAGGCAGGGCTGCCCCTAACCCATAAACGTTGATATTACCAGTTATAGGTTTTAGATTTAATCGTTGAGCGGCGTGAGCCGTGAGAAAATTGTTTTGACTGCCGGTGTCAAATAACGCGCGAAATGTATGAAATTCACCAGAAGCATCACGAATCTGGACGAGAGCTGTTGCCAGTAACACGGTTGTGGTTACGGTTGGATCAGACTGAGTTAACGAATCCTTAGCCACTAAGGTCGCCGAGCTTGCCGCCGGCTCCTTATGTAGCAAAGTGTGGTGTTTACGTCTACATTGTCGACATGAAAACATTGATGTGCACTCGCACTGAATGGGATGCGTTAAGACAATTGTAGCACCATTTCTTTTCAGTGGCCACAGCCATGCGCTCATCTATTGATTTTGCCAAAAAATCATTACAGGCCGAGATGTGATGTTCATTGCGACAGTAGGCACATTTACGAATCGGAGTGCTCGAATTGTGAGCAGGTTTCGCTTGTTGTTTATCACCAACATTTTTATGAGTAGTGACGGTGGGAGCGACAAGCGAATGCGTGACGTTATGTCGCTTGAACTTCTGTGAAGTTCCCGGTGTGTCCTTTGAAACGTTAGCGGTTTTATTGGTAACATTCGAAAAGTGCGTGTCGCGAATTAATGCTTCACCTTTAGAGTGTAAGAATGCCCTTAAATGGTTATACTGTGGAAGCTCAATATCGGTATGTTTTTCCTCAAACTCGCGTCTTAATTTGGTATCGAGTTTGGCCAGAACATTATAACAAAGAACAAAATCCCATTTATCGGTAGGTAATTTTAAAGTTTTTAAAATTGTTAAGTTCTCATCGATCGTGTCTAAGGCGCGTCGAAAATCTTGAGCGTTCGAAGTCTTTAAACTAACGTCCAAGATATCACGCCAGCACGTAAACGCTAATTCGCGTTTATCTTCATAACGGGACTTGAGAGCCTCGTACGCACTTAAATAATGTTCACTTGCAACAGGAAAAGTTCTAATGAACGATAAAGCATCACCACTTAAAACTGACACGAGATAGTGAAATTTCTCAATATTACATAAGGAGGTAGAATCATGTATCAACGCGTTATAAGTTGCAATGAACTCAGGCCATTCCTTGATAGCACCGGAAAAAGTTGGCAACGAAATTTTTGGTAACCGCATATTTCCACTGTGCGAACCGGTCAATGAATTATGTTTCGAAGTGTCAGCTTGTTGAGATGAACGTTGTTCAAATTTTCGTTGAATTGCCAACACTTGAAAATACAATTCGTCAAATCGATCCTGAACTTCATCGTCCTCCTCATCGGCATCATCCTTAAGAAGGTCCAAAATAATAAAATGGGAGTCATGAAAACTATCAGCAATCGTTTTTATTTCATGACAATATGAAAGAAATAACCCTACTTGTGATTCATCGGTATTGGCTAAGGTACCTACTTCCAAAGCCTTCGTTAAGCGATTATATGCTATAGTTCGTTTACGTCGCAAACTGGGCAAATTATTAATAGTGTACGTATTTTCGATACCCTTTTTAATAGTAGGTTTAGATTTACGCCTTGATAGTAAAGACATAATTAATATCAAAACAATAAAACCTGATAGCAACAAATATTCGGATTCGATAAAAAAGTTTAGTTGCGAACGTCTTCAGCGAGACCGCGTTCACAAGAATCGACGAGAATCACTGGGGCGGTATTACACGACAACAGGTAATATTGTCACCTCGGTCACCTGAGTTTTAAATTGAAATAAATTAAATTGATAAGGATGAATTAAATGAGCGTTAGGAACACTAAAAACGGTTTGCGATATTCGTTAATGTACGGTAAATAAAAAAATAAAAATCAGTTTTTTTGTAAAAACAAAAAACTATGATTTTTAACCTAAAACGGTAATAATGAAAATGTGAACGCACCAAAATTCGTTGAAAATATGATACGATAAACGATACAACGTCACGATAAAAAATATTTCGTAATTTGAAACGAAATAAATTTTCGATAAATAAATATCAAGAGGAAACGTTGAACGGTTGGAAAAAAGTAGTCGAGTTATAACGAACTATCAACATAAAATTATGAGAAGGTGGATTTGCAATATTGTATTATTGCGAACGGTAAAACGGTAGATAATTTTATGCTAATAAGTATAAAACGACAAAAGAATTTATTTTCAACAAATATTCTAGAAACTGATGGAAGCCATCTTAAATCGATAAACGGTAGGTAAGGTACTCAACAAAACAAAATGGAACAAAGACTTGTTTTCCGATTAGTAATTGAAACAAAATGTTATGTTTATTCGTTTTAGCTGTACTAGTAAGTATAATAAGCGTGGAATACGGTAAATGAAGTAGCAATTACTAAATCGAATTGGTATTTGGCGGCAGACTGAAGGTAGGTATCCAAAGTTCCCGGGTTTCGGCACCAAAAAATGTGGCTAAATTGATTCGATAAGTAGAAATTAGAGTACACTATCAATCACCACATTGGATCGAATACTTATTGAAAGCATTCGCCGTTAATAAGCGTTGCTACAGACGATTTAGACAATAGGAACAATGCACAAACCACTTACCATGTAGGCAGGCTTCGAGCACGATTCCTCACGAATAGTTCTTCCTTTAGACACCTAGCCGGCCAGCCACACACGATTATAAAGTTCCAAAAACACTGTTGAGCACTTGAAGTTTTATTAAGAATAATTGAGTAAAATGTAATGTTTGATGCGCGCGCGCCTTCGCTTTCACGTACAGACACGGAGAGGTTTTTACTGGTTCTGCCACCAGCCTTCTGCTACCAGCCTATGGCGTTGATCTCTCAGACACCGGTAGGATCTGCGCATGCGCCAGCGGAAGTCCGGGCGCCCCATTGGCTAAATAGAACTGCAGCACAGCGAATTGTGATGATTGATAGGTGCATCGGTAAGGCGCGCGAAATTCAAATTGAAAGGTAAACAAGATTTGCGTTGAAAACGGAACACCCGGAAAACCTTGGAATTACTAGTTTTTTCCTTCCTTTCCTACGAGGGGAGGATTCCGATGATGCGTCAGCGGAAAATCCGCTGATACCTATATGTATTTTGCTGATATAATTGATAAAGAACTGTAAACTTGTAAGTAAATTATTGTTGTAAATGAGCTTTATTTTATGTCCAATGTTATAAGTTTTATTTAATTTACTGGCTGCATCTCTCGGCTACGCTCCTGTGGGAATTTTGAGGTCACATATACATGTGAATATAAAATATAAAAATAAAATAAAAATATATCATCGCAGATCGTTTTCTACCAGAGAAAGGTTTGTTGTCTGCAAAATTCTCCAAAAATCCGTTCAAAAGATTTTGAGGAATGAAATAATAAACTTCCTCAGCGTTTATAATATTTGCACACTTACATTCATTCGGGTCTATATATCAACCACACAGTGTTACACGAATTGAATAATATCTACCTTAACGTGTAGATAAATATTGTAGCTCAATCAATAACCAAAATGTAAAATTTGATTTAAAGACCGTTAGAGACTGGGCAAATTAAATCTAAATAATTTAGTTATTTGCCCGGTCTGAGCAAATTGTTGTTGATTGTCAAAAATAGTGACACTTTAATTATTATTTCACACAAAAACTACTTCATGAATTTCGAAGATTTGGTTTGGGCAAAACCGATCCTACCTATTGTATCTATTGTATGACATTTTAATTTATATCTTACATTTTATTTTTAAACTTTTTAAATTGTATAATTAATTATTGCATGCCAGTGATGGTGCAACGTGCTGGATTTTACTTTTTTTGATCATGTACATCATGTAACAATTTACCATGTTGCTGCAAATAAATCATTATATTTTATCATAATGGGTACATTATATCCCAAATTTAACGCGGGAGCAAAGCAACGGGTTACTGGTTATCAATACAAAAAAATAATGTTATTACACCATAAACACTCACACGAAGCACATAACTTACCACGAACGATTCATTTAAAACAATCATATAAATTCATTGGCCATATCTCCCGGCTTACTTACGACGTCGCCAGAAAAACAGCGCTCTCCGAAGGGAAACAACGAAATTGTTTTGTTCCATTCGATTTACGTAATTCTCTATGGCCGAGCTGACTCCACGATATGTCTGCCCGATAGAGTTACTACTCGTATAGAGCACGAATACGCTTCCGGTGAAGGAAAACATGAGGAAACCTGCACATTGGCTGACTGTTTAGTTTACTAGTGTGTATATGGCTACTGCCACTAGATGGCGGTAGTCGTAAAAGTCATGTCAGATGCCTTTAAGCGACTTGATTAAAATCTGACACCAGTGTTAGTCGCACTCGATAACTAAGAACGCACTCGATAATAAAGAAAGAAAGAACACGAATATTGAATAATCCTTATAAATACCATTTTTCCTAAGGCTGTGCCTTCTCTCTATCTTTTTTGTTTTTCCCTTTGAACCCCATTCGATAAGAAAAAGGACCCACTAATACATTACTGCTGATATTTACAGTGAATAATGAGATATTCAATTATTATTGTTCTGCTAAATTTTGATCGGGACTTGACTGCGTGGAATTTTCTATCATTAATAATATCTTCTATACGAATCTATACTAATCTAAGGTAGGTGTACCATATTACGTAAGTGTACGGAATTCCGTAAGTTTTCGGTTTAGGCCAAAAAATAAGAAAACTACTTATTGTTTTAATGATTTATGTAATTAGATATTGTAATGATTATTGATAATGATTTATGTATTTAGATAATTATCTATCAAGTATAAACAAAAAAGATTCAATTACACATGGTAAAAAAGAATTACAAACAACGTTGATTCAGTTGTGATATCTCATAAAGTCAGTCAGCGCCAAATCGCCATTACTATTAGTGCGTGTATAGCGTACTGCAAACTGCCGCGCTGATTTTCATAAGGGAATTATGAGTGATATGTAAGTATTTTCATAACAAAATGTCGCAATTATTTTTAAGGTTCTTAAAACAAACTGATTGAATACTGTCTCAAGTTACTTCAATTAGTTTTTAGTTAGTTAATTCTTAATTTACTGATTGCCGCATTTACCTACAGGAAGAACCAACCATGTCCGTTAATACGTAACTATTACGGAATGAAGGACAATAAATTGATATTGTTTTTGTAATTATCCAGGCACCGAGATGAAATAAGTCAACGAAGAATGTCGTTACGGGTCTAAAGTATATCATGGTTTCGTGTGATCAAATTACGTATTAAGATTTTATTTTCCTTTGTTATAAAAAAACGTGTGTAAAGTGAAACAATTTTTAAGTTTTTACAAATTCGTTACTAATGCCTTCGGTACAAAATCACTAATTTATTTAAAACGTTTCGATGTTCCAGTATAATTTTTGTTACCTATTACTAGCATGATGATATTACTACAGAAATCGAGTCATTGTGTGTTGTTGAGAATAATTACTCATTAGAAATTTCAGTTAACACAATTACCTACACTGTTTTTGGTTGTATCTCTTATTACGTTATAGTACAACGGTCTTGGTAGCTATGGGAAATTTGAATTTTAGACAGCTTTAACTAGGTAAATAGATGTAAATTTTCAAATTAGTATCATTCAAGTTTTTAATGAAAATTGCAAACATCGTAGTTTAATAATTGTAAATTTCGTAACGTTTTTTAGAGAATACCATTTTTATACCTACCATAGTTTGCGTATTCAGCCTATTCATATTAATATACAGGGTAAAAAACTGATCGAAGCACTGTACTTAGTACTTGTTTACTGGGTTCGGATAAGTATTGGGTGGATATATACCAGAAAGGATAGTAAATGAAATTCGTGTTCTCTGTCTAGAGAGTGAAGTAATAACGGAACATTTTGTGATAAAAAATGGTTGTACAAATTAGTTAGTCAAAGTTCCTTCGGCAATAACCATAAAGATATGTACCATAAAATAAGTATAAAAATAACGTTACGTACGGTCCTTTGTTGCAAAGCCATTGTGCATTTTGGTAATTGCTTTACGATGCCTTTACAAAGTACTTAGGTGCCCCGTTAAGTTCCATGGGAACGCGATAACACTAAGAGAGGGTTCCCCGAAAGTCGCTGGAAAAAGTAGTAGACTTAAAAACGGATGTTATTATATGTAAATACAAATAAATGAATGAATATAATATAGTTCGCTAAACTCTGCTTGAAGTAAGTTGATTTGATATGTACCTAGAAACAATAAGATAATTTTATTTCTACAAATAAGATAATTTTATTTCAAACCTAAATTAAATTTATATTTTCAGTTTATATAATTCTGCAGCAAAACGGCATTTTTCAGCATCTACCGGAATTACGAGCACGCATTTACAGAATTAACTCCAGAGTCAAATTTTATACCGCAATTATGGACTTTTATGGCGCCTAGATAAATTACAATTAGTCTTCTAAAACATCGTTTTATACAGTAGTGTTACATATCAATCTCCTCTCTGAAAACCACTTTTTACGACAGTACTAATTTCAAATGGCTGAGTTTTTCTGTTTTACTGTAAATTGCTTGGAAAGACAAAAACGCCTTAACACTCCGGAATTCCGTACAGTTACCTTATACATATAATAAAACAGTAAAAATATTTTGTCTGTAAGTACATTTAGTATTTTTGACTAAAATGGATAGAGGGACACCTAAAAAGAACAATAGAAAGCAAAAAATTTTTTTTGGAATTTCTTGTCTGTCTGTCTGTTTGTCTGTATGTATGTACGCGTTTCACGCAAAACTACTGGACGGATTTGAATGAAACTTTTTTTGTTGTATAGCTATTAAGCCTGGGCAACATACAGGCTATAATTCATTTTGAAAACTGGAACACCTGATGAAGAACCATAACAGAACAACTAAACCATAAGAAATATGGAAATGGTGCCTTAACAAAAGTCGTTCAACCTGATGAGCATTTTCTGCTGACGTATAAAAATTGAAGATCTGGAACATCTGATGAATAACTCCAAGAGACCAGCTACACTATAACATATATGGAAATGGCGCTTTAGCAAAACTTCTTCTGTAGACTAACTTCTGTAGATGTATAAAAATCGAAGATCCGAAATATCTGAAACTGTTAGGAACACAAAAATACTTTTCATCTAAGCGAAACTCACGCGGGCGAAGCCGCGGGTGACAGCTAGTCTATTCTAAGCGGTTTATTAAAATGATAAGACTTTGAGCAATACAACTGCGAAAACCGCACCTAATTTGGTTTCGTGTTTGCGTGATGTGCGAACAAAAATACAGATAAACAGAAAGACAGATAGACAGGTGGCGACATGATAACTCATCTAATTTTCTATTGGCCTAAAACTATTCTAAATTTTCTCATTCTACATCAGTCAGTATCTCAGTCTTTTCTAAACTTTCGCGTTTTAAACATATAAAATAAGGCTCGTGCTAAGTCCCGTTATAATCAAAGTTCTTCTACATATTGCCAATGAAGAAGTAACACCAACTTTTCTTATATTGGTCATCATAGATCACTGTTTCTATTTCCGAGCGCTCTAGTACAGACAGTGCAAATGTTATACTAACTCTATGCCGCCCGACTCTCCCCACACTCCTCCAGTTATTACCATAAAGGCAGATAAATGTCCACGTCTACTAACAGATTTGTCGATAACTTATGAAGGTTATAGGTATTAATAAATTTTGAACTAAACACGTCATGATTTTTGATTTTTATGCTGGAGGTTATCTATACTAGGTAATATAAAAATTATATTTAATGTATAATTTTTTCCGGAAGTTTTACTACGTTGTTACCACTGTGGAAAAAACTTTCCTCAGTGGTGATCCCGAATAGGTTCGACATTAGGGCTAATGCTTTCTCAAATAGTTGACGACGCATCAGTGACCATTTTTAGGGTCGCTGGTGTCCATGGACTGCGGTGATTACTTACCATCAGGCATCCAGCAAGCTCGTTTACCTATTACCTATTATTCTATAAAAAAAGATTATATATGATGGTTTATAGGTAGAAAATATGCACAGGGTCATTAGTATCGATATTATTCTACTAATATTATAAATGCGAAAGTTTGAATGTGAGTCTGTGAGTTTAAGAGGATGTATGTTACTCAACCACGCAAAATCTACTGGACGGATTTCAATAAAATGTGGTATACAGGTAGAAAAATACCGGGAATTGCACATAGGTTACTTTTTATCCCAAAATTCCCAAGGGAGCGAAGCATCGGCTAGTAACTGATAAATGTTCAAAATATTTTACTAACCCTTCCCGTAAAAACTAGTCAGCAATAAATTGACGTGTACAATGATAATTACAAACCACCCTCCTCTCTACTTTCTCCCCCCATTGGAGTGTCAGTGGCGATAACACGTGAATTAATTTATCACACATAATTATATGGACATAATTTCAATGGAATTTTAGCAACACAGACCTGTAATTATTAGACTTGGCATGGCATTTGTTAATATTGCGAATATTTTTTCTCTTTGATCTATCCTGTTCAAATATGATCTGCCCATCACTTGAGAAGCGAATAACAAACAATTTTTTGCATTTATATTACACTAGCTTTTGCCCGCAGCTTCGCCCGCGTGAATTTCCCACGGGAACAGTGCTTTTTCCCGGGATGAAAGGTATCCTATGTCCATCTCCGTATTTCTAACTATGTGTATGCAAAATTTCAGGAAGATTGGTTCAGTAAATGAAGCGTGAAATGGTAACAAACAAATAAACAAGTAATATAAGGATAAAGATAGGGAAAAAGCATTGGAAGAAATTGTATTGAATTTTATTGATTAAAATATTTCAAGACATTGTTTGCTTTTAATTCTGGACTTTACAGTTTATCAGTCGTTGGGCTCCGGATCTCCACTCCCGTGGAAATTTCAGAATAATAAGTACTTACACTTTGAGTTACTTCAGTACAGTACCCACTTTATGTACTACTAGCTTTTGCCCGCGGCTTCGCCCGCGTGAATTTCCCACAGTGCTTTTTCCCGGGATAAAAAGTAGCCTATGTGCTATTCCAGGTCATTATCTACCTCTGTACCAAATTTCATCGAAATCCGTCCAGTAGATTTTGCGTGATTGAGTAACAAACATCCTCACAAACTTACAAATTCACAAACTCACATCCAAACTTTCGCATTTATAATATTAGTATGGATTTCATGTTTTATTCTTCCCGTGTGCCAAAATTAATCAAAATCCGTCGAATTGTTTTTGCGTGAAAGAGTAAACAATTAAACTATCAAATAAACTATCAAATTTATAATATTAGCAGGAAGTTGTGAAACGCAGGTTAGGGATGAAAATGGTTTCATTTTTTAAGTAACATCCAATGTAATATCACACGGTTAAATGTCTAGTCTATTACTTAAAACTCTATGCTCTGAACATATTTTGGTTTATGGCTAATGAACTGGTTATCAACTCACACTGATGTTGTTCATTTCATAACATTTATATCAGAATTACCTAGCGTAATATTCAGTTATTACGCAGGAGATAACTTCCTACTAACTATTTCTCTCGTCGTATCGCCTACTGCTTAGTTATATACTTGAAGCGACGACGGTAGCCCAGTCGGTTTATAACTTTAATAATAATAAAACGACAAAAAAAGGTAAATAGCTGCGCCAACTCGCGCCCAGGCGGAAAACTTCACACAAACCTTTGATGTAAATTTGTGTGTTTGTGAGTATATTTGTTACTCATTCACGGAAAATGTACTAGACGGATTTTGATAAAACTTGGTATACGAGTAGAAAAATACCGGGAATAGCACATGGGTACTATTTTTCTATGGATACACTCGAGTAGAAAGACCGTAGTCTACCCCGTAAGGGATAAAGACGTGATTCTATGTATGTATGTATGTATGTATAAGTACAAAGACGAGGGAATAAACAAGTTACTATATAGAGCTTTTACTCTCTCTCAGCCTAAAGACGTCCACTGCTGGACAAAGGCCTCCCCAAGGATTTTATCCGTGGGGGTTTTGCCGTAATCGCCACGCTTGGCAGGCGGGTTGGCGATCGCAGTGTGATGGCATAGTACGCGGAAAGATGCTGCTGCCCATCTTCCGGTGTTTTTTCATCCCTTAGTCGCCTCTTACGACACCCACGGGAAGAGATGGGTTGGTGCTATTCTAGGGCCACACCACAGGCCAACGAGCTTTTACTACTAACATTATAATAATAATAAAAATTCGATGCTTCTTCCATGTTGGTCTGGGAGGAAAAAAACGTAGAATGTACCAGCTGCTTCTCTTCCCGCGCAGATCGTAAAAGCCGATCGAAGGAATGGGCGAAATTTTGAGGAATCATATCAATAGGTGATGCGGCTAGCAACCCATCACTATTTTGATTGCTCTATCCACCTATATGCCCATCAAAATGCTAAGCGTGGCCTTTGAGTCTTATGGACCTGGGCTCTGTCTATCTGGGAAAAAGACGTGACACTATGTATGTATGTAAAAATTCGAAAGTCTGTCTGTCCGTTTCTCTGTCTGTCAGTTACACTTTCACAGCTAAATCGCTGGACCGATTTTGATGACATTAGGTATAGATATAGTTGAAGACCCGAGGTTAAATATAAGCCATTTTTTTTACAAATAACAAACCACAAAGCGTTGCAATGGGTAGTGAAAGTTTGTATAAAAACATATAAGATATTATTTTTGCCGCAGTTGAAGCCGCGGGAGTCAACTAGTTATAAAGTACCTAGAAGAAAGTCTGTCTGTGTGATAATACCGTCGAGACGGCGCGATAATGTCGAGAAGAGATTTAGGATTCTAGAGGATCTATTTTAAATTATCTCTTTCAAAAAATACAAGAAAACGTGGACTATTTTTTATGAAAAGTAATTTGTAAATTAGTAGAATTTACTCTGACTTAAATATATATGCCTTTCTTTTTTTATGGCTGAGGGTGGTTGTCATTACGTGGAATTAAACATCGCCCCTCTTCAACTGCTGTGCCTGAAAGGGAAATTCAATTAGTGAATATTTATATTATTAAACTTAATTTGATATGGTGTGATAGTGAGATAACAATTTTTATGCGGGCGAAGCTGCGGACAAAAGCTAATCTATAAAATCCTTATCCTAACTAATATTATAAATGCAAAAGTGAGTTTGTTTGTTACCTCTTCACGCCTTATCTACTGAATCTTCCTGAAATTTCGCATACATATAGTTAGAAGTACAGAGAAGGACATAGGGTACCTTTCATCCCGGGAAAAAGCACTGTTCCTGTGGGAAATTCACGCGGGTGAAGCCGAGGGCAAAAGCTAGTATTATATAATTCACAGAGTATGTATGTACCATAGTCTTACTAATAAGTAAGACTGTGACTTCCTTTATGTGAAAAGATACTAAAATCCTAAGTGTCCCGTTTTAACCCTCCACTAATGTAATTGGACAATCTGGGGTATGTCCGACCATATACCATAAATAATGCCGAGTGGGCTTCACGAAATATAGACATTTTTGTCTAAGTAGTGCGTGTGCGTCATAAGTGATTAGTTTTGGGGTGATCTTCAAAGAAAGTAAGCAAAAGTATCTATTTGTTTTGTTTACGTTTTATCTACTGAAACAATCTTCCTAAAATTTCGCAGACATATAGTTAGAAGTACTGAGAAGGACATAAGGTAGGTACCTATCATCCCGGGAAAAAGCACGGTTCCCGCGTGAAATTTACGGGCGAAGCCGCGGGCTTCACGCTTTATATACTGAACCAATCTTCTTGAAATTTCTCATACACCTCGTTAGTAGTACTGAGAAGGACATCCTTTCATCTCAGGAAAAAGCACTGTTCCCGCGGGAAATTCACGTAGGCGACGCCGCGAACAAAAGTTAGTAAAAAAAAAAAAATGCAATGTCTACCCTACTTATAATTTCTTGCGAACACATGACTATGATAAGAAAGTAGGTATATTTTTAGAAAATTGGCATCTACTGGCATCTACCCTTCGAAGTTCCCACAAACAGCTACATAAAAATGATTTATGTCAAAGTTGTGTAAAGAGGCGTGAAATAACACCGTTTTATTATATCTTGAAAAACATGTTTTGTACCTTCGGCGTCGTGAAAGAAAATCTCTTTAGATATGACGTAAGAAAATATTAAATTCGGAAATTATTGGGCATCTCAACTTATTGCTTCTACAGTTTTGATGTAACATGTCTATTTGCGCTGTTTGGCAGTAAAATCGACTCTAATGCCGTGGCGGAAAATAGCATGATGCGTCGTGCCACGATGCTCATTTGTTTTATATCTGCCGGCCGGGTGTACCATGACGGCTGTTCGATTCCCGGTCGGGTCAAGATGGAAAATGATCTTTTTCAGATTGACCTGGGTCTTGGATGTTTATCTATAGGTATATGTATTTGTTATAAAATATATTATTGTATAGTTAATATCCCCATAACACAAGTCTCAAACTTACTTTGGGGCTAACTTAATGTTTGATTGGTCCGTTTAAATTTATTGATATATATTGTTTAATTTAATTATTTTTGAGAAAAAAGTAGTCTATAACCTTGTGTCTGTGGAACTCTTTAGCTTTGAACTTTTATAACAATTTTACAGCAAAATCAGTTTAGCGTATTTTTTAAATCAAAACAGTACGTTAGTTTACTGAAAGTCCTATCTAATTTAAAACGGCCATAATCCACTTTCCCGAGTACAACCAGCAGCCGTTCGCTCGCATTTCCCCAGAGTGCGAACTGTGAACAATGGATATCATCAATATTATATTTACTAGACCCGTTTTAGCTATGGTTTTTGATCAACAGCCAAGTTCGATGCTTTGGCCAATGCTTCGAGCAACAAGGACTTCCACGCGTGGAACGGAAGAGTTTTGAGTGTTGCTCTATGAGTTAAGTATTGCTCTATGTGTTTGAGTGTTGCTCTATAAGTCCATGTCAAGGTTGAGACTGATACGATGGTAGAAAAATCAGGCTTAAGATACTCTTCTCTTCTTTTTACTCCACCCCTTGGGGTCGGATCTCCTGGACACTCCTCCTATTTAAAAAAAAAAAAAATTGTAGAGTATAAACAGCAACAATGACGATAGTTCACATTATACCTAGTGCAGTGAAACTTGGGTTTCAAAATAAAAGAATCACTGCTTAAAACACGAGTATAATTTTTGAACTAAAAACAATTTGACCAATGTCCTTTAACAAAAAATTATCTGGACACACTAAAGAAATAAAAATAAAAGAAAGGAAATTAAATATTAGGAAAGGAATATTAACAGGTAAAATAAGAAATACATGAATTTGCTTGTTATTTTAAAAAGAAAATTAAATGAGTGAAAGAAATGGATGAAATGATGTATCTTCTTCTTCTCTCAGCCGAAAGACGTCCACTGCTGGACAAAGGCCTCCCCCAAGGATTTCCACAACGACCGGTCCTGCGCTGC
This sequence comes from Ephestia elutella, assembly GCA_018467065.1. Lineage (NCBI taxonomy): Eukaryota > Metazoa > Arthropoda > Insecta > Lepidoptera > Pyralidae > Ephestia > Ephestia elutella. Next base: position 322,772 of record CM031590.1, read on the forward strand.
CCGCATCCATGCGCAACCCGCGACCTTCACCAGGTCGTCGGTCCACCGAGTGGGAGGCCTGCCAACACTACGTTTTCCGGTTCGTGGTCGCCACTCGAGAACTTTTCTGCCCCAACGGCTATCTGTTCTGCGAGCTATGTGCCCCGCCCACTGCCACTTAAGTTTGGCGATTCTGCGGGCTATGTCGGTTACTTTAGTTCTCCTACGGATCTCCTCATTTCTGATTCGATCACGCAGGGAAACTCCGAGCATAGCGCGCTCCATCGCCCTTTGGGTGACCTTGAGCCTTCTTATGAGGCCCATAGTAAGCGACCACGTCTCTGTTCCGTATGTCATTACTGGCAACACACACTGGTCAAAGACCTTAGTCTTGAGACACTGCGGTATTTTGGACGAGAAGATATCGCGAAGCTTCCCGAACGCTGCCCAGCCGAGTTGGATTCGACGGTTGACCTCTTTCTCGAAGTTGGACTTACCTAACTGAACTGTTTGTCCCAGGTAAACATAATTGTCAACAACTTCGAGTGTAGAGTCTCCAACCTTTAGAGGAGTGGGTGCGACACGGATATTAGACATGATTTTCGTCTTGTCAATGTTCATTTTTAGACCCACTTGTTGAGAGGCTCTACAGAGGCCATCGAGCATTGTGCCTAGGTCTTCCAAGGTCTCAGCCATGACTACGATATCGTCAGCGAATCGAAGGTGAGTGAGGTACTCGCCGTTGATATTGATACCGAGTCCGCTCCAGTCCAGAAGCTTGAAGACATCTTCCAGGGCGGCGGTGAACAGTTTCGGAGATATAACGTCTCCCTGTCTCACCCCTCGCTTCAACTGGATTGGTTTCGAGCCTTGATCCTGGAGACGGACCGACATGGTGGCGTTTTCGTACAAACACATCAGCGCTTCGATATATCGATAGTCAATTTGGCACCGTTGGAGAGACTGTAGCACAGCCCAGGTCTCGATCGAATCGAAGGCTTTCTCGTAATCCACAAACGCCAAGCATAATGGCTGATTATACTCCTCAGTCTTCTGTATAATCTGCCGCAGCGTATGTATGTGGTCTACGGTACTAAAGCCTTTTCGGAAACCGGCTTGTTCGGGAGGCTGGAAGTCGTCGAACCTGCGAGCGAGACGATTCGTAATGACTCTCGAAAACAGTTTGTAGACATGGCTCAGAAGTGAGATAGGTCGATAGTTCTTCAATAAGGTTTTGTCGCCTTTTTTGAAGAAAAGTACCACCACACTTCTGTGCCATGCCGTAGGCGTTTGTCCCTCGAGTATGACGGAATCGAATAGCTTCTGAAGAGCTTTTAATACCGGTGTTCCACCTGCTTTCAGAAGCTCAGCCGTGATTCCATCATCACCCGGTGCCTTATTGTTTTTTAACTGTTTGAGAGCCATTCTAATCTCGTATAGGCTGACGTCCGGGATATCTTCGGTGTAGTGTCGGGTCAATCTGGCTCTTGGATCTTTGGCCAGATTACTGACAGGTGCGCGTACGCTGGTGTATAATTGCCCGTAGAACTTCTCAACCTCTTCCAACAGCTCTGGCTTCGACGAAATGATTCTGCCATCCTCAGTCTTCAGCTTGGTCAGTTGGCATTGACCAACAGACAGATCCCTTGCAAACACTTTTGAGCCCCTATTTCGCTTAATCGCCTCTTCAATACGGTCAGTATTGAATTGGCGTAAATCGCGAGTCAGGGACTTGGAGATCTGTCTGTTTAGACGTCGATACTGAGCAGCATCGTCAGAGGACTGCAGAACCAAGTTTCGTCTTTCTTCCATGAGTTTGTTGGTGAGGTCCGAGATCTTTTTGGTTCCTTTTGAACGGCGGGTTTTGAAGGCCTTAGACCCAGCTGTTTGGACAATTTGCACAAACCTGTCATTATAATCGTCCAGATTTTCGCAGTCTCCCAGGCATTCGAAGCGATTCTGCAACTCGAGCTGAAAGCTCTCGGGGTTTTGGAGCTGGATAGGCGCTGGTCGGAGCGTAGACATCATCAGTCGACACTGTTTGTAATATATTGGGTAAAACTAAACGCAGGCGTTTCGCATTGCTGCCGCCAGAGGGCGTTCGGGGTTTTCACACTGCTAGCGTGGAATGCATCGTGTGGTCGGCCATTGCATTGTCCAGGGCGATATCGGTTTGATTTTAATACGCGGAGCGGTCTCGCGTCTTTTGCTTGTTGTTTAGTTTGAGTGATAATTGTGAATTTCCTGTTTGTTAAATCACTATTGAATTTGTGTTTGTGAAAAACTCTGTTATTGTGACTTTTTCTTGTGAGAGGTGAAACGTGGCTGGCTGTTCACATCTGGCTGTTCCCGAGTGAAACTACGGGAAGAAATCTATTTAGTTGTTATGGGGAATTGAGATCTCAAGGGTTAGGTAGGGTAATTAGGAATTCCCCCTTCCCGAAGACACTCAAGTTTGGATCCGAAGAGAAAGAAGATTTAGTTTGGTAAGTGTTCAATTCTAGTTAATTTATAGGTTAGGTTATCATATAGGGCCCTGTAGCTCCCTTCATAAGCTACGGTGGTAGCAGACTGCGTATAGCTTAAGTTAGATTCTAGTCGGACAAGCGTGGTGTCGCGTGGAGATTTTGTCCCGGTACTTAATTTTACCGGTAGATTTTTTCCCGGTAAAGTTCCGGTACAGAATTCTTCCCGCCGCTTCGTTTGTCCGGATTCGCTCTGCGCACATTTTCTGGCAGCAGAGCGTAGTTGCTCTGCACATTTTCTGACATTTTCTGGTAGCAGAGCGTAGTTTATCTACCCTCTATTTGTTCGTTTGTAAAAAAAAAATAATTAATTGTTTGTAAAAATTATTAGATTTTTCTTAGTTTGTTTGTATAAGAATATTTGTAACCTTTTTTGTATTTGTTTGCGGTTTGTACCGTGCGTTCCGGGTTTGTGCCATTCTCATACCTACCGCGGTTCTTCGTGTAGTTGCTTGATTTTGTTGTTTTTTATTTACCTTTTGTTATTTTTTGTTTGTGACTTGACGCGATGGCGAAGGCCTCCAATGCTAGGGCGACACTCGCCAACGAATTGAGATGGTTTGTGACGGCCGGAGGACTCCTGTCCCGGAAGGACAGGGAGGGCGCCATACTGCTTAGAGCGGATCACCTCCACTCACGATTGATTAGCGCGGAAGCGGCCATGGCGGCGCTTACCGAAGCCGATCTTACCCCGGAGGCCTACGCAGGTCACATGGCGGACATGGACCAGATCCTGAGTCTGCACGATGATATCGCGGAGGCGGTGACCGCAATAAGGGCGAGACAGGCTGGCGGACCAGCCCCTCGCACACCTGTTAGACAGGAAGGACCAGCGGTTACTGGTCGGCTCCCCACCCTTCAGCTGTCCCACTTTGGGGGTAGGATGGAGGAGTGGGTAGCATATAAAAATATGTTTGAGTCCCTGGTCGTAGCACGACAGGATTTGTCGAAGGCCCAGAAGATGGCCTACCTCCTCTCCACTCTTGAGGATGAAGCGCGGTCGCTCATCCAGCACCTCCGGGTGGAGGACGACCAGTACGATACGGCTTGGGAGTTATTGAACTCCCGCTACCAAAACTTACGTTTGTTAGCGGATGCGCACGCCGCACAGTTGATGGCCCTGCCCAAGGTGGCCAACAGGGCACAGTTGCGCCTGCAGTTGCTCACGCCCGTTACAGTGGCCTGTAACGCGCTCCGCACACTGGGGCTGCCGGTGGACCAATGGTCCTTTTTGCTGGTGCACATTGTATTGGGCAAATTACCCAATGACATCCGCTCGCGATTTGAGCGCGAGAATACGGAACGGGATAGCACCACCCTACCAACATTCACTGACTTGGTGAAGTTTTTGGAGTTTGAGGCACGGGCTGCTGAGAATACCATGACGGACTCAGCGCCATCCAGAGCGCCTGAACGTAGGCCCCAACAGGGACGGCAACCGCCACCGCGTGGAGCTGGTGTGCGGGTTGCGCACACGGCAGCAGTCGCGAGGGACGCGGACTGCCTGCAATGTGGCCGGATGGGCCACAGCCTGCTACAATGCAGGGACTGGCAGAGACTGCCAGTACAAGATAGGCGCCGCATGGCAAAGCGGCATGAACTTTGCTTTTATTGTTTGGGCGGTCACTATGCACGTGACTGTCCCAGTGCCATACCATGCAGTGCATGCCGTGGGCGGCACCACGCGATGCTTTGCATGAACCGCAACGGGGATGGCACCCGGATGTTGAGGCAGGGGTCCCCTATGGGCGGGGGCGCTCCTGCGCGAAGCCCTCCACCACCGGACGGAGGACGCGGCTTCGCTCGTCGCACCCCCCTCGGGAGGGGGTCGCGTACCTGCGCGGGTCTTGGCGGACCGGGACCACGCGCCCCAAGGTCATGGCCAGTATGTAGCTGGCCAGGCCCCGGATAGGGCCCCCATGGGCGGGGGCCCTAGATCGGACGTGAGAGTGGGGACACCCCCTCCACGCGGGTTACCAATACCCAACACATGCAGCCGCAGCGGTTTTCTCCGCCGCTGCACGAGTACCCACGGCTGGAGTACCACCCGCCGTACCATATGTATGGCCGGGCCGCGGGTTCTGCCCCTCAGATGGGGATGTGCACTCGCCCGCCATATTATCCGGGTCAGTGGCGCGCCCCTGGTTTGGAGAGAGTGGGGAGCCCGTAACTAGCTTGCTCCCTTGCTGGGACAGAGCCGCGGACGGTTCTGCTCCCTACCGCGGTGGTCCGCGTATGGGGTCGTGGGGGGAAGCCATTAATTTGAGAGCTCTGTTGGACTCAGGGGCTCAAAGCAGTTTGGTTACCACTCGAGTGGCACGCCAGTTAGGTTTAGTCGTGGAAGACTCGCCTGTGCCACTTCTTGGAGTTGGTGGCATACAAGTGAAGTGTCTGACGGGCCAGACACTTGTCACCTTTTCTTCGCTGAAGTCCTCCACAATGAGGATCACGACTTCGGCTATGGTAATGGATACCATTGCGGGTTGGCACCCCTCGACAGACATACCGCCGGGTGTGTTGTCTTTGGTTTCGGGTCTGGATTTGGCCGACCCCTTTGTCTTTCATCCCGGCCCAGTGGACTTGCTCCTGGGCTCGGACGTATTGGGTTGGATTTTGTTGGGTACACAGAAGGCTCTGGGTTCGTCTTCACTGATGGCAGTGTCTACGATTTTTGGTTTTGCCCTGATGGGCCCTGTGTTTGATAATGGCACCGCGGAGGAGCCACCGGTTGTCGCATCTGCGTCCTTGGCCAAGACCATGCAAAGGTTTTGGGAGGTGGAGGAGCCACCTATGAGTTCCAGGATGGATCCGGAACACGCCGAGTGCGAAGCCTTTTTTCGATCAACCACGGAGAGGTTGCCCTCCGGTCGGTTTGTAACTAGGTTACCTTTTGTTGCCTCTCGTCCTAGCCTAGGGCAAAGTAGGGCGCTTGCGGAGAAACGACTGCTGTCCATGGAGCGACGCATGCAGCGTGACCACGTACTTCGCGATAAATATATTGAATTTATGCGCGAGTACGAGGATTTGGGTCACATGTCTCCGGCTCGAGTTGATTGGAGCTCAACTGAGCATTATTTTTTGCCCCACCACGCGGTGGTGAAGGCCTCAACAGGCAAATTGAGGACCGTCTTCGATGGGTCCGCACCCACTTCGAACGGGGTTTCGTTGAATCTGTGTTTGCATTCGGGTCCCAAATTGCATAGGGACATAATTGACATCATCTTGAACTTTAGAAGACATCAAGTGGTTTTTGGTGCGGACATCCGGATGATGTTCCGCCAGACAGTCATACATCCTGAGGACAGGCGATTCCAGTTGATACTCTGGCGTGAGCGCCCTGAGGATCCTGTGACGGTGTATGAACTCAATACAAACACCTATGGTTTGAAATCTAGTCCCTATATCGCCATCAGATCATTGCTTGAATTGGCAGAGCGGGAACGGATCCGCTTTCCCCGTGGGGCTTCCGTGCTGTCACGTGACTTGTATGTTGATGACGTGTGCACCGGAGCCCAAAGTATTGAGGAGGCCCTCCTACTGCGGGATGAATTGATTGAAATATTGAAGACAGGTGGCTACGAGCTACGTAAGTGGTTGTCTAATGAGCCTAAAGTTCTAGAAGGGATCCCGGAGGATCACCAACAGAACCCTCACCTGTTTGAGGATGTGGATGATCCCAACAGGATAGCGGTGCTGGGCATGCAGTACCAGCCGCTAACCGATATTTTCACATTCCAAGTGGACTTGGAAATACCAAAAGTCTGGACTAAGAGAACGGTGTTGTCCGTAATAGCCCGTATGTTTGATCCAAGCGGTTGGATCAGTCCAGTGATATTCTCTGCAAAGTGTCTTCTTCAGAGACTTTGGACTTTGGGCGTCTCGTGGGACGAGCCGCTGTTTGGCTCTCCATTGGATGATTGGCTCGAGTTGTTTTCATCGATTAAGGAAGTCAATCGGATTGCCTTGCCTCGTCGAATATTGCCCCCGGGAAATATCGAGCCAGCCTGCATGGCTTTTGTGACGCGTCGGAGCGAGGCTACGCCGCGTCAGTCTATATGCGGACAGTTGACGCCGATGGCCGGGTCAATGTCTCGCTTTTGTTAGGGAAGAGCAAGGTCGCCCCCATCAGGACTAGGCTGACTATTCCCAAGCTTGAGTTGAGTGGAGCTCACCTTCTCTCTAAATTGTTGCATCACGTTGCATGTGAGCTGGCGGCCACGGTCGAGATACGGGACATCTTCGCCTGGTCGGATAGCCAGGTCGCGCTTGCATGGTTGCGCGCGGCCCCACATACCTTGGAGGTTTTTGTGGGAAATCGGGTTTCCCAAATCCAGAATATCGGAATTGATATAACATGGAGACATGTGCCGGGAGAGCTTAACCCAGCGGACTGTGCCTCCCGAGGTTGTACGGCACCAGAATTGGTGTCACACCCGCTCTGGTGGGGTCCAGAGTGGCTGATGGGATCAGAAACTTCTTGGCCTGTCTGTCAGACAGATGTTACTTCTTTGAGTTTGACTGGGCTCCGTGTACATGCTGTAGTCGCTGAGACGACGTCGGAGCCGGATTGGCTACTTGCTCGGTATAGCAGCTTGGATAAGCTTCTGGGTGTCACCAGTTGGATTAAGCGTTTCATACATAATTGTAGAAACCCACAGGCAAAGCGGTTGGAGCCGATTGCAGGTGCAGAAGAGCGCCGGAGCGCATTGTTGCATTGGGTCCGTGTCGTGCAGACCGGACGGTTTGAGTCAGAGCTTCGTATTTTGCGCGACGGACGCGCTAAGTTGAAGGGCGCGGTCGCTCGTTTGAACCCGTACATCGACTCGGATGGGCTTCTTCGGGTTGGAGGCAGGCTCCGGAAGGCGGATCTTCCATATGAGACTCGCCATCCTCTGTTGTTGCCCAAGGGCGGACCCTTGGTGCAGCTTTTGGTGTCTGATCGACACATTCGTAACGCCCATGCTGGGTGCAATGCTTTGTTGGCTATTTTGCAACGCGAGTTTTGGATTTTGTCTGCCCGAAGAGCAATCCGTAGTGTCCTGTTTCGATGTATTGCATGTTATAGGTTGAAGGCATCCACGATGCAACCACAGATGGGTGATTTGCCCGCTGATCGAATCCGACCTTCGAGGCCGTTTGACGGCGTTGGAACCGATTTTGCCGGTCCCTTTTCGATCAAGGCTTCTCCCTTTCGTAATGCCCGTATTGTGAAGGGCTATTTGTGTGTATTTGTTTGTTTGGCCACCAAGGCTGTCCATTTGGAGGTGGTATCGGCTCTGACTACGGAGGCCTTCGTCGCCGCGTTGGATCGCTTTGTTTCGCGTCGAGGTCTACCTTCCCTTATTAGGTCTGATAATGGCACAAACTATAAAGGAACTGTAAATTATCTTAAGGATGTTTCCGTGTTTATTGATAAAAATTGTACTAGTTTAAGTCAAATTGCTGCCCAAAGGGGAATAACCTGGAAATTTAGTCCCCCAAGTTGCCCCCATTGGGGAGGGATTTTTGAAGCGGCTGTGAAATCCGCAAAGACCCACCTCCGCCGCATTATCGGAGAAACGGCTCTAACTTTTGAAGAGCTGGCCACAGTGTTTTGTAAAGTTGAGGCGGTCCTCAACTCTCGTCCTCTCTGTCCGCTATCTCCAGATCCAAATGACTTGGAAGCTCTCACCCCTGGTCATTTTTTGGTGGGAGGGCCGTTGAATGCCCTGCCCGAATACCCGTGGAAGGATGAACGCGTATATCGGTTGTCGCGTTTTCAAATGTTGCAGCAAATGAGCCAGGACTTTTGGCGTCGCTGGTCGCTTGAATATTTGCATTTGCTGCAGCAAAGAGTGAAGTGGACAGACAGGACTGAGCCTCCCAGGGAGGGTGATTTAGTATTGTTAAAAGAGGCAAATTTGCCCTCATTGCTTTGGCGACGAGCTCGCATATTACGTTTGATTCTTGGCGGAGATGGCACTCCGCGTGTGGCTGAGGTGTTGGTCGACGGTTCGATTTTAAGGAGAGGTGTGACCTCTCTCGCCCGCCTTCCCGTAGAGTAAGCTAGCGGTCTGCTTCTCAGACCGGGACGGGGGGATGTTTGTAATATATTGGGTAAAACTAAACGCAGGCGTTTCGCATTGCTGCCGCCAGAGGGCGTTCGGGGTTTTCACACTGCTAGCGTGGAATGCATCGTGTGGTCGGCCATTGCATTGTCCAGGGCGATATCGGTTTGATTTTAATACGCGGAGCGGTCTCGCGTCTTTTGCTTGTTGTTTAGTTTGAGTGATAATTGTGAATTTCCTGTTTGTTAAATCACTATTGAATTTGTGTTTGTGAAAAACTCTGTTATTGTGACTTTTTCTTGTGAGAGGTGAAACGTGGCTGGCTGTTCACATCTGGCTGTTCCCGAGTGAAACTACGGGAAGAAATCTATTTAGTTGTTATGGGGAATTGAGATCTCAAGGGTTAGGTAGGGTAATTAGGAATTCCCCTTCCCGAAGACACTCAAGTTTGGATCCGAAGAGAAAGAAGATTTAGTTTGGTAAGTGTTCAATTCTAGTTAATTTATAGGTTAGGTTATCATATAGGGCCCTGTAGCTCCCTTCATAAGCTACGGTGGTAGCAGACTGCGTATAGCTTAAGTTAGATTCTAGTCGGACAAGCGTGGTGTCGCGTGGAGATTTTTTCCCGGTACTTAATTTTACCGGTAGATTTTTTCCCGGTAAAGTTCCGGTACAGAATTCTTCCCGCCGCTTCGTTTGTCCGGATTCGCTCTGCGCACATTTTCTGGCAGCAGAGCGTAGTTGCTCTGCACAGACACCTTTCGAGTTTTATTCTAAGATTCAATGTGCCTCTTACCAATCGGTGATCGCTTCCTGTTTTTACGGCATTGATCACAGAGACATCATTGAATATGTGCCTCTTCGTCGACAAGATGAAGTCAATCTCATTTTTTGTAACGCCATTAGGATGCAACCATGTCCACTTTCGCTGTTTTGGCTTTTTGAAGAAGGAGTTCATCATAAAGAGGCCCTCCTTCTCCATAAAGCCGGCCAGCAGATGACCACGTGCATTCCTCGTTCCATATCCAAAATTCCCCACTCTCAGCTCATCATCGCTTCGTTTGCCCAGTTTCGCGTTAAAGTCCCCCATCACAACGGTAAAGTGGGTCTGGGAGCTATGTATGGCTCTAGAAATATCCTCATACATAGTCTCTACCTCGTCGTCGGAGCGATATGAGGGCGGTGCGTATACTTGTATTACCTTCAACGAATACCGTTTGGTAATTCTGAGTACAAGGTACGCTACCCTCGCCGAAACACTCTCGACCTGGACCACGTTGTTGACGAGGGACCTGTGGACGATAAACCCGACACCACCCTGGGACAGTTGGTCGCCCTCCCGGAAATAGAGCAGGTTTCCGGATTTGAGGATCATGGTGTCCTCCCCCTCTCTTCGTACTTCACATAATCCTACAATATCCCATCGTAACCTGCTCAATTCTTCCTCCAGTTCGGCGAGCTTCTCGTCGGTCCGCAGTGTGCACGTGTTGTAAGTTGCCAGGGCCAAGGGTCGTCGGGGTTGGTAGCCTGGCATCTGCCGGGGATTCTTAGCACCCCCTGCCCCGCCGTTACCGTGACCGCTACCAGAGTCCGGGATAGCGGGGCCGCCGGGGACTAGGGGCCGTGTTGTGGGTGTATCAACCATAGGGGGGTTTTGCCGTAATCGCCACGCTTGGCAGGCGGGTTGGCGATCGCAGTGTGATGTCATAGTACGCGGAAAGATGCTGCTGCCCATCCTCCGGTGTTTTAGATCCCTTAGTCGCCTCTTACGACACCCACGGGAAGAGATGGGTTGGTGCTATTCTAGGGCCACACCACAGGCCACATGATGTATAAAAAATGATGTATAAAAATTCCAAATCAAAACCGAAACAAAAATTATCCCGACAAAAGGGGGGCCTTTAGAATTTAGAGGAAAAAGTTATCACAATATGTTTAAAAAGTCTATCTTAAAAGAACCACAGGCGCCACGGTTACAAACTAAACATTTCGTCGTTCTGTGACTCATTCTCAGGTGCAGGCCGACTTTGGCCACTCTCGTCTAATAAACAGTCCATACAATACATACATGAAATATTTCAGTGCCACTTCATATAATCCTTCTGGTTTTTTTTGACAACTAGATTCAACTTCGTGCCATCTTTAATAGGATACCCCTGAACGGTCTGATCGTCAACTTTTGATCTTCAATTGGAATCTTCAGATGTGAAGAAATCTGTCGTTTGATATCCAAAATAGATGTCGTTGGGAAAGCCCTCTATTGTGCATTCTGGTACATCATTCATGGTGGTTCATTTCTGGTACAGTGACCTCCTAAGACTGTCATATTACTCTCTAGGTACTTTGTGTACTTTAACCTTTTTCAATGACATTTTATTTTATTAATTTATAATTTTTATTAATTTATAAATTTGACATTTAATATATATACTCAATGTATATTCGTCCACATATACAGTTATTTAATTGTAAGACATATGTTGTAAAGTGACGTCTTTGGAGAAAATGCAGCAGTGGAGTTTGTTGCGCCGCCTCTTCTCCACTTGCGCTTTGGAGGCGGTGGTAAACTTAGCTTTAAGTAATTTTATGACGTCAACTAACTAAAAAATAAGAAAGTGACGATTTATAAGTGCTATTTTTAAGCCAATATAAATAAAAATATTTGACTTTGACTTTGATTCCCCACCCTGAAGTTTTTCACCATAAACTTCATTGCCAGAGATCGATACTTGTATGTTAAGAATAATAAAAGCACATTAAAGATTTAATTCTGAATCGATATAGTACAAAAGAAAAGAAATTGAGATAAAAAAATCAAAAAGAAAAATCAACTCTCCAAAAAAAAATCTCCATCTTTGTCACTCCAATTCACAGTAAGTCAAAAAAATCGAACCACCAGAATTTCAATTTCAAAAACCTTATCATAAAGAAAGAACAAAGAAAAAAGTTTGCGTAGAAATAGAATCACAAACTAAAATAGACTTGACTTTGTAGCGGTGTAACGCTACACTAGTCAATGATTAGGTTTTAGTAGTTTTTAATCTATAAAAATCTGTCCGCTAAAAACAATAGTACGGAAGAGCATCCATCTCAGAATGGAATAAGACACGACGGAGATGTAATCAAGACGTCGGATCGCAATAATCATGGATGTGAAAGTATCGATGAAATCTGTCGATATTTTTTTACATGGTCGAAAAAACACTTGAGTAGAAAAATCACAAAATGACACTATCTAAAGCCCGTTTAATACTAAATTTGAATTAATTTGTAATGTAGATTGCATTCTATCCCGACCTACAGCACTAATTAAAGAAATATCGATGACTTGAAAAAAATTGACACATGATAACACAGTCGATAAGGTATTTCAGAAATGTGGATAATTCTGTCCTATCGACAAAACATCTGCAGATGAAACATTCCGCCGATGAATTTGTCAAAAGCGAAACGTTCTTTGGACGAAACGTTCATAGGCGAACCATTCTGTAGAAGAATTTCCCAAGAACTAAATGTCTTGTTAATGAACAGTCCAAATCCAAAGAGGAAACGACTGTCGACGAACGGTTGCTGAACCATTTTCCCATCCCTACGAATCGATAGACATCGGAACAAATCGAGGGCTGAAGACAGATCGGCGAGCAACTGAATTATTAAATACATGCAAATGCGATTATAATAAATCGATACGAACTCGGAACTTTGGCTTTGTTTGAAAAAAAAGGAGTAATGCTTTTAGGGTTCGGGAAGCGTGTGTGAGTTTTTTTATTCCAATACTACAACTACTACTACTTTTATAAAAACAAAAAAATTCTTTTGGAATTTTTTGTCTGTTTGTATGTATGTACGCGTTTCACGCAAAAACTACTAGAAACTCACGCGGGCGAAGCCACGGGCAACAGCAAGTACTATATATTACAATAAATGAAATGATTTGAAAATAATTTGAGACAGTACTTTCGTATTTACAACATTAGTAAGAATATGGATAGTATGGAAGTAGGTTTTAGGTTCGATTTGGAAATTTAATGGGAATTTAGGGATGTTAAACACCTTCTTCATGAATTTCTTTAAGCATAATCAAAGTGAGAAAAAGTCAATAAGAAACCATCACGACCTCACGACCGAATCCTTAATGATAAATCATTAGTATTCCTTACTAAAGCGGGTAGTAAATAAACCGAGTAATAAAACCTCGAATGGCCGCCAGATGTCGCGACTCGACATTAAGGACGTGACGTCATCAGCAGCGAGCTTTAACTTTAAATTCTTAACTGTCATAAAACTGTTTTATAGGATTCAGTTCATATCTTATATCTTGACGTAACATATTAAAATTTATCTTGTATCATTCTGATCACAGAATTTGGGCTTGGGATAATGGCATAGAGGCGTTATTTTTCCGACGCCTGACATAAGTCCCATGGGACTCTAAAGCTTCCATCGATCTGACATACCCTACGAACTATGACACCCTCAATCAAGTGTCACTTTAATTTAATTTTATTCAAATTTAATTTTTGTTATTTTTTTTTTTACTACGTGGGCAAACAGTCATGTGTCACACGCGTTATGCCCACTATGAAAATATATTTTCATTCAGTTGTAGTCTCTAGAGAAAACCATAACAGGAACTCCAATACGAGTACCTTTGAGTAGCATTCTTATAAATATCTTATGCGATTGTTTTCTATGTCCTCAGGTATTCTATTATAATATAATTGCTGTAACATTATGGTTCTTGCCATATTCTATACTAGCCGCATCCCGGGGCTTCGCTCCCGTGGGAATGTCGTGATTAAAAGTACCCTATGTGCTATTCCCGGTATTTTTCTACCCGTATACCAAATTTAATTGAAATAAGTCTAGTAGATTTTGCGTGATTGAGTAACAAACATCCTCACAAACTCACAAATTCATATTATATCCAAAATTTTGCATTTATAATATAAGTAAGAAGTTAGAAAAGTGATAAAGAAAGAAACAAAACAAAAAAACAAAACAAAAATCATTTATTTCACCAGTATACCTACTTATACTTCTAAATAAACAACAAGCTACTTAAAATTAAACGTTGAACTAACTAGCAATTAGGGCAGAACCTCCTGACAGATCGTCACCAAACTAAACTCCATTTATTCTTACCAGTCCTATCATGTAATAGTACATTGTGATATAAGTGCGGTAAGTTGAAAATTACAGCCGAGGCGATATTGCTAGCCCGAGCCGTAGGCGAGGGCTACAAGAAAGGCAGAGGCTGTAATTTTCAAAGCGCACGTATGTCATATGACGTTTTATAACATATTTGCGAGGAAATATTTAAATAAAACTCGGAAAACGACAATACCAAAGAAAAAGCGCGCGGTATAATTTTACTTGTTCACAAATTAGCGATGCGCGCGCATCAGCGCTTTTTTTTAAGGCAAATGCACACAAAACAGCCAGTATTACTAATAAAGTAAATTAATATTTTTGTGTTTTGTTACAGATAAATGGTTGTAATTTATTGTCAAAATTAATTTAAAGAATTAAAAATTTTATTGATTTTTACTCCTAAAGTTAATTTTATTCATAAAATGTTGACCACTTTTCTGGCATAAAAACTCTTTGCTAAGATTTAAAAAAGTATCGTTCGTTTTTAGACGGAGCGCGCGTTTTACTTTACAATAACGCACAAGTGCGTAATGAGATATAATACAATATTGAAATTGGTGAAATAAGTGTCACTTTACGAGCAAAGGTGCTGATCTGAGTACTTATCAAACACAGATGTGACACTGCACGAGGAACTTAACCTTAGCAAT